>CM037886.1:7223016-7629895 GCA_021292165.1 Shinisaurus crocodilurus
ATAGCGTTCTATACGTTAAAACCGGCGTTTACGCAAATTACGCAAATTGCGTAGTATGCTATGCTATGTACTCTACGTAAACAACGTAGCGCCGGGGGACCCAGCCAGAAGTCCGTTCTTAAGTATGGGTCGTCTGTAAGTCGGACGTTCTTAACTCGAGGACTGCCTGTAGATGTGATGCAGTAGATTCATGGGGGGGGGGGGATGGACAAATATGTCAATTTCAGTTTTTCTTCATTTTTCATTGTTTCCAGTCTCAAGTTGGGTTCCTCCCGAACTTTTAGATTTACTTTTTTAAAAAAAAGTTTGCATGAAAAACCATCGGCAAATTTCTCACAGTGCATGCATTTTTGTATGCATTGTTGCCTAAGGGAGTGATCCTATGGCCCTTAGACATCATCGGGGCAGGGGTGGTGGTGGATAATTTGGATTCCCAGATCCGAGGTTGGAGACAGAGCTTGAGATCCGACCTCAGAGCTGGGAATCCGTGCTCTGCCCCCTCTTCTTCCAGCCAGCACAGAAAGAACCACACCAGCTGCCTCTCCAAGGCTGGGAAATCGACCTCGGCAAAGGGGTAAAGGTGGTGTTCCGGGGGGCTGAAAGGGGAGAGTGCAGAGGCCAGGGTACAACGTATCTTGTGCCCTCTGCAGCCTCCTTCCCTGCCCCTCCAAAGCGACTCAGCTAGATGGCTGAAAAAGGCCATCTAGCAAAAATGCAGAGCGGGAGGTGCGGGGAGGCAGAGATCGCCTCCACCACTCCTCCTCCCACCGTGCACTGGATACTCGTAAGCTCCACGTTCGGGGGCTTACTAGCATCGACTAATATGCACATTTCTCGCAAGTCATTTCCCTAATAGTTGCACACACTACTGTGCATTGGTAAAACAGCACAGCAAAAGAATTTGATGCAATTGTACATCCAGTTCTATTCTATCCAAGTTCTGTTTGCCCGGTGTTTCCCCAGTGCAGAGCGGCGCACGTGCGTCTCAGTAAAACCTCGCATGAGAAGAATCTAGATGCAATTCGGCCATCCAAGTCGTACCGGAGTCCCTCTCTTGCCTGGTGTTTTCCCAGTGCAAAGCTGCGCACATGTGCCTCAGTCAACAACAACAACAACAACAACAACACAAAAACAGTGAAAGAAACTGGATACAGCCATGTGTATGATCACATCCATTGGGACTGGGTTTCCCCCCCCCCCCGCATTGCTTAATCAAGGTGCTTCTGCTTTTTAGTAATGTGAATTGAGGAGAAGACCTCCTAGTTAAACCGGGATTCAGAAGGAGTTGAGCAGAGGGTAATGCAAGGATAGGAACACAACGGGATAAACCTGCACACATGTCTAGTCAGAGCACTGAGCAGTCAGTGCCACCTCCAGGTTTTTGAGGGCCCTCCTTGGGCAAGACACCCTCCCTCAGTGAGTCTATACCTTCTCGCCTCCATCGTCACCAGCTGCTCTTCCTCCTCCTCCTCCTCCTCTTCCTCATCCTGGCTCCCACTTGCTTGCTTGGCAGGTGGAGAGCCAGGGAGCAAGCAGGCCGCGGCATCTCCTGCTCCTTCCTTCTCGCCACCACCCGTGTCTAGGGCCGGAGCGAGCGAGAGGCAGGCGAGCAAGCAGGTTGCAACGGGGAAGAGGAAGAGCAAGTCCAGGTGGTTCAGTGGGGGCCCCTGCTGGCGTGTGGCCCCTGGGCGGATGCCCAGTCATGCCTACCCTTGATGCCCTGGCACTGAGTTCAAGGCCTGGTGACCAGGGCGATGTTACAGGAGCTGGAACGCAGCAGGGAGAGACTGCTCCAGCCCTAGCAGAAGGGGCAAAGAAGAGCAGAGAAGGGGAAGGGAGGCCATAACACAGGGAGACACACAAGGAAATATCGACGGGGCCAAAGGAGCCTCCTCCCCGGGGCATTGCCTTTTATGCTTTGCGTTTGGCCTCCTTGACAAAAGGCTTGCTGGGCTTTCCTTCCTGATTGACCTCAAAGGCCCGGCCTGAGTATTTATTGGGCGATTCACCCGGCTTCCGCGGCTTCCGCGGCTCATTAACTCTGAGTTACAGGCCTGGCGAACTGAGCCGGATGCTGCTCTTGGCTCGCACCGGGGGGGGGGGGCTCTCCCCCCCCTGGGTCCCCAGCAGCGGGAATCAGCGGGTCGATGCCTGCTTGATTTATAGCATCAATGAAGCATCCCCCCGGGGGGGGGTGCAGAGCAGAGAAGGAGCAGGGAGGGGAAGAAACCTACCCCTTGTGAAAAAGCTCGTGGACTTTTTCACAAGTGCTCGTGAAAAAGTCCACGAGCACTTTGTAACCTGCCAAGGCAACTGCAACTCCCAACCCCTGGCACATGGGATAGTCCACCAGGGACTGCAGAACCAGATGGGGGGGGGGTTGTGTCTCCCAGTACCCAGAAGGCCACTGTCCATGGCTGTACAGGTATGTGTGTGTAGCAAGAGTGGGGAACTTTTTTTCCCCCAGCTCGAGGGCTAAATTGCAGAATGTGAAAAGTCTGGGGGGTGGGGCACATTTCATCTGTGGACGTGGCCAAAGGCAGATTGGGCATGGCCAAATGGGATCATTACCATTTGAAGCCCACTCAGAAGTAAGAAGGACAAGGCTCCTGCATGTCTACTCGGAACGATAGCATCCCAATAGCTTTTCCAATAGCATCCCAAATTCCAAGCCCCTGCATGCCTACTCACAAGCACGGAGCTCTCCTGCCTGCAAAACGCACGCCTCGGTTCTGTGCAAACAAACCTCTCAATTCTTTGCAGGGCGTTTAAAGGCCAATTGGCTTTAAATGCCCTGTTATCTCCGATCGGTGGTTGGAAATAACAGCAGAAGACGCTCGCAAGCCGGATGGAGAACGCTGGGAGGCCGCATCCCTGATGCACAGGATTGCAGCCTTAATGTACGAGTGTGGCTCAGTTCCAGAGACTACGTCCGGTGGCTATAGCTCTGATTCTCTCTTTCTCTCCTCCCACCCCCAGCCTCGCACACTCCCCGTAGTATTCAAAAGCTGAATGCAATCCTGTGTTAGGCTGCAGATGCCAGGGCCAGTGGGAAGCTGCGATAACGGCTATACTGTGCTTGTCCTGCCAGAGTGCCAGGGATGTTGAAGAGTCCTTGGTCTCGAGTCACGACTCGAGTCACGAGTCTTTGGACCCGAGTCTCGAGTCTGAGTCCGAGTCCTTGGTCCAAAATGGTGACTCCCGAGTCCCTCCCAAAACTGACTCCACGAGTCCCTATTAAAAACAATGGGGTTTCCCCCCAACAAAATAAGGCTACTTCAGATGTGTGGCTTAAATAAATTCTAGGCACAAGTGTGCCTTTTTATTTCAAAACTCTGCAACTGATGTTGACAAGAACAGACCAGGCAGACAAACCTAAAATAACCAGGCAGGCAGAGGAGGCAGGGAACCCCAAAGCAGGCAGGCAGAGGCCTTTGTCTTGGACAATTCAAACTGTGGAACTGGTTAAGAAGAGGCCAGGCAGGCAGAGGAGGCAGGGAACCCCAAACAGGCAGGCAGAGGCAGCCAAGCCCAAAATGTTTGACCCTAACCCTAACCCCCCACAACAACACATCAATCAAAATAAATCTCAACACATCATTGGGGCTGCGCTGGTAGCCGTCCATAGTGGCCGAGCAGCGGCATGCCTCACTTCCATGCGCTCTTTGCCGGCGATCGCGCTCCTCTCCACTCCTTCTGGCACAGCCCAGGGATGTTGACGAGTCCTTGGTCTCGAGTCCCGAGTCGAGTCTCGAGTCCCATTAAAAACAGAGGGGGGACTCAGTCCGACTCACGAGTCGAGTCCTCGAGTCCGAGTCCCCATCCCTGCAGAGTGCCCGCCCGCATGGAAGTGCTCATCTGAGGAACAATGAGCATTTATACCGTGCCTGATCCTACACGGTGCTGCCGAGTGTCCCTGCTCATTTTTCCATCCCCTTGGCAGCAGCACCCCGGGGCTCACGCCCTGCAAGCAGGAGCTCCAGTAATGAGGACATCAGCAATTCTCATTCATCTCACTTCAAACGGGCGCGAGCCCATCACGTCTGGGAGTATCGCAATGACGCAGCAAGAAGGAGGAGCAGGGACTGACTCCTGGGCACGTACGGCTGGCGTTGGCAGGCTTCCTGCTTGCGAGATTCTACTTTGATATTCTTGACTTTGATTTTTCATGGAGGAGAGAGCTATCCATGGCTACAAGTCCTGATTGGCCTATACGCTTCCTCCAGTATCGGAGGCAGCATGCCTGTATACTCTAGTTGCTGGGGAACATGGGCGGGAGGGTGCTGTTGCACTCCTGTCCTGCTTGTGGGCTTCCCATTGGGGCAGCTGGTCGGCCACTGTGTAAACAGGACGCGGCTGGACTAGATGGACCCTCGGTCTGATCCAGCAGGGCTCTTCTGGTGTTCTTATGACTAGACCCTTGAGATCCACCAACTGGAGCCGGGTGCAAAAGGCAGACAGGCAGAATGAAAGAAGAATTCCCGAGCCCGGGAATTTGGTCTCAGCACCAGAAATGAATGGAGCTCACAGTCCTTCGACACAAAAACCCACTCGGTTACCTGTAGGCAGGGCTTTTTTTTCTGGTGGAACTCACCCCGGAACTGAGTTCCAGCACCTTTTCTTCTTCTATTAATTGCATTACAATTTAATCGCCATCTACTCCCGAGGAAATGTCATCCAAGAGTTCCGGTACCCTTTTCTCCAGAAAAAAAAGCACTGCCTGTAGGAACACAGGAAAACTGCCCGATCCCGAGTCAGACCCTGGGTCCATCTAGACCAGTATTGCCAACACAGACTGGCAGCATCTCTCCGGCAACTGTTCTACCACACAGCCACAACGGCCCCATCCCAAAACAGCTGCTCGTTTCTGGAGAGGTTTGTGTGTGTGTGTGTGTCCGTGATCGCAGTGAGGGCAGGCATCGTTTGAGGTAGGAGTCAGAGGTACTCGGAGGAAGGGTCAATTATGAGACAGGAACAGAGGAAGCTGCCTGGCCTTATCCCGAGTCAGCTCCATCTAGCCCCGTACTGGCAACGCCAACTGGTAGGGCTGGAGTTTTTCCAGCCCTACCTGGAGATGCTGCCAGGGATGGAACCCCAGGATCTTCTGCATGCATGTGCTTGCGAAGTGGGGAGGCACGTTCTCTCTTTGGGCATGACCAGAGGCCCGCTCAGTGTGCCCACTTCCCTGGTTTTCTGTCTCCAAGACGGAGGAAAAATGGAGCCACCCAAACTATCCAAATGATACAGGCCTGTGGCTCACGCTGGCTCAGCTTGTCTGAGCGTGGTAAAGCTAAGCAGGGTCGGGCCTGGTCATTTCTTGGATGGGAGACCCCCCTCCTCTAGTTTCCTGCACTGAGCAGGGGGTTGGACTCGATAGCCTTGGAGGCCCCTTCCCAGGGATGGGGACTCGGACTCGAGGACTTGACTCGTGAGTCGGACTGAGTCCCCCCTGTGACTCGACTCGGACTCGAGTCCCAATATTTTTAATGGGACTCGAGACTCGACTCGGGACTCGAGACCAAGGACTCGTCAACATCCCTGGGCTGTGCCAGAAGGAGTGGAGAGGAGCGCGATCGCCGGCAAAGAGCGCATGGAAGTGAGGCATGCCGCTGCTCGGCCACTATGGACGGCTACCAGCGCAGCCCCAATGATGTGTTGAGATTTATTTTGATTGATGTGTTGTTGTGGGGGGTTAGGGTTAGGGTCAGACATTTTGGGTTTGGCTGCCTCTGCCTGCCTGTTTGGGGTTCCCAGCCTCCTCTGCCTGCCTGGTCTCTTCTTGACCTGTTCAACAGTTGAATTGTCCAAGACAAAGGCCTCTGCCTGCCTGCTTTGGGGTTCCCTGCCTCCTCTGCCTGCCTGGTTATTTTGGGTTTGTCTGCCTGGTCTGTTCTTGCCAAAATCAGTTGCAGAGTTTTGAAATAAAAAGGCACACTTGTGCCTAGAATTTATTTAAGCCACACATCTGAAATGGCCTTATTTTGTTGGGGAAAAACCCCATTGATTTTAATAGGGACTCGTGGAGTCAGCTTTGGGAGTGACTCGTGACTCGTGACTCGTGAGTCACCATTTTGGACCAAGGACTCTGACTCGGACTCGAGACTCGGGTCCAAAGACTCGTGACTCGACTCGTGACTCGAGACCAAGGACTCTTCAACATCCCTGCCCCTTCCAACTCTATGATCTATGAAATCTATTCTTCCAGTGGTGCGGTTCGGGTTGGACCTCAGGGCCAAAGTCCAGGCCCGTTCAGAGAGCACGTCAGTGCCCACCGCGGCTGATGCACGCTGCTTGCCGCAGCATCCTTTCTTCTCATCTTTAAACATTTAAGAGTGAGGGGGCATTGCACACAGTTACGAAGACTCATTTGATTCATTTCACTTTAAAATATATGTTTGCCTTTTCTGCAAAATAAATAAATAAATGGTGCTCGTTCCCAAGCAAATGTGTTTAGCAACAGCGCAGTGGACACCCCCCCCCCCCCGTTTTATTCCTGCCGTCATAGCGGTGCCATGAATTAAGCATGTTTAAATTAAAATGCAAAATTGCACATGCAATATATCAGGATTGGCAATGGCAAACAGTTTTTTCCCCTCACATATCCAGAACGAAGAAGCAGTTGCGAAGTACAGAGTGACGGGCAGGAGAGAACAGGAAAGTTCATCGTGTGCCTCATAACTGAAGTAATAGATCAGCGCGGGCGGAGCGCCTTTTACAATCTTCTATTGGTTCGCCAGCTATGGCCTCTCCTGGACAGGGATAGCTTGGCCACAGTGGTACAGGCGCTAGTCACCTCAAGGCTGGATTACTGCAATGCGCTCTATGTGGGGCTGCCCTTGAGGCTGCTCCAGAAGCCGGAGCTAGTACAGAATGCAGCAGCTCGGCTGTTGTCGGGAGCTGCCCCTTTTCAGCCTGCAACCCCTTTGCTGAAGGAACTGCACTGGCTGCCTGTTCACTAAAGGGCCAGGTTTAAGGTTCTGGTACTAGTTTACAAAGCCCTAAACAACTTGGGACCAGGATACCGGAGAGAGTGCCTTCTCCCTTACCAACCTGCCCGGTCACTGAGGTCATCGGAGGACAATCTCCTGGTGGTTCCACATGGACCCTTGGCCCCATTGGAGTCCACCAGGAGAAGAGCCTGCAGTGTGGTGGCCCCCTATCTCTGGAACTCCCTGCCTCTGGAGGTCAGGCAGGCTCTGACACTCAGTTGTTTTCGGCACCTGCTGAAGACGTCTTCGTTTTGGGAAGCCTTCCTTGCTGGCCAGCCATGGTTTTAATGTTATTCTGTTTTTAATGTGTTGTTTTTATTCTTTTAACTGTTTTATCTTTTTATTCTTCACCGCTCCGGAATCTGGCTAGATATGGAGCGGTATACGAATGCTGCAAATACATAAATAAATAAATAAATAAATAAATAAATAAAGCACACGTTTGTCGAAAGGGAGACACCATAAAGGCCCTTCAATCCAGGGTAGAAAAGGACCTAACTGCCCGGCTGGGTGCTGTGGCTGTTCTACAGTCTTGTAAAAAGGCGGCAGGGCGGTGTGCAGGGTGTGTCCCTTTGCAACTGATTTCAGAAGGGGCGATTCTGTTCTGCCCGTAAGGTGGAGATAAAAAAAGTCTTCTGTGGCCTCCTGCAATCGGCTCCGCCTGGCATTCAAGCCTTGTTGAATATTTCATGGTTTCCGGACGTGCTCTGCTGTTCAATAATAGAGGAGTTCACTGCAAGTGGCGGCGTACAAGTGCTGTGTGGAAGAGACCATCAGCTACCCTGCTCCGGCTGGCTGCCCCTTTCTGTTTCGCTTCCGGCCTTGCATGTTTTCACATGTTACGCTGGGTGGCGATTTTCTCCTCTCGCAGGAGCAGAACACCGCACGGCACCGTGCAAAAGTGAAGTCCACCATGCCAGTTTCTGATTTCTCACACTTAAAACCAATCCTATTCTACTCCATTTCTCCAGGCTGTTATAGGACTATGATAGGACACACATACCTCTAAAGCGGGCCATGTCTGAAGAACAAAGAGCAAAACAAACAACCACACATGGGATGTCCAGTTTTTTGAAATGCAGTTCATAACTACAATAATAATTTATTTTATTATATATATATATATATTATTTTATTCTATTTATATCCCACCTGTTTTCCTGCAAGGAACCCAAGGTGGTTTACATAATCCTCCTCTTCCTCCCCATTTTATCCTTACAACAACCCTGTGAGGTAGGTTAGGCTGAGAGTCAGTGACTGACTGGCCCCAAAGTCACCCAGTGAGTTTCATGGCCGAGCGGGGACTAGAACCCAGATCTCCCAAGTCCCCAGTCCAACACTTTCACCACTACGCCACACTCGCTCTCAATGATAATAGTAATAATCTACTCATCTACTAAAAATATCCAGAGCAGTGTACAGCATAAGACTGCAAGTCAGACTTGCAACAGGCCACGGGGTTTTGTAAACTGTCTTGGGAGCATAAGAAGGGCAGTATATAAATATTTCAAACAAAGAAATAAATAAGCAGCTGTCTCCCCAGGCCATGCCACCTTCAGGGTCCGTCCTTCCATACTGGAACAGAACTACTGAAGAAATGTGTGTTCATATATTTTGGGAACTTTTTAACTGCAGTGCGTTGGCTTCCAAATGTGGATATACTGTAATATGAGATGTGTTTAATATGAGTCTATGAGTCTATTTAAGATTCTATATGAATTTTTTGGGTACCTATATATTGACTTGTCCGCTTTTCTTGTGAGCTGCTTTGGGCAAAAATTGAAAAAAAGTAGTATACAAATAAAGATGATATAGAACAAGGTATATGAAAGGGTGATGGGGCAGGCAAAGGGAACATCAGGGCTTGGACTCACTGCCCCTCCCCACAGGGAGATGACGAGATTGTAAGCAGGGCCATTCCACCAGCCTTGCTGAAATTCTAGGGCAAGCTGGGAATTGTAGGCCTTTTTTTCTGTCTAAACTTTAATTTGTTTTCCTCTTCCCTCCGCATCCCTTTTTCCTTGAGTCATGTCATTCCCCCCCCCCCTTTTTTAGATTGTAAGCCTGCCGGCAGGGCCTGTCTTGTTTACTGAATGATTGTAAGCTGTTCTGGGAGCCTTTTGTTCTGTTTTTTTTTGTGGGGGGGAGGCTGAGGAACAGGATAAAAATACTTTAATTAAATGAATGAATGAATGAATGAATGAATGAATGAAAAAAGATGATGCAAATCAAGGCTCCACAACAATCGTGGGTTGTGGCTACAAGCCACTGTTGACAGAGCTGTCCTTGATGAATGTGTGTCTCTGCTCCCCTCTTTTCCTCCCTTCTTCCAGGCTGGTTACATTATGACAAAAGCGTTGTCGGAGGAAAGCTTGTTAGCCGCAGCACATGGCTAGAATAAATAAAGCCATCTGTGACCATCAGCCTGACCGCCCCCACCCCCGCCCCGGTCCCATCCAAAGGCTTTTCTCTGAAGCAGCGCGTTGGGAAGACACACACACGCAACATGAAAACCGTCCGCGGCTCTGAGATGCTTCAGGATGGTTGTCAGATAAAAGCGAACCGGCAAGGCAAGAGAAAGAAAGAGAGAGTGAGAGAGAAAGAAAGAGAAAGCAGGAAGCAGAAAGAGGCAGAGCGAGCGAGCGTTGAAGCAACAGGCTCGTTAAATCGTCGCCTTTTGAAATATACATCAAAATTCAGCGGCTGAAAGTCAGAGAAGACGGAAACCGGCAACAAAGGAATCAGACACCCCGCGAGTTCCCGAGCTGACAAGAGGGCGAAGATGTTTCCCGGCCTGGGCTTTTAAAGGCGGTGCTGTCTGTGTAGTGTGTAAGCCACGGGCAGACCTTACCCCTGCCACTAACTCACTGGGTGCCCGTAAGCCAGGGGTGTTGAACCCCGGGGCCGCAAGTTCCAACCTGGCCACGCCCCCTTCCCCTGGGCCCACCCCTTTGCCCAGAAAGGCAGTTGTTTGGGGACTTCCAGGCTTTCGAATGTTCCCCCCTCGGTCTAAAAGGTTGAAATGCCTCACCTGAGGGGGCAGGGCTGTAGCCCTGTGATCGAGTCCCTATTCTGTGTGCAGAAGGGCCCCGGTCGGGCGGGAAAAATCCCTGCCTGAAATCCCAGAGTGCCGGCAATACTGGGCTAGATGGACCCAGGGCCTGACTCAGTAGAAAGCAGCTCCCGATGTTCCTAGCTGCAGGCAGGTTCAAGCGAAAACATCCTGGTATTTCTGATGTTTTTGTGTGTTTCGGCCTCACCCCTTTCGCCTTTGGCCCTGCTCACGACCGGAATGCCGCCCCCGAAAACTCCCCCCCAAAATGGAATTCAGCCTTCAGGCTGAAAGAGGTTCAACCCACCCACCCCCGGCCAGCAGTGGCTGGCGGCTCCAAAGTCAGTGGGGGTGGGGTATCCACTCCGGGTTTCAGTCTGAACTCGAAAGGAGCTATCCGTGGTGCTGAACCGATTTGGGGGGATGGGGTTGAGTACCGTGGCTAGCTCCTTAAAAGTTCAGACCGAAACCCGGCACCCCTGGCTTCATGGCAGGGCTGTCCCTGGTCGCACACCCCTTCCTCTGCCTGTTCCCACTCTAGATTCCATTTCCTGGCGTGTCGCTGGCGTGCAGCGGAACCCCCAGAGAAATGTCAGAAAGCGGCACGGAGGAAAGAGATGTGGTCTCCCTGTCATGAAAGGAACTGAAATGTTGCCCAGTTTACTGAGCGAAAGGTCTCGTTACCTTAAGTCAGTGTTCTCCAACCTTGGGTCCCCGGATGTTTTTGGCCTACAACTCCCAGCATGCCCCATGGGGCATGCTGGGAGTTGTAGGCCAAAAACATCCGGGGACCCAAGGTTGGAGAACACTGACTTCAGTGGTTTCGTGCCATGAAAAGGACAGGGGTTGTTGCTGTTTCTTTCTCCGTGTCATGGGGAATTCCAGTTAGAGCCTACGGTGTACATATTGTTATGACGGCAGGCTCACAATCCCTTTTGCTAGGCTGATGCCTGGCCGATGCGATGCGATGGTCCAGAACAATGTGTGTTGATGTTCACTGGTGGGAGCTAATGATTCGGAGGTGGTCTCCTGATAGCCGGGGAAAGCTTTCCACAGCTTTTTGGAATGAGACAACCATTCCGAATTTGGAGAGAGTGGCACCCCTCCAGCTGAAGTCGCAGCTCTCCCGACATGAACCTACCCATACACGACGTTCATCATCTAAGGCCCTCCCCCAGGTGCCTCCTCTGATGGAGGCTCGGAAGGCGGCCAGGAGGGAGAGGGCTTTCTCGGTGTTGGCCCCCCCGCAACTTTGGAGTGATCTCCCTGATGAGGCTCACCTGGCGCCAACTTTGTTACCTTTTTGGCACCAGGTTAAGACCTTCTTCTCTTAGGCACGATGAGGTTTTAATCAGGTCTTGACTTTTTTTTCTTGTTGGTTGTTTAAAATTGTTTTTTTTAGACCTATGTGTGTTGTGTGTTTATACGTGTGTACGTATAGGGTTTTTATCATGTATTTTGAAGGCTTGAATCGTTGTAAACAGCCCAGAGAGCTTTGGCTATTGGGCGGTACAGAAACGTAATCCATGGAATGGAATGAAATGACGGCATGCGGCAGAGAGAGCGCAAAAAGTTATATTTTGCGGGTTGAACAAAGGCAAAAAGAGGCACCCGAGAGTCTCAAGCTGGAGGTGGCTGGCACTGGAGCCACGGCAGCGGGTGCGTGCGGGTGTTGGTGTCAAGTTGCTCTCTGGGAATCTACGGCCTAATGACGGAATACCTATCTGCTGAAATTCGGTGGAGAACCGCCAATTATTTTGCCACCGGCGTGCTTCCAGATTCCAGCGGCTCAGTGGCGGCAAGAGCGTGGCCTGTAAGTGGGAGGGCTGGCAGGTGGAAAGTGGCCCACCCCTGCCCTAGAAGGACCAAAGCCTGCAAGAATGGTGCCACGTGCCCGGCACACTCGCTCGGGCTTGAAGAGCATTGCGGCACACAAAGCAGAAGGGGGCATCCTTGGTGCAAAAAAAGGAAGCTCCGATTGGCCAGAATCCTACGCTATATAGCTTCCTTAACATGGTGATTAATCCGGGCTCCCAGATGGAGTCCCGTCGAGACAGATCTTCTGCCTTCCACATCGAGAGCTTTGTGAGGTTTAAAAAACAACAACAAAAAAAACAACCACCACCAAGCAATCCCCCCCCCCGCCGCCCCCGGTTGGATGGATGGAAAAACCTGCTGGAAAAGGCAAATATTTGCCGTGCCGTTATTCATGCCGGCGATGTTCTCACCGGCTGGACGTCAGAGAGAGCTGGGCAGCTCAAGAGACAGCAGATGGCCTCTCTTCTCATTAGGCTTTGTACGTTCTATTTTTAATTAATTAATTTATTTATTTATTTATTTGCTGGTGGAGCTGTTCAGGAAAAAGCTTTTAAAAAGAGAGAGAGAGAGAAAGAGAGAGAGAAGACTGAATTGTAAGCAAGTGAGAGGATGTCTTCCTCCCCTGCTCGCAGCGGGAAGCAGCTATGCTCAGCGCCTACCTAGACTGCATCGCCAATTAAATGCGGAAACCGCAGGCCTCCACATCTGTGCATTTTGCGCAGGCATCTCCCTTCGTACACCAAGAGAAGGGATATGTGAGGAATTTGATAGGGGTGTGTGTGTGTGTGTGTGTGTGTGTGTGAAAATCCAAAGGATTTTCTGAACTTGGCCCCGCCGCGGATTCCGTTCTGTCGACCTTTTGCCAGCGCCAATTCGATCCGACGCGAGTCCGAGCCAGCACGCAGACTTCTGTTTTTAAAACGGGCCACGGTTTGCACCACGGACACACAGCTCCTACGAAGCTCCAAACAAAAGCTACGAAACCTGCAATGGAAAAAGAGCCCCAGCGAAATAGGAGTCTCCCCCCCGGTCTCCCCGGTTGTTCAGATCTGAACAACCATTTTGAAATGTTGTTCAAAATTCAACATTTTGAATTTCCCACCATGCCCCAGAGTGACGACACATGGCAGGATTGGTGTCAAAATCTAAAATGGTGGCGTTCCACAGTGCTGTGTATTGGGAAGAAAGGGTTCGGCACTGGTGACACGGAGCCCAGATAAAATGAGTGCTCCCAGCCAAGCTGGCGACTTTCCAATTGAACAGGCATGCTCCAAAAGGGGGCTGCTGCTGAGGCCTCTTCCAGCCCGAGGGCCGAATTCCACTTAGGAGACGCTCTTGGAGACCGCACGAAAGGGGCGGGGCCGAAGGCAAAAGGGGGCGGGGCCAAAAGCAAACGAGTGGGGCCAAGATTACCAGCGTGTTCTCGCTGAAACTAAGCTCCCACTGACAGCACCTCACCCCAGGAGAGGCGTCTCAGGCCGACTCTCAGCCTGTTAGAATGCCGCTGGGGGAACGGCACGGAAGCTGGGACACCGCCAAGCAACTGGTGACTGGGGGGGGGGGAGCAGAGGATGGGAAGGAGCAGGGCATTCCCAGGCTGGACTGGGACCCCGAGAAGACCTGTTGCTTTGAAAACTCTGTGCGCGCTGACGGATTTTAGTTAGGCGGCTCTGATTGGGTGGATGTTGGGACCGAGAGAACTGAGAGAGTGCCTCCTCCCTTTCCAACCTGCCCGGTCACTGAGGTCATCGGATGGCGTGCTCTCGGTGGTTCTGCATGGGCCCGCATGGACTGGAGTCCACTCGGAGAAGAGCCTTCGGTGTGGTGGCTCCATTTCTCTGGGGCGCCATGCCCCTGGAGGTCAGGCAGGTGCCAACATTTTCGGTGCCTCCTGAAAACCTTTCTCCCCCCCCCCGCCCCCCAGGAAGCCTTTCTGATCTAACCAGCCACAGTTTTATCGGTACGGCTTTACTGCGCTTGTTTTTAACATATCGTGCCATCCTTGTTTTACTTGTTTCGTTTTTTATTGTTTGCCGCTCCAAAATCTCCATACCGGAATATGAAGCGGTATATAAATCTTGTAAGTAAATCGATAAATATACCTTCAGAAAAGAAGGCTCGGGCAACAATGCTGGCTTCGGTTTATGAGAAGCCCCAGGGAACAAAAAGAAAAAGAAAAAAAGGAAAAGAAAAAAGGAAAAGAAGTTTCCAGCCTGCCACCTTCCAGCTGAGTGGAATGGAACACACAGACCTCCTCTTGGGCTCCTGACAATGGCAAAGAAGCGAATCCAACAGGCCTGGCCACTGGGGACTCCTGCCGCCGCTCCTCTTGGCATAATCTGAGTCACGAGCCAGCTGGGTCAGCGAGGAGCAGCTGCTTCCCTTTCCCCGAACGAGAAGGCCGACGTCACTCACGCCGTCCCCGTGGCCTTCTGCTGTTCCCCTCCTCAGCACGGAAATCCCTATGACTCACTTCTCCCTCGATGCAATGAGAGCAAAAAGAATAAAAGAAAAAAAGCGGAGGGTGGAGGGGAAGGCCCCCACGGTTTGAATTTCAGACAGAACTGCCCGGGGATGTCCCTTTTCATCACTGGGAAGCAGACCATCCTCTGTTTTGACCCTCTGTCTGACCCCGCTATCTGGGTGACACATCACTCCGCAGCAAAAGGTAAGCTGCACAAAAGCGGTGGTTGGTCTGAAAGCGGTGGAGGGGCCACAGCAACCAAACTTTGCCTTAGCAGTGTCACAATTTGCAGGGTGGGCAAAGCAAAAGAGGACTTCAGACTGCAGGGAGGGGGAACGCTATGTAGAAAGCTAGCCCCTCAGCGAAGACACTTCCCCCTAACATGCTAGCTTTCCACATGCATGGATTATATTCCCCACTCAACCAGTGTGGTGTAGTGTTTAGAGTGTTGGGCTGGGACTCTGGAGGTTCAGGTTCTAGTCCCCACTTGGCCCCTGGGAGGCTGTGCCCCATACTTTTCTGGATTAACATCATGGCAAGGGGGAGACCAGCCTGACCCCATACATTAGCCAAAGAAGGAATAGATGCAGAAAGCTTGTTTTGCCCTTCCCTGCCAGAAAAAAAGGGAAAAAATCTTTAAGAACCTTCTCACTAAGAACTCGTGCCTGAGTTTTGCTTTCTTCCTCCTCCCTCCCAATCCCTTTTCCTCATGTGTCGTGTCTTTTAGATTGCAAGCCTGAGGGCAGGGACTGTCTAATAGTAATCTTTGTAAGCCACTCTGGGAGCCTTTTCTGGCTGAAGAGCGGGGTAAAAAAATGCTGTAAGTAAATAAATAAAGTTCACTGGGTGACTTTGGGCCAGTCACTGACTCTCAGGGTTAATGTGAGGATAAAATGGAGAGGAAGAGGACCATGTAAGCCACCTAGCAAGAGGAAAAAAGGTGGGATATAATTATGTCTGTTGTTGTTGTTTTCTGGAAGGACAGATTTACCGCAAACTGATTTGTTTTGTTTTGTGTGTGTGTGTGTGTGTGGTCTTGAATAGCCTGAACAGGAACCACATGGGAAAACTTCAGTCCTCTTTGAAACTGAACCAGGGTAAAACCCTCAGCATTAATTCCCAATTTGTTTGCTGCCCAGAAGCTGCCAAATTCCTTCCTACCCCCGCTCACAGCATAGAACAGTGTTCTCCAACCTTGGGTCCCCAGATGTTTTTGGCCTACAGCTCCCAGCATGCCCCAGCCAGCATAGCTGGCTGGGGCATGCTGGGAGCTGTAGGCCAAAAACATCTGGGGACCCAAGGTTGGAGAACACTGGCATAGAATGAATGAAGATGTGCCAATTCTATCTTGAACCTCATTCCGAGCTGTGTGAGATTGCAAGCTTCCCCGCCCCCCCTTTTTGCACTAAAATCTGTGCATATTTTCGTATGTATTTTTCCAACTGTGCGCATCACTTGTGCGGATCTTCAAAATGTACGCATTCTTACTCCCGACGATTTAAAGCATATCTGTGCGCATTTTTTGGGAAGTATACATGCTCCTTTTTCAAATGTGCACCTATTTTTGGTCTGTGAATCGCAGCGCCAGCTCGGAAACGTACGGACTTTGACCGCAGATTGCGTCCGAGTCTCTGTTCGATCTGGAAGGTGTGAACTGGGCAAATCCTGATCCAAAACAAACTGAAATGAATTTCTCATACATCCCTATAAAAAAAAATGCAGCCCACAACAACTGGCCCATAAATAATGGTCCAAATCCCTAGGAAAATAAGATGCCAAAGCAGCCAGGATCAGTTTCCCCACTGTGGATTGGTTCACTAATGGTGGTGTGGAAGGACAAGTGTAAAGAAAGTCTACTTTGTGGCCTGCCTGCCTTCATATGTACAGATATATGAAGATATGTACAGATATATCCTGGGATATGCACAGACATATGGAGATGTCTTATCCCGAGTGCCAGTGCAAAGATCGAGAGGCCTCTTAGGTGAGAGATGTGCCAGGATTTGGTCTCTATTTGTAAATCATACAAATATGTCCCATTCGCGACCCAGAACGCAGATGCGAGTGGGAACATAATTCTGGGTAAATATTTGCAGTTTCCCAAACTTGACTTCGCATTCAAAAGTGCACACCTGTGCAAATGCGCACGTACGTCCCAAAATTAGTGTTTTCATGCTTTGGTTGAGGGAGGGGGGGAACTGTGCCTTTTTCCTGATGTGTGTGTTGGGGGGGGGGGGAAAGACGCTCTTGTTTGGGAATGCAAACGAGTCAAAATGAGATTTGAGGAAGAATTCAGAGAACCTCAACAAATGCGAACATTGCATGTTTGCTCATCTCTAGCTTAGGGATTGCTGGAAGAAAAAGGAGGAGGAGGAGGAGGAGGAAATGCATTATCAAAAAGGTTAAAAGAGGACAGAGATTTGCATAAAATGTGCATGTGCTAATTTATATGTATAATTGTCAATTTAGGAATAATGACTCTTATTTCAAGAGAGATTCAATGCATCCCACCCTACTGGGGACGGCTGTGGCCAGGTGTCCCATGTGTCTGTCTGTCTGCTGTCCAGGTGCTGCTAACTGTGGACGGGCCACTTCAAGGCCCATCTGCCTGCTCTGCCTTCCGATGGCCCTTCATCTCTAAACCAGACTTGGACTGGACAGCCATTCAAATAGAGGACTGCCCTACAACAGCCCTTCAAATACAGGGCTGTTCTTTGTGAATTAGGAGACAGGGTGGGTCACACTGTGCCTGGCACCACCTCCCCAAGCCCAGGGGCTGGATGGAGATGGGCAGCAGCAGAAGACGGGATGGGTGGTATGGTTGAAAAAGCATCAGAGCTCCAGGTCACCTGGTGCCCCCTCAGCCCAGTGCTGTCAAAGAGAACCTCTTCTAGTCCAGGGGTGGGCAGAAAGTAGGTCTCCACACGTTTTGGACTTCAACTCCACAGCATTCCTGACCATTGGCTGGCCGGAGCTTCTGGGAGTGGAAGTCCCAAACATCTGGAGATCTCCCTTTCTGCCCACGCCTGTTGTGGGCTTCCCAACTCGTAGGCATTTGAGAGAGGCAGGTGATGATGACCTCAGGGCCTGCCCCATGGCTGAGGCTCCAATGTCAGTGGGGCAGTGTATCCACTCCGGGTTTCAGTCTGAACTTTGAAAGGTGCTATCCATGGTGCTGAACCTATTCTGGGGTGGGGGGGTCAGCACCGTGGGTAGGCCCTTTAAAGTTCAGACTGAAACCCAGAGTGGATACCTGGCTGCACTGACACTGGAACCACCAGGTAACACCGGACACTTGCTCCCGATATATATACAAATTCTATTGAGTACGGTAACCTAAAAATAATAAAATCACAATAAACAATGTTAACATATATATTGTGATTTCATTATTTTTAGGTTACTCGGTAGGATTTGTATCTTGAAAGGTGGCATGTAAATAACTTAGATAGATAGATAGATAGATAGATAGGCTGTTGAAACCCTGTCCAAGTGCCTGGAGGCAGTGGGTGGCTGGATGGGAAGGAACATGCTGAAGCTGAACCCCGACAAGACCGAGGTACTTCTGGTGGGGGACAAGGGGAGGTTAGGGGATGTTGACCTGGTGCTGAATGGGGTACATCTCCCCCTGAAGGACCAGGTCCGCAGCTTGGGGGTCATTCTAGACTCCCAGCTGTCCATGGAGGCTCAGGTGTCAGCTGTGAGCCGGGCAGCGCTGTATCAACTCCATCTGATACGGCAGCTGCGCCCCTACCTTCCTAATCATCTGCTCCCATCAGTGGTTCATGCCTTGGTCTCTTCTCGCCTAGACTACTGTAATGCGCTCTACGTGGGGTTACCCTTGAAGACGGTCCGGAAGCTTCAGCTGGTACAGAACGCGGCGGCTCGCCTGGTTAAAGGCTGCCGTCGGCGTGATCACATCACTCTGGTGCTCAAAAAGTTGCACTGGCTACCAGTTGTTTGCCGAGCTGAATTCAAGGTGTTGGCGTTGACCTTTAAAACCCTGTACGGCTCCGGTCCAGTTTATCTCAAGGAGCGCCTCCAGCAACATCAAGTAGGCCGCTCAACAAGATCTGCCACGGACGGCCTTCTCCCTGTCCCATCAGCCAGAGAAACCAGGCTGGTGGGGACTAGGAGGAGGGCCTTTTCTGTGGCAGCCCCCAATTTATGGAACTCTCTCCCCAGTGACCTCCGCCATGCCCCTTCCTTGATTAGCTTCCACCGGGCATTAAAAACGTGGCTTTTCAGGCGGAGATATGGGGTGGGTTAGAATTTTTAAGTTTTGTACTGTTTTTAATTGTGTTTTATACTGTGTGTGTGTGTGTGTGTGTGTGTGTTCCCCCGCCCTTGTATTTTATTGGACTGTACATCGCTCAGAGTGGCCGGATGTCTGGCCAGATGGGCGATTCATAAATATAATAGATAGATAGATAGATAGATAGATAGATAGATGATAGAAGGGATGGGGGAAGCATGTGATGTTTGAGCTCATTGAAATTCTCCCAATTCCTCTTCAATGCTCGGTTCGCTTCGTTCGCATTCCCGAACAGAAGCGTCTTTTTTTAAAATCGGGGTGTGTGTGTGCGCACATTTTCCCAGTTCAAAAAACCAACAACCTCTCAATCCCCCCCCATAGGCTAAAGTGTGGAAATGTGGATTCTGTGTGTGGGATGGGCACTGCACATTTGAATGCTGGTCTAGGTAAGCCTTTGGTCTGATCCAGCAGGGCTCTTCTGATGTGCTCATGTTCTCACGCACCATGCACTCACCCTTGCTCCTCCATCATCTCCTGTAGCTCCATGCATTTCAGCTCCACCCGCCGTTTCCTCTCATGGTCCAGGATCTCCCGGTGGGCTTTCTTCACCAATCCTGCCTCCACCAGCCTCACTTCCTCTTCCGGCTTGTGCCAGGTGCCCGAGGCGCTGGGCTGTGGGAAGCCGTTGGACGCCTCCTGGGGTGAAGGCATCCTGGCACCGTTGTTGTAGAGAGACATGCACACGCCTTCTGTGGTCCCTGCTAGAGATGGGATGGAGGGGGGGGGGGATGTGTTAATTTCTGTGACATCCTCAACAACAGCCGGAAAAACAAAGATTTTTTAATAGCTTAAAATCCTGTTCACTTGCATAATGTTGTCTTTTCTGTTTGGAACGACTGAGCACGTTTTGAGCGCGGTTGGGGGAAAGCCAGATACCAGCTTGCTCGGAGGCTTGGAGAGGGCAGCAGGCCAGGTGCTACTGCAGTTTCTCATTATTACCACGGGAAGCTGCCTTATATTGAGTCAGACCATTGGTTCATCTGGTGCAATATTGTCTACATTGACTGGCAGTGGTCCTCCAGGGTTTCAGACAGGGATCATAGAATCATAGAATCATAGAATAGTAGAGTTGGAAGGGGCCTATAAGGCCATCAGGTCCAACCACCTGCTCAATGCAGGAATCCAGGTCAAAGCATCCCTGACAGATGGCAGTCCAGCTGCACCTTGAATGCCTCCAGCATGGGAGATCCCACCACCTCCCTAGGTAGTTGGTTACATTGTCTTATTGCTCTGACAGTCAGGAAATTTTTCCTGATGTTCAGGTGGAATCTGGGTTCGTGTAACTTGAGCCCATTATTCGTGTCCTGCAAACTGGGATGATCGAGAAGAGATCCTGGTCCTCCTCTGTGTGACAACCCTTCAAGTACTGGAGGAGTGCTGATCATATCTCCCCTCAGTCTCCTCTTCTGAAGCCTAACATGCCCAGTGCTTTCAGTCTCTCCTCATAGGGCCTTGTTTCCAGTCCCTTTATCATCCTCGTTGCCCTCCTCTGAACCCTCTCCAGTCTGTCTACGTCCTTCTTAAAGTGAGGTGCCCAGAACTGGACGCAGTACTCAAGATGAGGCCTAACCAGTGCTGAGTAAAGGGGAATTATCACTTCCCGCGGTTTGGAAGCTATACTTCTATTAATGCAGCCCCAAATAGCATTTGCCTTCTTTGCAGCCACATCGCATTGCTGGCTCATACTCAGTTTGTGATCCACAACAATTCCAAGATGCCTTCTCACTTGTAGTATTGTTGAGCCAAACGTCCCCCATTTTGAACCTGGAACCTTTCGCATGCAAAGCAGGGGCTCTACCACTGAGCTCCAGCAATTGCCCTCTTCAATAGCCCCCTCCTGCTGCTTTTCCCCAGGAACTAGAATTCAGTGGCATATTGCCTCTGAAAATAGGGGTTTCAGATAGCCATCAGGACCAATAGCTTTCCTGATGAATTTATATTCCAGCTTTTCGGTAAATTATATGCAGAGCACCTAACAAACCGACATTATGCAATTCTCCATTGGCATGTCCCTTAAAAGCCACAGTGTAAGAAGAAGAGCATAAATGACACCAATTGTATAACATTAAAAAGATAGCAACCATCAATAGCCCAAAGCGTGCTAAAGCGAGGGGTTCTAAAGTGGCCATCTACACATAAGAGAGGCCAGCCAGAGGATACCTCCTCAGGGAGAGCATTCTGCACTTTTGAGTGCCACCACAGAAAAGGCCCTGTCTCTGGTACTCAGCCACCAATGGTTGGGTAGTTCCCCACTTTTCATGCACTTTTCTCCCATTCTAAAAGATTGCAATGACTCCCTTAAGGTTTAGTTACTTTCAGTAAGAGCTTCACGCTACCATGTATTGGTATCTGTGGTATTTCGGCTTCTCCCCTCTTGCCTTCAGCTCCAGCCACAAGTGGAATGCACCCCCCACCCCCCAAAAAAACATCTCCAAAATAGAATTCAGCCCTTGGGCTGAAAGAGTTTCTGCACCGCTACTTTCATTTCATTTCATTTATTTTCATTAATATACGCCCCATAGCCGAAGTCTCTGGGCGGTTCACACACCTCTACATAAAACAACATTAAAACATACAAAAGCAGTTTTAAAAAAATTAAAAACCAAATTTAAAAACACAGTATTTAAATAACATACAAAAGCAATAAAACTGAGCCTACAGGTGACAATCCCCCCCGTGCTATTCCAAGCTCCTAACTAAATGCTACATGAAACTCTACATAAAGGATTGCTGAGACAATGTTTCTCAGAAGACTTTTTTTTAAAAGAATATTTCTGAGGGGACTCTCTCTCTCTCTCTCTCTCTCTCTTTCTCTCTCTCTCTCTCTCACACACACACACACACACACTGCCCCCTAAAAGAAGGCCACTTTGCAGCATGACACCGGAATGACACCAAGTCCATGGCTTGTGGAGATTGGAGAATGTAACATGGTGTTCAGGATGCCAACACATAGTATGGTAAAAAACTGGGGCTCTGCGACGCTGGGAATTCCATCCTGTTTAAGCCCGACGGGATTCCACAGCGTTTCTGTTCCAGTAAATGGTGGTGGACACTGTAGCAGATTTCCCCCTCTCCCTGATTCTGGAAACATTTTGCGCAATTCCCCCCCCCCCGGGCTCCGCCATTTGCGCGAATTGTAATTTCTGTAAACTGCAATTTGCACAAATTCGGGGGGGGGGGATCTTGAAATTTGTGCAAATGGGGTCGTAATTATTTTTTAAAATCTTTTTTCATTGGCGGTCGTGCGCAACTGCACATGATCGTAAGTCCGCCTGTCTGCTACAAAGCCCTGCGGAGGCATATTCCCTCTGCTTGTAAATATCCTTGTCAGTTTCAACCTCTCCGCACACTACTTTGTTTAGCCCAGCAGAGCTCTATTCCATACTTGTCAAGGAACATCTCAGTTTTATCCTGCACTTTGCGAAGAGGGGTGGCAGTGGGGAAAGTTCTTTGACAAGCACAGAATAAGGCTCTCTCTGCTGGGCTAAACAAAACGTGTCAATTTGCCCGAAACATATGCATTTTCCTTTGCTCATTTTCCAGACAGTGCGCATGTTGTCAAGCGGGTTTTCTTGGGGGGGGGGCGGAACGCACCGCGAGTTTGCAAATGTACGGATCTCCAGCCGCAAACTGCATTCGGGTCAGCTGCTTGTGTGGGCTTCGCGTTGAAGCATCTGGTTGGCCACTGTGGGAACAAAATGCCGGACTAGATAGGCCTTTGGCCTGATCCAGCAGGGCTCTTCTGATGTTCCGAATTCATCGGTCTCTTAGCCACTCTGCTTATACGAGCTCACACATCTTTGGCTGCAGCTGGGCTGTAGCAGCTGCCACTGGATTCACAGTATCCCCTGCAGGCCGCAATCCTGAAGAAATGTCTCCCCACCCACCCCCCATCTGAACGAAGCCAGGGGCCAGAGACAGCTATGCCAATTCAATGGCCTGAATGATGGAAATGAAACCTAATCAGAGGGAAATTAGGCTGGGAGGACTCCCCCCCCTCCTCGCCCCTCAGTTATCAAGATTTCTGACCAACTATCAGAATTGTTATTGCAAGCCCCGGTTTGGAAACACACGCAGCTGGGATTCTCCTGGGGGCTTTAGCTCTGATGTTTTATGGACCTCTTATTACGGGAGCTGTAATTGCTTGTATCTGCCGTATGCGTGATGCTCGACCCCCACTGACTCCCCCCCCACCTCGTTTTCCTCGGCCTCCGCTCTGGCCCGACAGAGATGCTAATTTGCCGACTCGGATCTTTCAGCTCGCAAATGTATTTGGTGGCGACGCTGGCGAGGGAGGGAGGGAAGGAAGGAGAAATCCCAAATAAATAAATAAATAAATAAGCGTATAGCAGAGGGACCGGCAGCTTTGATCATAAATGAAAAACAGCAATTAGATGGAAATGAGCTACACAAACAATGCACGGGTTCGCAGTGCGGCGGCGAAGAGAGACTAATCAGAAAATTGAGGCCGCAATTCACGATTCTATTTTTAATCTTGGAAAACCGTTTCATAGGTCCCCACGTTTTCGAGTGGTAGGTGGTTGCAGGTGGGCAGCTTTGAACGGGGTCTGCCGCTCGCTTCTGTGGGAGGAGGGCGTGCTGGAGGAGACTTAGAATGTCTACTTTGTAATTTCTGCTTATTCTCCAAATATGCACGCTGGGAAGGGGTTTTGGCAGGCAGGCAGGCAGTAAGGCAGGCCCCAGATGGCACTGGTCCTTTGTAAAGTCACACACATCAGTTCCACAAAAGCAAACAGCATGTCCTCGGAGGCCCTACCATCCGAGCCCCCCCCCCGGCCCAAGGTTGCTTCTAGGAAGCCAGATGCAAAAAACGTTGGTGTTGAAAGAGATTTGTAATCCGTGTGCTAGCCTTGCCAGGCGTTCCACACACAGCAGCAGAGTATCTCATCAGCGACCCAGCAGCGAACCAGCAGCTCAGCCTCAGCCACTCCAGTTGCAGATTAATCCAGGACACAGGAATCACTCTGTGACAGCAACAGGTCTATTCTACCCGTTTATTTACTTATTCAAAGTAAGCACTACGGAGTATACATTCCCTAGATACAGTCCATGCGCAGAGTATAAATGCATAGCAAGCGTTAAGTCCAGTGGAGAGAAGTAGAACTTACTTCACCCCGCCCATACAAAGTGTTACATTGTAGCAGTTGCAAGAACAAAAGAAGAACACAAGTACAAAATCCATTCCTTCCCCTTAAAATGGCTTCTGTCTGGAGCAGTTCACTACGTCAGAGAAAACAAACACGTGACAGTTGGTTCCCAGACAGAGATCCTTTCCCAGGCTGGTCCAGGAATAGTACAACAACACATATTCCTGGCTGAGATGTACACATAACTGCTTGAGACAGCCGTTGTTCCAAAACAAACTAAAACAAAACAAAACAAAAGCTCCCAGCTTGCAGCTGAGCTGATAACACAATAGAATTCACTTCCACAAGATGTCGTGATGGCCACCAATTTGGACGGCTTTAAAAAGGGGACTGGTCTGGACAAATTCATAGAGGAGAAGGCTCTCAATGGCTACCAGTCCTGATGGCTATATATGCTACCTCCAGTATCAGAGGCAGTGTGCCTATGTACACCAGTTGCTGGGAACATGAGTGGGAGGGTGCTGTTGCACTCATGTCCTGCTTGTGGGTTTCTCTTGGGCAGCTGGTTGGCCACCGTGTGAACAGAATGCTGGACTAGATGGACCCCTGGGCTGATACAGCATCAGGGCTCTTCTTATTTTCTTATGTTCTTGTGGCTAGAGAGCCAGTGTGGCGTAGTGGTGAGAGCGTTGGACTGGGACTCAGGGGATCTGGGTTCTAGTCCCCGCTCGGCCATGAAACTCACTGGGTGACTTTGGGGCCAGTCACTGACTCTCAGCCTCACCTACCTCACAGGGTTGTTGTGAGGATAACATGGAGAGGAGAAGGATTATATAATTCGCCTTGGGTTCCTTGCAGGAAAAAAGGCAAGGGTATAAATATAATTAAATAAATAAATAAAATAGTCACAAAGGACAAGGAAGCTGCCCAAATGACTGAGTACAAGACAGAGGTGGGGTCTGAGCCCCAACACACTTCTTTGAACCCCACAGTTTTCGGTGCCAAGAGAAACCTTCTGCACAGTAGGCAAACTCTTTCTACCCTGCCCTCGCTCTCCTGCCAGCGACCTCATAACCCCTGCCCCCATCTCTTTGTCTTTCTTCCTCTGGATCACCACCTATAGATGCACACACACACACACACACACACTGTTAATTAAATGTATTTTTTTTTAAAAAAAAAAGTGGGAGCAGTAGTGCCAAGAAAGGTGTCTGGGAAGGCATTGGTCACCCATGGCCACCAATGTTGCCTACCCCTATTTTAGCTTAAAGCTCTTGCTACCAAGTGATAAAACCTTTCAGGGTGGGGTGAGGGGAAATGTGCCACAGCTGAAATACTACCAAATGATTGGCAGTCAGGGGCGTGGGCAGGAAAAGGGGGTGTGGCCTTCTGGAGAATTCCAGAGGGCTAGATTAGGACTCCAGGCAGGCCAGAATTGACCTGCAGACCTGAGATTCTATGCTTCTGTTTTAGCGGATGGATCTCCCACCGCTGGGATGATTAATTAAAGGAATTTAAATCCGTGTGTGCATCACCGAAGCCCTGATGTAGGTGCCTTTTGAAGCTCTCAAGGGAAGGATGAAAGAGCTTGCAGTTTAATAAGCAAAGCAGGCACTCTTAGAGGGGGAAAAAAGCGGTCTTTGAAGAAAAATATCTGCACTCACTGCCTTAGTATGATGAAACCTGGATCCAACCCACAGTTTATATGGACAGGATTTGGGCCTCTTTTTCTCACAAAGACCTAATACTAGAAGGAGAGAGATACATTTTGCAGCACGGTACCGGATTATGTCCAGATTCTGTTTTTGAGTGAAGTTCTAGGTTAGCACATATAACAAGAACATCACCTAGTACAACACACCTTTGACTAAACCAACTGACACTCAATCTCTTATTCTGATCCGAAGGTTGGATTTTATTTTACTGAACCGGGGGCAGGGTTGGACTGGTTACTGCAGGCGGGGGACAGTAATGACACGTCGGGAAAAAGATGACATAGCAATATCAGAACAGAAGAAGAGCCCTGCTGGGTCAGAGCAAGGGTCCATCTAGTCCAGCATTCTGTTCGCACAGCAGCCAACCAGCTGCCCTCAGAAAACCCACAAGCAGGACAGGAGTGCAACAGCACCTTCCCGCCCATGTTCCCCAGCAACTGGAGTACGTAGGCACACTGCCTCTGATACTGGAGGAAATCATGAGGAGGAAAAAATAAGGGCAAAGATAAGGGCAATGATTTTCCAGGGAGAAGAATATGGGGATGAACAATCACTTGGAGAGACCATATAAGAAGGTCCCAGTGTTACAATTGGGGTTATGTCTGGGTTGGTACCCATGTATAATGTGCGTGTCCCATCCCAACATCTCCTTGAGAGGCAACAGATCTTTTACTTGAGTTATGACGTCTGTCTGCCCCAAGTCTGCCCCAAGAGCCAGTGTGGCATAGTGGTTAGAGTGTTGGACTGGGACTCGGGAGATCCGGGTTCTAGTCCCTGCTTGGCCATGAAACTCACCGGGTGACTTTGGGCCAGTCGCGGACTCTCAGCCTGACCTACCTCACAGGGTTGTTGTGAGGATAAAATGGAGAGGAGGAGGAGGATTATGTAAGCCGCCTTGGGTTCCTTGAAGGAAAAAAGGTGGGGTATAAATATAATAAATAAATAAAAGTGTGCATGTACTCCTCAGTTCCCTATATTAATACAAGCCTTGACTCACTAGAACAGTGTTCTCCAACCTTGGGTCTCCAGATGTTTTTGGCCTACAACTCCCTTGCCATCTGCATTTAAGAACATAAGAAGAGCCCTGACGCTGGATCAGACCAAGGGCCCATCTAGTCCAGCATTCTGTTCACACAGTGGCCCACCAGCTGCCCACGGGATCCCACAAGCAGGACACGAGCGCAACAGCACCCTCCCGCCCATGTTCCCCAGCAACTGGTGTACAGAAGCACACTCTGCCTCTCTCATACTGGAGGAAGTGCATAGCCATCATGAACGTTAATCATTGAGGGCCACATCTTGCATGAAATTGTCTAATCCATCCAGATGGCAGCCATCCATCACTACATCGTCTGGTAGCAAATCCCACAGTTTAACTCTGCACCGTGTGAAGAAGGACTTCCGTTGATCATCTGTCCTGAATCTCCCACCAATCAACTTCATGGGTTGACCGTATTGGGTTCTAGTATTATGAGAGAGGGAGAAAAATGTCTCCCAGTCCACTTTCTCCTCACCATGCATCATTCTGTATACCTCTCTCATGTCTCCTCTCACTTGCCTTTTCTCTAAGTCAGTGTTCTCCAACCTTGGGTCCCCAGATGTTTTTGGCCTACAACTCCCAGCATGCCCCAGGCAGCGTAGCTGGCTGGGGCATGCTGGGAGTTGTAGGCCAAAAACATCTGGGGACCCAAGGTTGGAGAACACTGCTCTAAGTGAAACAGTTCAAGGCACTGTAAGTCACAGGGGAGTTTCTCCAGCCCCTGGATCATTTTAGTTGCCCTTTTCTGCCCTTTTTCCAACTCTACAATATCCATCTTTAGGTGCAGTGACCAGAAGTGTACACAGTATTCCAAGTGTGGTCGCACCATAGATCTGTATGCAAGGCAGTACGTCGGGGGTGAATACCAAATTCCAAAATGCTGCAAATCCATCTTCCCCAACCTGGTGCCCTCCAAATATGTAGGACTACAAATACCATCAACCCCAGCCAGCATGTCCATTGTTCATGGATGATGGGAGTTGTTTTCCAACAACACTTGAGGACCCAAGGTTGGGAAAGGCTGTACAGTAATACCTTGGATTGCAAGTAACTTGGTTTGAGAGCGTTTTGCAAGACAAGCAAATTTTTAAATATTTATTTATTTATTTTTTACTTGATATACAAGCGACGTCTTGCAATACAAGTACTGTAGTACGGCTTAAATTAAAAATCTCTATACAATTTTTTTGGGGGGGGATTTCATTTTGATATAAGAGCGTTTTGGATTACAAGCACGTTTCCGGAACGAATTATGCTCTCAATCCAAGGCACGACTGTAATACAAAAATGGAACGGGGAAATCCGGCTTGCGTTGTGCATTCTCCCTTCGGCAGAATCCAAGCTCTGTCTGTCTGTCTGTCTGTTTGTTTCCCCAAGCCGGCTTGGCTAGGCTGTGTTTCAGATGGCATGGCCTGAGCTCTTCCCTTTTTAATCAGGAGACTGGATATCCTACATGTGATCTGTCTCTTTCTTCCCAGAAACCTGGGACAGCTTGTTGAGGCCTACGATTCTGATTGCCACGCCAGCTACACTGTGGCTGCGGCTGTCCCAGAAGGTGGGAGAAGAAATTGAATGTGACAGAAAATGCAAAGGGAAAATACGAAGGGAAGAGAAACACCACAGGAGGAGAGATGACAGAGGCTGGAACTCAGTGAGGATGTTGAAGGTGGCAGCGGTCCTTCACAATAAGTTTGCTCATATTTTTTTTCTGCCTCACTGCAATCTCTGGTCCAAGCAGGTAGCATTAGGGATCTGTGAGGAATCCATTTGGGGGTGTGTGTCAAAAATCTGGTGGATTGGCCTGGCTCGGCGCCCCGGATTCCATCCCATATATACTGAGCACTTGCACCAATTCTAGGGACGGGCGACACTGAGAAACTTGACCCCCCTGGCGCGCGACAGACTTTCGGCACCTCCCCAACCCGAGAGCTGAAAGCGGGTCAAAAGTTGGTTTTGGTGTTTTTTTTCCCCGTGGCTCCTGCTTTTAAAGTGGACTGCGATGTGCTGCTGTCATTTTTTTTTTTTTTAAAAAGCCAGGTAAATTTGCATGAATTCCAGCCACAATTTGCACAAGTTTCCCTGGCTTGAGAAAAAAAAAAATTAAAAATACACACGCAAATCGCAGCCCGCCTCAAAAACGGAAGACCGTGTGCTGACTCGACTCATGTCAGAGCAAGTCGGAGTCAGTGCTGGGTGGATGGGCCGGAATCCGGGGGGTGGGTGGGTGGTTGCTGAGCTAGACCAGTCTGCCAGATTTTGACCCCCCCCCCCAAACTGGATTCCTCGCACATCCCTATAAAGTGTGCAGTGCCCTGATCCACATCACAACCATCACACACAGGAGTGGAGGGGTTAAGCCTTCCCACCCAGTGTTGTGCCTCCGTTTGGGGTGGAGGAGGAAGACATATAGCACAAACTGAGCCCCCCGAGTGTGTTTGGGTAGGGGCCAGGCACGTGTCATCTGCAGCCTGGCCCAGCTGCGCTGACTTGAAGGCAGGCCCCGAATGCACTGCAGATGCTGGGAGCAATTGTTGTCGCAGATCATCCGTAGCAAAGACGCTCCTGCCAGCTCCTGGACCGAGGCGAGACTCTCGTGGTTTTTGACCCCAGATCGACTTCGACTACTCTTTGCTCTGCTCCTCTACTGGTTCGTGTTTCCTTTGATTTCGGGACGGATATTTTTCCTTTCTTTCTTTACCCCCGTGAAGTGTGTGGGGGGGTGAATGGGGGGGGGGCGGCAGCTGAGTGGGAAGGTTTAACCCCCGCTGCCCACATGCTTACACTAAAGTGTAAAAAAAAAAAAAGTTAGGATCAGCTATATGCTATACAGGTTCTCTGTCTGTCTGTCTGTCTGTCTGTCTTTCCTTCTTATCCCCAGCTCTCCCTGAAGTGTTCTTTCTCTGAGATCAGATTCTCTTTCTTTGTCTCTTCTTTTCTCTTTCTTCTGATTAGCTGGAGCTGGCAAGCAGAAATTAGCTACTACCAGTGCTTTTTTTCTGGAGAAAAAAGGGTACCGGAACTCTTGGATTACATTTCCTCGGGAGTAGATGGCGATTAAATTGTAATGCAAGTAATAGAAGAAAAGGTGCTGGAACTCAGTTCCGGTGAGTTCCACCAGAAAAAAAGCCCTGGCCACTACATAAAACAACAATGACGACAACAACAATGCAAAGTTTGTTGGCGGCTGTGGACTGCTTGCGGGTTCACAGCTTTAAGACATTTTGAGGGTCTGAGGCAGAAAATCTAACTGACACTTGCCTCTCCACCCCACCCACCCCCGTGCTGATGAAATATAAGAATACCAAAGTAAATAATTGACCATTTGCTGGCTTTTAAACACTAACCCAAAGGCTTCCCTCCCTCCCTGTGCTCATGGCTGTGAAACAAACTGCTCAGATGTGTGCAACGATGCTACTGAATGTAAGGGATAGCGTTAGGTGGGAAATATTGGCATATACCACCTTCCTGGAACCAACCACGGCAGTTGAGAAAAAATTAGGGAAAAAAACCAAACATAAATAAGTAAGGATATAGTAAAACCATTAAAATGTGTCATGATTCTTCCCCACCTGCAGCAACTATGGTCAGGTTTGTAGTCTGGGGGTACTCCTAGATCCATCATTGTCGCAGGAGTCCCAAGTGACTGCAGCAGCTTTTACCAACTTCAATGGGTTCGCCAGCTACGGCTAGGCATGTGCGGCCGGCCTCTCTCCTGGACAGGGATAGCTTGGCCACAGTGGTACAGGCGCTAGTCACCTCCAGACTGGATTACTGCAATGCGCTCTATGTGGGGCTGCCCTTAAGGTTGGTCCGGAAGCTGGAGCTAGTGCAGAATGCAGCCGCTCAGCTGTTGTCGGGAGCTGCCCCTTTTGCAACTCTGTTGCTGAAGGAACTGCACTGGCTGCCAGTTTGCTGCTGGGCTGGGTTTAAGGTTCTGGTACTAGTGTATAAAGCCCTAAACAACTTGGGACCAGGTTACCCAAGAGAGCACCTTCTCCCTTACCAGGGATGGGGACTCGGACTCGAGGACTCGACTCGTGAGTCGGACTGAGTCCCCCCTGTGACTCGACTCGGACTCGAGTCCCAATATTTTTAATGGGACTCGAGACTCGACTTGGGACTCGAGACCAAGGACTCGTCAAACATCCCTGGGCTGTTGACGAGTCTTCTGGCTGTGCCAGAAGGAGCGCGATCACCGGTGAAGAGCGCATGGAAGCGAGGCGCGCCGCTGCTCGGCCACTATGGACAGCTACCAGGAGCGCAGCCCCAACGATGTGTTGAGATTTATTTTGATTGATGTGTTGTTGTGGGGGGTTAGGGTTAGGGTCAGACATTTTGGGTTTGGCTGCCTCTGCCTGCCTGTCTGGGGTTCCCAGCCTCCTCTGCCTGCCTGGTCTCTTCTTGACCTGTTCAACAGTTGAATTGTCCAAGACAAAGGCCTCTGCCTGCCTGCTTTGGGGTTCCCTGCCTCCTCTGCCTGCCTGGTTATTTTGGGTTTGTCTGCCTGGTCCGTTCTTGCCAAAATCAGTTGCAGAGTTTTGAGATAAAAAGGCACACTTGTGCCTAGAATTTATTTAAGCCACACATCTGAAATGGCCTTATTTTGTTGGGGGGAAACCCCATTGATTTTAATAGGGACTCGTGGAGTCAGTTTTGGGAGTGACTCAGGACTCGTGACTCATGAGTCACCATTTTGGACCAAGGACTCGGACTCGGACTCGAGACTCGGGTTCAAAGACTCGTGACTCGAGACCAAGGACTCTTCAACATCCCTGTCCCTACCAACCAACCTGCCCGGTCACTGAGGTCATCAGAGGACATTCTCCTTGTGGTTCCACATGGGCCTATGGCCTGATTAGAGTCCACCCAGAGAAGAGCCTTCAGTGTGGTGGCCCCCTTTCTATGGAACTCCCTGTCTTTGGAGGTCAGGCAGGCTCCAACACTGTGTTGTTTTTGGTGCCTGCTTTGATCCGGGAAGCCTTCCTTGCTGACCAGCCACGGTTTTAATGTTGTCCTGTTTTTAATGCATTGTTCTTATTCTTTTATCTGTTTTATCTTTGTATTGTTCACTGCTCTGGAATCTGTCTAGATGTGGAGTGGTATACAAATGCTGTAAGTAAGTAAATAAATAAATAAACCCTGCCCCCAATTCAGGAAAATAAAATCCAAGCTTAGGATCAGGATAAGAAGCTGAGCATCCATTTAGACCAGGGCTCTCCAACTATGAGTCCCCAGATGTTGCTGAACTACAGCTCCCAGAATCCCTTGCCATTAGCCATGCTGGCTGGGTATGCTGGGAGCGGTAGGCCAGCAACATCTGGGGACCCAAGGCTGGAGAGCCCTGGTTTAGACAAAGGTGTGTTGTACTAGGTGATGTTCTTGTTATTGGTGCTAACCTAGAACTTCACTCAAAAACAGAATCTGGACATATTTCGGTACTGTGCTGCAAAATGTATTCCTCTCTTTCTAGTATTAGGTCTTTGTGAGAAAAGGAGGCCCAAATCCTGTCCCCACAGTCCATACTAACTGTGGGATGGATCCAGATTTAATCATACTTAAAGCCATGACTGACGATTAGGGAAATCTGCAATGGACTCAAATGGGTTCTGATTTCTGACAATCTGACCTGCTGATTCCTCTGCGGACCGGCCTTTCCCAAGTCACGCAGATTCCACAGACTTGTGGACTGGGTCCCCCCGCCCCTTCTGTTTATTTAATTTTACACAAATTTAGTCGTAGAAAAATACATAAAATAAAATTAAAAAATCACCAACCAAAAGCGTGCATTTCCCCCCATAGGGCTAAAGTGTGTATTTATGCATTTGGGGATGATGTGCATATTTTTTGTTGGGCATTTTCAGGAGTGAAAAATCGTGCAACTTTGAATTTGCACAAACGTGTATGAACGCATTTTTTTACAAAATCCGATTCCATCAATAAGCGGACGATGGAACAAAAGGCACCTGACAATCCGTGAAACAGTAGGCAGGAACGGATTTTACAGCGTCCGTACATCCCTACTAGTAGTAACAATTTCAACGGGTGTACTCTAAGTATGTCTAAATGTGGATCCATCCCCTTAGCTTTATCGCCTGGGCATTCCTGAGTCACTTGGGAACCCACGACGACGACGACGACTCCCGGTACGCCCATGTGAAAAAAAGCCATATATAATAATCCCCATCCATGTGTTGCTTCTGTGAGGCCTTAGTTACAACACACACCAGCCTGTGCAAATCACTTTAATTGGGTGCACATCGCTTGTGTCTGAAATGCCCAGTGCTGGAGCTCTCTCAATAAATGTTAATCTGTGAACCACGTGACGTACAGTCCATCTCTGCAGGTGCCAGCACGTTCTTGCTGATCAACCAGACCCTGCCTCAAGCCCCGGCAAAGGGCTGTAAAATTTGATTCCTCCAAACGAGCGCAGACAGATGTCTGCAATGTAGAAACCACCTTCCGAAAATGTTTTGAGAAACCACCTTCCGAAAATGTGCCAAGATCGGAGCCATGTGAGTGGCCACAGACCGACAGACACCGACCGAGGGCCAAACCACACATTAGGAACTATGTCGGATTTTTCTAGGAGGGGCGAACAAGCGATTGATTTTCGCAATCGCTGAGATGCTCCAAACACCGCCTTTACGCTGGGGGGGCCCCTCATTTCCCGTTCTCGGTTGCGCTCTGTGTTTATTGTGTACAAATGGGCAATGTGTGCGTTTGTTAAAAAAGAGTGCAGTGAAGCCAAATGCACACTCTCCCCATATAAAGTGTGAAAATATGCATTTTGGGGGAAATGTGCGTTTTAAAAAAGTGATAGTTTTTGGAACATGAACGCAAGTTTGGGAAAATACAAGATGTCCCGCCCCCCAAATACTCCTTTCCATGTTTGGGATTGCGAACAAGACATGTTCGCATGCGTTGCAAACAAGAATGGAATTCTTGTATATTCCAAGTTTCCCCCTCTTTATTTAATTCCAGGCACGTGTCCTGTCCTTGCTTGGCATGGGGCTCCCAAAGGACACTGGGGGTTGTGTAGCAATGTTACTGCCTGGGAAGGCCAGATCAGCTTGGCATTGCAAGGTCTCATCTGGTAAGGTCAGGTCAGGTTAGACTGCAGGTTCCCAACAGGCAAGACCTGTCAGGACCATGGACAGATCACTGGCTGGAACTCACCCAGGAAGAGCTGTTGTCTCAACAACATGCAGAGGCCTTCTCAAGCCATATGAAGATCCAGCTGTGTGCAGGACCGGTGCAGGGCAGTTTGGCGCCCCAGGCGAAAAAATATTTAGCGCCCCCCCCCTCTCCAAAGCAGAAAAAAAAAAAACTGCGCCGCCACCACCAACCTACCTTCCCCCCCGCCCTGGCTGCGGCGGCGGCTGCTGCTGCTGCTGCTGCCTCCTCCTCCTCCTCCTGAAGCGACGCGACGGGACCCCTGCGCTGTTTTTTGCCGGGGGAAACCATGGCAACAGGGCTGTTTAAGCCCTTCTGCCCTGGTTCCTCCCGCCAAAACAACGCGGGCGGGGCTCCGGAAGCGACGCGACGAAGGTAGGTGACGGGGGGTTGGGGGGGGTGACGGGGGGTTGGGGGGTGACGGGGGAGGCGCAGCGGCAGCGAGCGGTTGGGCGGGCGAGCGAGCGAGCGAGCGGAGCCGGTGGGTGGGCGAGGGGAGCGCAGCGGCGAGCGGGTGGGTGGGTGGGCGGGGGAAGCGCAGCGGCGAGCGAGCGGCCAGGCGGGGGGAAGCGCAGCGGCGAGCGAGCGGGCAGGCGAGGGGCGGCGCAGCGGCGGCGGCAGGCAGGAGGGTGGGGAGGCGGAGGCCTGGCGGGGGCGGCGCAGCGGCGGTGGAGGCCTGGCGGGGGTGGCGCAGCGGCAGCGAAGAGGAGCGCAGCTTTTCCGCGCCCTCTTCAGCCGCGCGCCCTCTTCAGCCGCGCGCCCTAGGCAACCGCCTAGTTGGCCTAGCGGTAGCGCCGGCCCTGGCTGTGTGTTACCTTCGCCCCCTCTAAGACTTAAAGGGCCAGTGGCTGATTTGGCAGCCACTGGTTCCTACCGTGTGGAGAGCACCATCGCAGGGGTGTCCTCTGCATCTGAGGAGTCTGCTAAAGCCATGTCCTCCGTACCTGGAAGATCCCAGGGTAGCAGACCATAGAATCGTAGGGGCCCATTCCACTGCCAGTGCAGGAAAACAATTAAAGCATCCCTGACAGATGGCTGTCCAGTCTCTGCTCGAGTACCTCCGGGGATGGAGAGCCCACCACATCCCTAGGCAGTTGGTTCCATTGTCAGTGTGCCATGATCATTAGGAAGTTTTTCCTGATGTTCAACTGAAATCGGCCTTCCTGTAACTGAAGCCTGTTATTTCATGCCCTGCAGTCTTGGATGACAGAGGAACAGGTTGCGGCCGTCTTCTGTGTGACATCCCTTTAGGTACTTGAAAAGTGCTATCGTATCTCCCCTCAGTCTTCTCTTCTCAAGGAGAAACGCATTTCTAGTCCCCTGATCATCTTTGCTGCCTTTCTCTGAAGTCGTCAATTGGAGCTTTTTATCTAAGCCTCGTAACCTTGCGGGGAGAAGGGATATTATTGGAATCACGCCCGGGGAGGGAAGAGTTAAGCCTCCCCTCTCCACACACACTGCAGTCCAGATGAAAATTGCCCACCCATACCTGTAATTAAAGCACAGCAGTTCCTAATGATGGAGTAAATGTCAGGTGTAATTTGACCCTTAGGGTGCAATCCTAAATTCACTTATTCACTTACCAAGGAATAAGCCTCATTGAACTTAGTGGGACTTCTGAGTAAACATGCATAGAGTTGTCCCGCATAGCATACTTAGCAGAGAGCCAGTGTGGTGCAGTGTTGGACTGGGGCTCGGGAGATCCGGGTTCTAGTCCCCACTCAGTCATGAAGCTGGGTGACTTTGGGCCAGTCACTGACTGACTTTCAGCCTAAGCTACCTCACAGGGTTGTTGTGAAGATAAAATGGTGAGGAGGAGGACCATGCAAGCCACCTTGGGTTCCTTGCAAGAGGGGGGAAAAAAGATGGGATATACATGCAATAATACATAAATAAATGCTTAAGCCAGAGCTGACTAATGCACCAAGAAAAGATTTGTTCTGCAACTGGTAATGCACATCTTGCATACTTTCTTCTGTGATATTAACTTGCTTGCATTGCTCCTTTCTTTGCTTGTTTATTATGTCTTGTCTCTCACCCCATCCTAAGAGTTGAGGATGGGTAACAATATTTTTTCCCCCTACCCCGGCCTTGCTCTTACAAACTTTCTGAGAGATGCACAGGTTCAAGTTTTGGAGGGCATTCAGAAGAATTTGCTCAAAATTCAAGTGGTGTGCATTTGGATTTTTGATAAGTGTCCGCTATGAAACCCTTTAAAACCCTGTCATGTAATCACAGACAAAATGCCATTGCATGTCAGCTATCAAATACAAACAAATGCAAACCTAACCACTATTGCATGTCCACTATCAACGTAAGAACTATTGCATGTCACCTATCCGACAGTGCCCAGTGCCAATCCACACCAACTCTACAGTGGTTATTTTTATGACTGCTGGCTGCCTCCAAAAGTACCTGGATGAGGCAGGATAATAAGGCGCCATTAAATAAACACTAAAACCAAATGTTTACTGGCAAATATTGAAATCCAAATGGAAGCCTTAAAAAAATAATAACATTTTGAAACCAAAGTTCATTGGGTGTCCAGTACTACCGGGAATGTGCAGATGTTGTAAGATCACTTCTATCCATGTTTGACGGATTGTCAGGCACATTTTCTTCCGTCATCCGCTCATTGATGGAATCAGATTTTGAGCAAACGTGATAATATGCATTTGTGCAAATCTGGAAAGGCACAAATCTGCTCCCCCAATACACAAATCCCCGAAAAATGCATATTTCCCACACTTTAGTCTATGGTGGAAATGCACACTTTTGGTGGGTTTTAAATTTTTTAAATGTAATTTTCTATGGCTAATTTTGCATTAAATTACATAAATTAACAGGGGAGAAGCCCTATGAATGCTCCCAGCGTGGGCAGAGCTTCAGTCACAGTTCTAGCCTTAAACAACACCAAAGACTTCACACAGGTGAGAAGCCATTTAAATGCTTAGTGTGGGCAGAGCTTCATCTCGAGCTCCCACCTTAACATACATCACAGAATTCACACGGGGGGAGAAGCCCTATGAATGCTCCCAGTGTGGGAAGAGCTTTACTAGTAAGTCTAGCCTTAAAAATCATCAGAGACTGCACACAGGTGAGAAGCCCTTTAAATGCTCAGAGTGTGGGAAAAAGCTTCACTAAGAACTCCAGCCTTAACTCACTGGGTGACTTTGGGGCCAGTCGCTGACTTTCAGCCTAACCTACCTCACAGGGTTGTTGTGAGGGTAAAACGGAGAGGAGGAGGAGGAGGATTATGTAAACCGCCTTGGGTTCCTTGCAGGAAAAAAGGCGGGGTATAAATATAATAAATAAATAAATAAATAAATAAAATAATTTTAAAAAACAACAACCAGTCCACAAGTCCGCAGAATCCGTGTGACTTGGGAAAAGCCAGCCTGCTGTGGAATCCATGGGTCAGATTCTTAGAAATTTGAACTCATTTGGGTCCCGGTTTCTCTCACATACAGCGATCATCCCCCTCCATGAACGTCCATCAAACATTCAGAGAAAATCCAGTGAATATTCAAGGCCAACGCTTGGCAAGGATAATTTTTGGGGGAGCAAAGGCGTTTCAGCTTCTGCAGAAAGGCATCTATTTCCAGGAAATCTGCAGACTTGCATGCGTGAGGTCACGCTCTGTTTTCACACCTACACACACCCACACTCCATCTCCCCTCCAGTAATTCTCATACAATAATTCTTATCTCCTGCCGTATCCACCTCTGTATGTCGCTGATTGCTTAATTACACTCCACTCTTCTGCCCTGCCTCTCTCTCATGTGTCAGCAGACGACTCTAGTCAGCTGCTGCTGAGGCCAACGGGGTTAGACAGCTGTATTTATATTTCTGCGTGGGATTGGAGTGCTCCTTCAGAATTAGCTGGGGGGAAAATAATCTTTGAGGTGTGTGCGTTTCTCCAAACAGGCCCACCGCCGGTAATATGCCACCAGCACGGGTGGAGTTGCCAGGGGCGGGGGCACATGGTCTCACTCGTTTGCACGTTTCAGTGCCCCAGCCCCAGGGCAACGGTCTGAAATCGGAAGAAAGCTAAGAATCTAAGAATCTGGTCAGTCCTCCTGTCTAGTCCAGCACTCTATTTGCTCAGTGGCCAACCAAATGCCCATGGGACACCCACAAGCAGGACCTGAGTGCAATAGCACCCTCCCGCCCATGTTCCCCAGAATGTCAGAAGAGCCCTGCTGGATCAGACCAAGGGTCCATCTAGTCCAGTGTTCTGTTCACACAGCGGCCGACCAGCTGCCCACGGGATCCCACGAGCAGGACATGAGTGCAACAGCACCCTCCCTCCCATGTTCCCCAGCAACTGGTGCACATCAACATACTGCTTCTGATACTGGAGGTAGCGCATAGCCAATCAGGACTAGTGGCCATTGATAGCCTTCTCCTCCACGGATTTGTCCAATCCCCTTTTAAACCCATCTGAATTGGTGGCCATCACTCCATCTTCTGAATGGAATTTGGCCCCTCAGCCTGGAAGAGTTTCAGCACCCCTCGGTCTACACCAGTGTTTCTCAACCTTGGGTCCCCAGGTGTTTTTGGCCTACAACTCCCAGCATGCCCCAGCCAGCTATGCTGGCTGGGGCATGCTGGGAGTTGTAGGCCAAAAACATCTGGGGACCCAAGGTTGAGAAACACTGGTCTACACTGATTGGCAACGGCTCTCCCAGTCTTTCCCAGCCTCCCCTGCCCTTTCACAGGCTTTATGTGAGTGTGTACCACATCCGGCGCTGTGTTGCTAGGAGACACTCACGGGCAGGGAGGCGGTTGCTAAGCGCCCAAGGAATGGGCCTAGTGGGCAGGAGCATCCCAGAGGAGATGCTGAGAAATCCATTTCATCACCTTTCCAGCGCTCACTCAAGCAGTTTCCTTCAAGGATGAGGAGGTCTCGGATACTGAGCGGTAGGGAGAGTTCTAAACACCATCCATGGGCCCTGGCCCATCTGTGGTCCTGGTACCTACAGCACCGTGCTAGAACGTTATGGGAACCTCTCCCCAATTGTCCCAGAAGATTTATTTATTTTCATATCCACACCATCTGTTTCCACAAATCCAGCTAAGTAGCTAACAGCACTGGCTGGTGGGGGAGATTCCCTATGCAGATATATATATATATATATATATATATTGCTTCAGCACCCCTTGAAGGGGCTTCTCCTGTTGCCAGGAGAAGTCTCTCAGTCCTCCCTTGTACCCACTCCTGGTAAATCCATTTGTCCCAATTTGTGCCTTTTGAACATCCCTCACTAAAAAACCGTCCCTCTAGTTCGGATCCATGTCAACGCATGTGCACGGACACGGAAGTCACCACGCTATGCACAGTTTGACTGCTTGCCATTGACACACTGCCGCAGCCGCTAAAGTATGTTCATTTTTGATCTCTTGATGACGCATTGACTGGGGTTCAGACTACACAAAAAACCCCACTCGAGGGTTGAGTGTGGGTTGTCATTGAACCTGGATCTCCCCAGTCCCAGTCCAACACTTTAACCGCTATGCCACACTGGCTCTCCAAACTGGCATAGTGTGGTGCAGCGGGTAAGACAGTGAGAAGAGAAGTCCCTGGCCCAACTCTTGCTTCAGCCAGGAGGCCTTGGGAGAGCCACTGACTGGGTTCAGACAACACGATAACCCATGCTCAAGGGCTGAGTGCGGGTTGTCGTTGAACCGTGGGTTATCGTGTTGTCTGAACCCAGCCGAGATAACAAACCATGGTGACCAACCCACAGTTCACAACCCAACAACAAACCATGGGTTCTCTTCATGGGTTGTTCGTAGTTAACAAGTCATGGCTTGTTAGTGCAGTTGGGTTCAGACAACACGATAACCCACGGTTCAGCAACAACCCATGGTTCAACGACGACAACCCACGCTCAACCTATACTCAAACCATGGGTGTGAGTTATTGTGTGGTCTGAACCCAGCCATCGTAGGATAACTATTCCCCCCACCCTCCCTTGGTATATAATTACCCAATTTTCCTTCCTGGTTTTTAAATTAGTGCAGCATATAGCATATAGCATATAGCCTAGGCCATTGCAGAGTAAACAAATACAGCAGGACCGGTGCAGGGCAGTTTGGCGCCCTAGGCGAAATGAAATTTGGCAACCCCCCTCTCGTGCCGTGGGGGGGGCCCTCGGAGCAAAGCAGCCCTGCTCTGCAAACCCGTGCCGCCATCACCACCAACCTACCTCCCCTCCGCCCTGGCCGCCGCCTCCGAGGAGGAGGAAGTGACGCGACGGGACCCCCGCGCTCTGTTTTTTGCCGGGGAAACCAGGGCAACAGGGCTGTTTAAGCCCTGTTGCCCTGGTTCCTCCTGCCAAAACAACGCGGGCGGGGCTCCGGAAGCGATGCGACGCGGAGAAGGTAGGTGGCGAGGGGGGGGTCGGGGGTGGTGGTGGCGGCGGCAACGGGCGGGGAGAGGCGCGGAGGCGGGCGGGGGGAGGCGCGGCGGCGGCGGCGGCGGGTGGGTGGGTGGGGCGGGGCGGGCGGGGAGGCATGGCAGCGGCGGCGGGCGGGGAGGCGGAGGCCTGGCGGGGGCGGGTCAGCGGCAGCGAAGAGGAGCGCAGCATTTCTGCGCCCTCTTCAGGCGTGCGCCCTAGGCAACCGCCTAGTTTGCCTAGCGGTAGCGCCGGCCCTGAAATACAGGATATAGCAGGTCAAATAGAGCCTTCAGGTATTCATTATAACGGAGAGGGTCTCAGGCAGTATTGCAGTGGTACAGTTAGGTAATTTTAGACTTTACGTGGTAATGCATATTACTACAGAATGTGGCACATTAACCCTCCTATGTTTGGGGGCCCTCCTGCTCATCTTGCTGAATTGGGCTCTTAACCTCTATCCCAGTGTTCTCCAACCGTGGGTCCCCAGATGTTTTTGGCCTACAACTCCCAGCATGCCCCAGCCAGCTACGCTGTAGGCCAAAAACATCTGGGGACCCATGGTTGGAGAACACTGCTCTACCCCAAAGTTCTACCCTGACAGCACTACTGCATAAGAACGGGCATGGTATAAGAACGGACGTGTCATGGTATACCAGTGGGGGCATGGTATAAGAACGGACGTGTCATAAGCATGCCGCTTGTTTCCATCTGTGAAATGTTGGAGGGTATCTCCTCTTTTACCCATGGTGGCATGTGGTGGGGGGGATGACAAATTCCTTTCTAGGAAGCAAGCAGAGGGTGGATCATCCTCATGTATCGTCCACCGTGATCACCATCTTTCTTGGGGGGAGATGGTGTACTTGTACATTTTAAAGAATGTGTGTGTGTGTGTGTTAATGGACCAGAACGAATGCATAATCCCGAGAGGAGCACTTAATGTTTTGTGTATCTTTGTTCATGGGAAAATGCAGCTTTAGATGCTAGATGTCCCCAGTGGGCAAGGCTACGGACTCTCTGAGGGACCCAGAAATGGATTCGGATGGCACCAATCTACTGTCTCTGAGACACTGCATTAGCCAGGGTAAGGTTGGACCATCTCTGACGGTTCAGGTCACATCCCTTTGGGGCAAAAAGCTTTCTAGTGCCACCAAAGGTGCCCCCATGACCATCCTGGCCGATGTCTGAAGGGGATGCGGTGTGTCTGGTGGATTTCAAGATGCAATGTTCAGGTTTCCCATTCTACCAAAAAGTAGAAACAGGGTTTGTGTAGAGGTCCGCTGTAGAAGCATTCCTCCAACCTGCCTTAGATGTTTTGTGGGAAGCACACATGATGTGGGACATGAGTGAAATAGCACCCTCTCACTCGTGTTCCCCAGCAACTGGTGGTATATAGAGGCACAGTGCCTCTGATACTGGAGCTAGGATATAGCCATCAGGACTAGTATCCATCCTTTGATAGCCTTCTCCTCCTTGCATATGTCCAATCCCCTTTTAAAGCCGCCCAAATTGGTGGCCATACATCTTCTGGTAGCAAATTCCACAGTTTAACTATGTGCTGTCTAGAGGAGTGCTTCCTTTTGTCTGTCCTGAATCTCCCACTGATCAGCTTCATGGGATGATCCTATTGGATTGCAGTGCTATGGGAAAGGGAGGAAAATGTCTCCCCATTCACTTTCTTATTTAATTTATTAATTTATTAATTTATTAATTTATTAATTTATTAATTTATTAATTTAATTTGCAACCCGCCTTTTTTCCTGCAAGGAACTCAAGGCGGCTTACATAATCCTCCTCCTCCTCTCCATTTTATCCTCACAACAACCCTGTGAGGTAGGTTAGGCTGCGAGTCAGTGACTGGCCCAAAGTCACCCCGTGAGTTTCATGGAACATACAGGCCTGTGGCTCATGCTGGCTCTCAGCTTCTCTGAGTGTGGAAAGCTAAGCAGGGTCAGGCCCGGTTATTACTTGGATGGGAGACCCCTCCTCTAGTTTCCTGCATTGAGCAGGGGGTTGGAATCGATGGCCTTGTAGGCTCCTTCCAACTCTATCATCTATGAAATCTATGGCTGAGCGGGGACCAGGGATGGGGACTCAGACTCGAGGACTCGACTCGTGAGTCGGACTGAGTCCCCCCTCTGACTTGAGTCAGACTTGAGTCCCAATATTTTTGATGCGACTCGAGACTCGACTCGGGACTCGAGACCAAGGACTCGTGTTCCAAAATCATGTTCCTCAAATGCAACATGGATAGGTTTTAGGAAGTACAGCAAGTTTATTTTTTAAAATCATTTCCCTAAAATGCAACCTTTCAGACATTTTGGGTTTGGCTGCCTCTGCCTGCCTGTTTGGGGTTCCCTGCCTCCTCTGCCTGCCTGGTCTCTTCTTAACAAGTTCCACAGTTTGAATTGTCCAAGACAAAGGCCTCTGCCTGCCTGTTTTGGGGTTCCCTGCCTCCTCTGCCTGCCTGGTTATTTTGTGTTTGTCTGCCTGGTCTTTTCTTGCCAAAATCAGTTGCAGAGAATTTTGAAATAAAAAGGCACACTTGTGCCTAGAATTTATTTAAGCCACACATCTGAAGTAGCCTTATTTTGTTGGGGGGAAAACCCATTGATTTTAATAGGGACTCGTGGAGTCAGCTTTAGGAGTGACTTGTGACTCATGACTCATGAGTCAGCATTTTGGACCAAGGACTCGGACTTGAGACTCGGGTCCAAAGACTCTTCAACATCCCTGGCGGGGACTAGAACCCGGATCTCCCGAGTCCCAGTCCAACACTCTCACCACTACGCCACGCTGGCTCTCAACCATGCATAATTTTGTACACTTCTATCCTGTCCCCCCCCCACCACCACCTTACTGAACATTTTTCTACGCTAAACAGCCCCTGATGTTGTAACGTCTCCTAAAGAGGTTCAGGGACTCAGCTGCATTGAGCCCTGACTGAAATTAAGCCGTTCTAGGAGCTAGTCCATAAAAACCCTGCTCCTTCCACATACAATGCAGAGTGCATAGATGACATGCTTACGGAACTCACCACCATGATGGTTTCCAGCTTTGACAGCTTTTTGGAAAAGGATTACAGAACTTCAGGGAGGGTAGGCCTAGGCATCAATGGTCATTTGCCATGATGGTGTCAAGGGAAGCTCCACACGCTCAGAGACCGCGTCGCTGCAGATAGTGACTGCTGGTGACAAAGAATGCCATGACCATCACTTCTGTCTTTTACTTCCTGGAAGGATCTGGCTAGTGATGTGTCAATCAGAAAAAAAGATCATCAAAAGTCCTCCAAATTCCACCTCTCAAGGCTCCTTCCAAGTTGTGTCAGTATCAAATTGTGAGCTTCGTTTTTTTCCTTTACACACGAAAATCCGTGCATATTTTTCCCACGCTCAGACAAGCTGAGCCAGCGGCGAGCCACAGGCCTTTACTTAAGTGTGCAAATCGCAAGCCGTTCTTAACATGTCTCATGCCATTTTCTACGTAAACAACGTAGCGCCAGGAACCCAGAAGTCGACTCGCCGGCTCGGCTCGTGAGCACATCCCAACCTCATATGTACACATTTTTCAAATGCATTTTCTTTGTCCTATGACTCACGTTGGAGCAAGCTCGCAAACCCATGGACCTGGACTGCAGATTGCATTCGGGTCTGAGCAGGGTGAACTGGGTATATTCTGATCAAAAATGAGCTGGAAGGAATTTCTCATACACCCCAAGATCATATGGCTTCCAACTGTGGGAAATAGGGTGCAGGACACAGCATGGTTCCTGGTTCATTCCAGCAAGGTTGTACTTGGATTCATACTTGCGCTGTTCTCTCTGGCATTTTGAAGCCCTGTTCATTTTCTTCCATTTACCCGCTTTCCCAATGGTATTTTCTCTTCCCGGGCAGGTATCAAGCAACTTTATCAAACCCAACAGCTCTGTGACATCACATTGGTGGTCGACCATAAAAGGTTCCCTTGTCACAGGTAGGCAGCAGTCCTAACTCCTGCTCTGTCCACAAGTAGGGCTTCCAAGAGTGACTTTAATGAAAAGAGTGAGGTCACATATAAAACAGGAGAACCTATAGAGCCAGGCTGGAGACCTGGTCCCGTCCAGATGATGTTGGGACCAAATTCTCATCAGCCCCAGCTAGAGACGTACAGATTTTATTAAATCCATCCTGTCTGTGTTTCACAGATTGCCAGACACCTTTCATTCCACCATCCACTCATTGATGGAATCTGGATTTTTTTCCCATTTACCCGAACTTGCGTTCATGCGCACTTGCGCAAATTTGCACTTCCGAAAATGCGCAAAACTCCTCCAAAATGTACAAATCCTCCAAAAATGCACATTTTCACACTTTAGCCTATGTGGGGAAATGCACATTTTTGGTCAGAAATTTGCCATAAAATTCTGGAAAGTAAACAACAACAACAACAACAATCTGCAAGTCCACAGAATCCGTGTGACTCAGGAAAAGCCAGTCTGCTCCAGAATCTGTGGGTCGGAATCATAGACATCCAAACTCATTTGATGAATCCATTGTGGATTTCTCTGACATCCTTAGCCCCAGCCAAGTTAGCTAACCGTCGGGAATGCTGGGAGTTGTAGTAAAAACATCTGGAGGGCACCGTGTCAGGGGAAGGGTGGTCTAGACTAGGGTGGGGAACCTGTGCCCTCCAGTGTTACTGGACTCCAACTCCCCTCTGATGGGAGCTGTAGTCCAATAGCATCTGGTTCCCCATCCCTGTCACAGAGGGTCTCTCCAGGAGAAGACCTCCGGATTGACTTTGGGTGTGACCCACAGACATGTAGGGGGAATCAGAAGCAATGGGGCACTATGCTACACTCCTAGGAAAACCCTCTGCTTATACAGCTGTTCCATCCAGCCCAGTGCTAACCTAGTACAGTCCTAATTCGCCCTGACTGTCACCTGCTCTCCAGTTGCTACTGAAGGTTCTTTTCACTGGAGTTGCCAGAGATAAAGCTTGGACCGTCCAGCTGCAAAATACATGTGCTCTATCATCCTCCACTCCATTGCAGAACGCTCCTGGCCTCCATCAGCCTCTACTTCCAACGCATGTTTGCCAGCACCTTCAAAGAATCCCGGGAAGGGGAGATCGTGCTCCTGGATCTGTCCTCCACCTCCTTCCAGAGCCTCCTGGATTATGCCTACACAGGGCAACTGCCGCTCCGGGAGGAATTGGCCGAGGAACTGTTCACCGTAGCCAGCAGACTTCAAATTGCTTCCGCACTGGAGATGATCACCAGGTAACACACACAAGGGATTCCTGTACAGCTAAAGCAGGGGTGAAGCTGTGTTTAAATAAATAAATAAATAAATAAATAAGGAGGTGATAGCAGCTCCCTAGGTGGTAGCAGCTGCCAAGGAAGAGCCAGGGGTCACAGTGAAAGCCAACTTTCCTCAACCTGATGCCCTCTGAATGTTTTGGACATCAGGCTCCCATCGTAGGGATGCATGAGAATTTTGTTCCTGTTTGCGAATCATGCAAACATGTCCCATTTGCAACCCTGAAAGCAAACATGAGCAGGAACACAATTCTTGTGATTTTTTTAATTTTTTTTTTTTTTTTTGCAATTTCCCGAATTCGCGTTCAAAACTGCACATATGCGCACTTCCAAAAATGTGCATAAGAACAGTTGCACATGTGTGCATTTGCACAAATCCCTCCCAAATTCACATTTTCACCGTCTAGGCCTATGGTGGGAAATGCACATTTTGGGGAGGGGGAAATGCACATTTTTTTTTTTTTTTTAAATGCACATTAAAAAAAATATGCACATTTTTTTCAATTGGGAAAAAGGTGTACTTTGAAAAAAGGGCATTTTTCCCACTTGGAAAAAAAAAATTAGGCAGAAGCAGAACCAGCTTTGAGGATGAATTCGGAGAAGTAGCAGCATCTTGTAGCTTACAGCCCGCCCCTTCCTGCCTGTCACTCGGCCTTCGGAGAGGCATTTCAACCTTTGCGAACGGGGGAAAGACGGCACGAAAGCCGGCAGCCCATCAAATGATTGGTGGTTAGGGGGAAGGGGGTGGGGCCATGGGAAGGGGGTGGGGCCACCTGGGGAAGCCTGGAGCACCACATTGGGACCCCTGCCCTGAGGTCCCCTACCCCTGTTCTAGAGACTCTGGGAGGGGCACTGAATCCCAAAGAATGACCATTCTCGCAGTGTCCCAGAGGAGGGACCTCTGGAGGTTATGTGACAACAATCGACTAATAATAGCGACCCATAGCTGGGGCTCCTAGCCTGTTGTGCTGTAGCTGGTTCAGGATCAGTCCGGAGGCAGTCTATGGGGCAAATCCATCTCAAAGGTCACAAGGCAGGCAGAGGGCAGAAGCACAAGCAATACGGATACAAGCACAATCCATCCAAGAAGCAGGATCTGAGCAGAATCCAGGGGGCAGTAGCACAAGAAGAGATCAGTCTCACGGAGGGGGGTTAGGGAAGCTAGGGTGCAAAGTACTAGGCGCTGAAATAAAGATGTTCCAGCAGCCCGCCCTGCCTTGGACTGAGCCTCATAAGCTGGAGCTTCCACAGCCCCGCCCAGGACTCAGCTGCAGCACATCAGAGGCTTCTGGGAGAAGTCCTCCTCACGAGGAAGGCCCTAATCACAAGGAGTCATAAATACAGGACTTCCCTTGCAAACAGGCACTCCTTCTCGCAGGGGTTCTTCTGGCCTGCCTCTTGAGATGCCACCGCTCTCGGGGGCTAGGTGGTCATTCTGCCTTCTGTCTCAGAGGGTGGCATTCCCCTCCTCTTGTGGGGATGGACCTACAGCCATCTTCCACGGAGGCCCAGTTGTCTTCTGGCATGGTGGGATGCTTCCTGGTGATTCTTTGGCTCTGGGAGCTCTGGCTCCTCATCTGAAGAGGAATCGTCCAGTGGGGGCATGGCATAGCCAATCAGCAACCACATGCTTCCATAGCTCTAAATGAGACAGTCTCTCTTGTTGTTGTTTTTTTTTACACACATGCCTCCACCATGACTTCTGAATCATTTCTGGTAAGTTTGGACTGCTCCTCTCTCCCTTGATTGAACAGTGGCAGGGGGTTCTTCACTAATAGCTGTTGTGGCTATTCTGTAATTCCACAGGTGCACAGAAAAAAAAAAAGTGGTATGGGGTGCTATTTCAGCTTCCTACCAATCTTACCATTGTTCTTCTTCCGTTTTCAAGAAACCACATTTCTGACCGCTATGGTTGTTAAGATACTGTCGAAAACACGCGATCAAAATCAGAAGCCAGAGGGGGGGTGGCTGAATAAAGATTCCAGGGATAGAGGCTGGGATTTGTCCAGTGCCTTTTGATTCTCCTGAACTGGCTACCATTCAGCTTCCTTGGAAGACTCCGAGCCTGGGCTGGGGAACCTTCAACTGTCCCGTTCTGTGGACCCTTGTGGCTCACAGGGGAAGCTGGTATCAAGATCAAGGCAGGCAGGAAGGAAGAAGGCCTCTGGATAGTTCCAGTTCCAAGTAGGTCCTGCTGGCTGGAACTCTCCTACTCGGACAATAGGAGAATGTTGTCTCAGCAGGGAGCTAGAGCCAACTGAAGCCTGATGTAGGCCTGGAGTGTGTTCCGTACCGCTCCTCCTGGAGGAGCCCGACTGGATTGTTAGAGGGCCCTTGCCTGATTTTGTCAACTGAGGCTTCTGCGAGGCTGAGGAGACGGAGTTCTGCTGGGGGTTCAGACTCTGAGCCAGACAATGATGGCAGGGCTGTGTTCGCTGGATGGGTCCTTGAAGGCATGGACTGACCTGCCCCTGATGAAGTACCATTCGCCTCATCCTCATCAGAATCCTCCGCTGCACACTGAAAAGCCTGAGGGCTGAGAGTCATGACACCAACCGTCAAGGTGATGCTGGAACCCAACTTCCATCAGCCCCGGCCAGCATGGCCAATGGTCAGGGGTGATGGGAGTTGTAATCCAACATCATCAGGGGGACACACAAGGTTCCCCCCTCCCTGCCCAGAGTCCTAACGTTACGAGAGAGGGAGAACCTCTCTGTGTCCACTGTCTCAATGCCATACCCCATTGTACAAAACTCTCATCATGTCCATGTCCTGTCCGTCCACCCCACCCCACCCTCTGTTCCTCCTTGCAGATTTTTCATGGAGAGAATTTCTGTCGAGAACTGCCTGGACCTTTACATGCTGGCGTATTCCCACAACCACCGACCGCTGCTCCGCCCAACCTCGCGTTATGTCTCCTCCCGCTTTGAGCCCCTCTTGGAGCTCGCCGCTTTCCTGTCCCTGGACTTCGCCAGTCTTCTCAGCATCCTCGCCTCGGAAAGCCTAGCAGTGCGCTCTGAGCTGACCGTGTATAGGGCCGTGTGCCGCTGGGTTGACCATAACCCCGACGAGCGCCTCCCGAAGCTCCGAAAGCTCATGGACCACGTACGCCTTCCCCTCCTGGCCCCGGAGGAGCTTGCCGAGGTCCGGGCTGAGACGGAGGAGTTTTACGAGTGTGTGCGGCTGCCGTGGGAGGAGCTCAGCGTGGAAGAACGGTTGTGGTCCAGCAGAGGGCTGAGGCAGGGCATGTACCACGAGGGAGTGGTGTGTGTGGGGCTCCCGAAATGGAGCGAGATGAGCCTGGGGGACTGAGGAGCTGGATTCTCACGTCCACTTCTTTGACCCTTCCACCGAGGAGTGGGAGCAGCTCCCTGATCTGAAGTCACTCACCTCCCCCAGCTGCATCACCATGGGACACAAGCTCTACATCACCGGCTGGACAGCATCTAGACGGTTCCTACTCAGATCACCTGCTCGTTTACGATACGCTTGGGGGTTCCTGGTCCCAGCTGCCCTCCATGTCCACGGCCCGAGCTTGGCACGCTTTTCTCCTGTGCAAGAAAAAGCTGTACGTCGCCGGCGGCTGGAATAACACGGGGCCCCTCGTGTGCGCGGAGAGCTATGACCTGGAGCGAGAAGAATGGGCGGCCATCTCCAGCCTCCCCTTTGCCTTGACTTATTTCACGTCTGCGACGCTCAGGAGCAAACTGTACCTCATCGGCGGAGAGATGGGAGTCTCCGACCTCCCGATCCCCCACCGGGGACTCCTGGTCTACGACGTCGTCATCGCGGGGGGCTGGTCCCCGGTCCCCATGGCCTTAGAATTCTACGAGGCCAGCGCCGTCACGTTGGGCAACTGCATCTTTGTGGTCGGCGGGCTCACCCGAGACTGCGCCCACGGGAACCGTCAGTTCACTGAGCGCTGCATCTGCCTGCTGGGAGACGGCATGCTGAACCAAGACCTCTCTGTCCCGCCGCTCCCCATAGCTATCTCTTACCCGGGGGTTGCCTGCTGCAGGGAGAGGATTTATGTCTTCGGGGGCGACAGCAACGACCGCTATTCCAGCGCCATCCATTACTGGGAGCCAGGTCAGCCGCACTGGACCCGGTGCTCGGCAAATTTACCCGACCCCAATTATGGGGCGTTTGGGTTTGGCTGCGTAGCCGCTCAAGGTGCCGAGAAAAAATGTCCTCGCTGTCTTTCACAGGGGATTTGCCTCCTCTGCAGCAGAGCAGGCAGGCTGGAACACTGAAAGGAGTTTAAGCACTTTGCCTGGTGGCCAACGTAACTTAGCAAGCTTTGGATTGTCATTGTGTGTTTTTTTTTTGTTTGCTTTGTGTTGTTTTTTTTAATGAGACAGTTAATTGAAAATGATGAGAGACCTGAATCCAAATATCCAGTGAGTTATTTTGGATCATGATATGATCCTCCTGTGCACCTGACAGGGTGCTGCCTCTCCTGCCCTTGGCGTATCGGTATTTTTGCCACCTGTCTTCCCCCCTTTTTGCCTCCTCGGTCCCTTCCACCCTTTAGGTCTGCACAGCTCACAGAGCCCAAGGTTTTGTGCAAACCAGAGGCCAACTTGCCTCTAAGCTCTGTGTGAGCTTTTTCCCCCCTCAGCCAAACTGATTTTCAACGTTGCATAACTATCATTCAGCAATCAGAATGTTTGCAAACCTTCTCTGACATCACAGAATCCCGGCCAATGGCTAATGGGGGATCACCGACTGGGGGCAGCTAGTTTTATTATAGCCAATTTATCATCAGGCCCTACGAATGTTTGCCTCTATTCCTGTAGCCTTCCAGATGTTGTAGGACTCTAACTCCCATCACGCCCAGTCAGCTTGGCCAATATTCAGGGATGATGGGAGTTGAAGTCCAACAACACCATGTCCTTCTCCTCTCCATACAGGCCTTTCCCAATCAAATGTTCCAGCTGAGAAATTGACCAAGGGGCGAGGCAAAAATCATAAATCAGAGAAATGGGCTGAGATCAGTCCCTAAAGGAAACCCCGTCCCATGTGGGTAAATTAGATGCACACAGAGAATGTAGTGAGTAGTGGGGCTTTTGTAGCCGAGGAATCAGGGAAGTGCTTGTTGGGCCCAGGAGCAAAGAAGGTCCAGGAAGCTGCAAAGCCCGTGAACTAGATAAAGTTCAGAAAAAGTTTGCTAGCAGGAAGAGGAAGTTTTTACAGAGACAGGAAAATGAAGACATCGACCATCGAAGTGTGGCAGTGATGCGGAGGCAGTGGCAAATATATATATATGGGCAGTGGAAAACAAGCTAAATTTGTCCCTTTGAAGCATCCCTTGTGGTTTGCCACAGAAATTCAGCGGCAAGCTGTCGATTCATTTTGCCACCGCCATACCACCAAATCTCAGTGGGGCAGCACTGGCAGGAGTGCAGCTCATGGGGGGTATGTGTCAGCGGGTGGAAAGCACCCACTGGCCCTCCTGAAGCTGCCACCCCTGTCTTAAAGCAACGTGGTCCCTCCAAAACAGAAGCAGGGGCAAAGTGCAGAGTTCCGGCTCAGTCCCCCGAAGGGCTCACGGTTTCAATCAGACCTGCACAAAGCTGATGGCCCTGAAAGTAACCCTGCCTCCTTCACCACAGCCAGCGACTCTGCTGGCTCTCCTGTAGGGAGACAACTGTAAAGTTGTCGCCGCTCAAAGCTAGACATACTGGACGCACAACTTTAAATTCTGTGATACAGCCTCATGGACAGCATATCATATATAACAGTGCTGGTGCAGCATCCCTTCTTGGATAAAATGCTTAAAAAAAAAAAGAAAGAAAAGAAAGAAAGAAAGAAAAGAAAAAGAATGTCCGTGTATTCACATGGCAGTTCTACTTAGATTCATTTTGTGCAAGCTTTTAGCCATGTGCCAGAACTCATGTGCGCATCACCGCACACCAAGAATCCAGATGCAAACATAGCAAGGCTGGCCTCCTCGCCACTGTGTGTGTGTGTGTGTGTGTGTGTGTGTGTGGCAGTGTTTTGTCAACGTACACTTGAGCATTAGAAACACGGCGGGGGTCAGGACTTCAAGTGAACTGAAGGAACGGGAGGCTGCCGCAAAGGGCGCATTCTCCAATTCTGCAGTTGATTTTAGAACCTCCTAACAACAACATGTCGCAGCGTGGAGTTTAGGATTCCAGCCACTGCATCCCATCCCACCCACCACCAGTTTTTCTGCTCCCCCACCCAAGTTCAGTCCTCATTGGGCAGGTCTGGGGGTGGGGTCCCCCTTAGTTGCCCCCAAATGTTTTTTTTTCCAAGGTTCCCCCAAGCCTGCTGATCCCTCCCTTGTCTGCATGGGTGTTGCCATGTTGGCTACGTATGCCTTGGCACGCACAGCTTGAACATCAGAAATAGAAGGATTTTGTGAATTGGATTCAGGAGGGGTGAAATGCAGGCCAGAGTCAACCAGAGCAACAGTAAAGGAACTGAAAGGGAGAAAACCACCCAGATGTTATCCATCCACACTGCGTTGTTCCCATTTTGCCTAACTAGTCAACCCAGCATGACTGGATGAAGTGAGGTCACCTTGACCCCCTCGCTTTAGAAATGGTGAATCATTCCCTCTTTCACCAGCACCCGACCCTTTGCAATCACTTCTGGCCCCTCTCAGAAAGCGCGGTGAAAATTCATCCTAGAAACAAAAGGAGGGGTTCTTCTCAGTAGCACACACAAACACCTCCTGGTTTGTCTCAAAATTGGTACATATATAGTTCCAGTGCTTTTTTTCTGGAGAAAAAAAACTCTTGGATTACATTTCCTCGGGAGTAGATGGCGATTAAATTGTAATGCAATTAATAGAAGAAAAGGTGCTGGAACTCAGTTTCGGTGAGTTCCACCAGAAAAAAAGCCCTGTATAGTTCCCCCCACAAGCAGAACACCCCCTCCTCCCTTAGTCCGCAGACAAATCATAGAAGCTCACCTCTCAGAAGGCGGGATCCATCCAACCACGGATGGACCTCACTTAGCAGCTTCCTGGTCTTTCTCTCCTAAAGCGGAGGCTTCCTCTCAAAACTTGGGCGGTCTCTGTTTGGTGCTTTGAAGCCTATGAGAAGAAGGAAGGAAAAACTTCAGTTTCCCCCGAAGATGCTCTGACACAGGGGTGCTGAACCTCTGGCTCTGACAGCCCGAGGGCCGAATTCGATTGTGGAGAACCTCTTGGGGGCCGCATTCCAGTGGGGGGTGGGACCAAAGCCAAGGGGGCGGGGGCAAAATTGCCAGCCTGTTGTAGCTTGACACTCAGGCTGCCAGCGACTCAGCCTTTGGAGAGGCATTTTGACCTTTTAGAATGGAGGAAACTGCGCAAAAGCCGGAAAAACCACTAAGAGAGTGTGGCTGGAGGAAAGGGAAGGGGGAGTGGCCATATGGGAAACCACGGGTGGGCCCAATTTGGCCCGAACCTATCTGGTAAATACCGAAAAACCAAGAAAAGGATCTAGACTCCTCTTCCAAGATTTAAGCTCCTCGCCAACTTCTCCAGGTATGTCGATGCTCCATATTAGCCACTGAAGCTGCTTAAATGGCAGCTTAAGAAGTTGTAAATTGAGCACACATGTACTATTCACCCATCCAACTCATGAGTAAACGTGGATTGACTCTTTAAGTGGGCCCAAGGTCTCTGAACCACTTATGCCTCCCCCACCCACCCTCAGAGGACTCTCTTGAGATGGCACAGAGGGCTTGATCCACACCATGAGTGGGGCAGAGAAGCCTCAAGGGCAGGCTTCCCTTACCCGGTACCCTCCAGGTTTTTGGACTAAAACTCCCATCATCCCCAAACTGCAGTGCAACAGCCATGTTGGCCAGAGATGCTGGGAGCCATGATCTAATGGCCATGCATTCTGGTTTGTAATTGTTGAGAACTGCCCAGAGGACTTCAGCTACTGGGTACTATAGAAATGAAATGAAATTATTATTATTGTTGTTGTTGCTGTTGTTGTTGATGATGATCATAGAATCATAGAATCATAGAAAAGTAGAGTTGGAAGGGGCCTACAAGGCCATCGAGTCCAACCCCCTGCACAACGCAGGAATCCAGGTCAAAGCATCCCTGACAGACGGCTGTCCAGCCGCACCGTGAATGCCTCCAGAGTGGGAGAGCCCACCACCTCCCTAGGTTGTTGGTTCCATTGTCTTATTGCTCTGATAGTCAGGAAATTTTTCCTGATGTTCAGGTGGAATCTGGGTTCCTGTAACTAGATGATGCAGGCTGGGGGTGATTCCAGCTATATAACTGATGATTTGTGTGTCTAAGGCTAGATCCATACTGAAGATTTCCAACTAGTTTAATATGAATTCCCCTTTCCACCAGGAAATTCCATGAAACATGGAAGCTGGAGAGACTGGATCTTTGGGGAAAGTTGAGACAGTGAATAAAAACAGCATCCAACCAAGAGATGCTCATTATAGCACAGAGAAAACTGGAGGGTGTTCTAGCCAAGCCTTTTTAATTTTATTTTCTCATGAACATCTGTGCATATTTCCATGCGTATTTTTCTAAATGTATGCATCAATTGTGCACACCTTTGAATTGTGCATTCTTCCCCCATTGATTGAAGCATATTGGTGCGCATTTTTCAAAAGTATGAACTTTTTCATGCACATGTTTCAAATGTATGCACGGTGTCAAACACATTGGGGGGTGTATGTCTGCAGATCACATTGCAAACTCAGGAAATTTATTTCTTTATTTCATTTATATACTGCTGCCCAACAGCCGAAGCTCTCTGAGCGGTTCACAACAATGTACAGACTTCAACCTCAGATTGTGGACCGAGTTCATGTTTGATCTGGTGTGAACGGGCTAAATCCTGATCAAAAGTGAACTGAAATGAATTTCTCATACACCCCTAGATGTGGCCACCACATTTGAATCAGCTCTGAGACATGGCCCCAAAAGAAAGCACCTGGTACAGCAGCATCATCTTGGTACAGTCCTCCATCTTGGTTGATCTGGCTTCAGGTGATAGCAGAACAAGAGCCGAGGGCCACGCTTCCATCCAGGATGGACACACGGGGCAAGAGACCAAACCGCACTGAAAGCACCACTTCGGGCTGGCTTAGAACTACTCAAAATTTTGCACAAACTCATTGTGAAGCCTTCCTTTATTTATATACACTGCTCCCTCCTTCTCTCTCAGCTGATTTTATTTGCCCTGTGATATCATCGCATGGCCAAACCTAGGGTTGTGTGAGGAGTCCATTTGAGGGGTGAAAATCCAATGGATTTTCCTGGCACGACCCTCTGGATCCTGTTCCATTTCCCCCACGGTGGTGCCAACTCGCTCTGCCATGAGTCAAGCCAGCATGCGGATATCTGCTTTTAAAACGGGCCATGATTTGAGCAAGTTTAAAAAAAAAAAAAAAAAGCTCAGGAAATTTGCGCGAATTGTGGTGTCCGATATTTGCGCAAATTTCCTGAGCTTTTTAAAAAAAAACTAGACGAAATTTACATTGACAATTTCTTTTTGGAGTAGGGAATATGGCGAGCTAACGAGGAAGTAGCGAGAGGATGAAACTGACAAGGATATTTACCAAGGGAATATGCTGCACTCGGGGTTACATAACAGACTTGAGAATGCAATAAAATATTAAAAATAGCACAAACCCATTTACGCAAATTTAAAGACTCGGACCCCATTTGCGCAAAAGACCTGATTTAAGCAAATCGTCATTTGCACAGATTGCACTAAAAAATATGCAGATCTCAGTTCTCAATGTGTGCAACTATTTCACACACATTTCTGGACACAAACACACACACACACACCCAAAAAAATCCTGCACGGTCTGTTTCTGATAGCTGGATCGGAAACGTTGCATAAGCCCATCAGGCTCAGATGAAATGGATTTCCCAGCATCGCACAATTGCTAGCCAATTGGCTACATAATGTCATCGTGACATGACTCCATTCATTACATGTTCCCTTATCGCCTAGGGTCATCCAGGTGACTAATCCTGGATGAAGACAGATTAAGAACCAGGGAGAAATGAGAAATGGCGGATGTGCCATCAGCAAGTGCCAAAGGGAAAGAATGAAACTGATCAGGGGGTAAGATAAAATATTTGCATGGCCAAAATGGTTTGTTGGGGAAATATTTCAAGTCCATGGATGTCACTATTTGCAGACTCCAGATTGACACCAGAAAAATTATTTGTAAATATAACGGTCAGTCCTACCTGTCAATAATAACCTTTTGCATTGATATATTGCCTTTTAGGACAGGGGTGTTGATCTCTTTCAGCTCTCGGGGGGCCGCATTCCAGGGATGGGCGGGGCCAAAGGCAAAAGGGGTGGGGCCCAAAATACCCCAAATATCAGCATATCGTATCTTAAAGCTCTTACTGCTAGGAACGAAGCCTTAGGAGAAGAATTTCAACCTTTTAGAATGGGGGGGGGGGGGACAGACAGCACAAATCCAGGAAATCACCAAATGCTTGGCACTCAGGAGAAAGGTACATGGCCTTCTGGGGAGCCCTCGACGGTCAGATTGGGTCCCCAGGTGGGCCAAGTTGGGCCAACGGGCTTGAGGTTCAACATCCCTGCTTTAGGATATACAAAGTGCTTTACACGCTTTATCACAGGAATCCTTAGAAGAGCCCTGCAAGGTAGGTCGGTAGGTCAATATTATTTTCCACCCATATTGCAGAGGGAGAACCAGCAGTGGCCGGCAGTGACTCCAACGTCATTGGGGTGGTGTATCCATTCCGGGTCTCAGTCTGAACTTTAAAGGAGCGCCCCATGGCACTGAACCCATTTTGGGGTAGGGTTCAGCACCATGGATAGTTCCTTAAAAGTTCAGTCTGAAACCTGGAGTGGATTTGAGTCCGGGATGTCCTGTTTCATTCATTCATTTATATCCCGCCTTTCCCCCAATACTGGGACTCAAGGTGGCATTACAACATTAAAACTTGTACAATTAAAACATATAAATAGGAATAAAGCTTTGCCTCCAAGTCACTACATTATACCAACTCATCATGTCAGCCAGAGAAATTGTGTAACAAGGGACAGGAAAGCTTGCACACTGCGCAAAGAAAAAAAATATTGAACAACCCTGCAATTCTTCTGGCTTTGAAAATTCTCCAGCTAGAGCAGCTAATCTGGATTAAAATGACCGCGATGGGAATACCTGGTTAGCAGACGCAAGCACAGAACCAGACTAAATCCCTCATTGGTTGTAGGTATAGGGCAAGAAATGCGGGGGGGGGAGACACCAGTTTGCCTCTCTGGCTGGTAGAAGCACACACACACACCAGGCATTATAGATTTAAATTTATTTCAGACACGTTGGCCCCATTCTCTGCCCATTCAAGGCACACATAATACAGTCCACAAAATAAGCGGCATCGAAACTATAAAACAGCCAGTGCAGCTAGACTAAGAGCAATAAGGCAGCATCAGCTTAGCCCAGGTATTAAGGGCACAATCCTATCTATGCATGTTTAGACAGAAAAAAGTCCTACAACTCCCAGCATTTCCCAGCCAGCATGGATGGCTGGGGAATGCTGGGAGTTGTGTGACTTTTTTCTGTCTAAACGTACATAGAATTCTGCCTTAAATAATCAGTCCAGGCAAGTTGATGGGCAATCACAGCTCTCCTGGTCTCTCTCCTTTCCAGTGTGTGTGTGTGTGTGTGTGTGTGTGTGTTATCTACCTCCTGGGGAGAGAGTTCAAGGTACTGGAGGGTGGGTGTGGGGTCTCAAAGCAGGATGCCATTACTTCACCTCCTGTGCCAGCCCAGTAGCACTCCATTTTTACTTTCAATCCAGGAGACTGAACTCTGTGTTTGGAGAGTGCTATCTAGGCTGCAGAGCCAGCCTGCCTGAGCATTCCACCAGCTGAGTCCTATTTATTTATTTATTTATTTATTTATTTATTATATTTATACCCCGCCTTTTTTCCTGCAAGGAACCCAAGGCAGTTTACATAATCCTCCTCCTCCTCTCCATTTTATCCTCACAACAACCCTGTGAGGTAGGTTAGGCTGAGAGTCAGTGACTGGCCCAAAGTCACCCAGTGAGTTTCATGGCCGAGCGGGGAATAGAACCCGGATCTCCCGAGTCTCAGTCCAACACTCTCACCACTACGCCACACTGGTTCATCCTGGCCCATCACGTCTTATAAAGCCCAGGCCTCAGGCCTCATTCCAATAAACTCATTTCTGCCAAGGATACTGCTTTTTTTAATAGGGATGTACAAACATTTTGTTTGTGCTCGTGAACCCAGTCAAGCATGCCCCGTTCACAACCTCAAACACAAGCAAGAGGCTGTGTTCTCCAAAAAATGTTTGCAAATTCTCGAACATGCACGCATGGACGAAAATTGCGCAAATTTCAGAGAGGGAAAAAACCACGCAGTTCAACATTGCACTTTTTTTTTTTTTTAAGTGCAATTTCACGCTTTAGTCTATGAGGGAAAGTTGTGCAACTTTGAAAAATATTCACATTTTTGTGCAATTTCCCCCATTCGATCGTATTTCAATTTGCACAATTTCCCCATCCCGTGGAAATTGAACGCCGATCGCAAGCAGTTGCGGAAATTGAAGGAGAGACGAGAATCAAGTTGATGCTCAGAGAATCTGGGCAAATGCAGGCATCCAGTTGTCTCGAGTCCGACTCAAGGCATGACACAGAGCTGGACTGTGTCAGTTCGGTAACTGAGGCAGAAATCCCAAATGCAACTGGGCTCCAGTCCTTGGTAAATCTTTGCTCTCTCTCTCTCTTGTCTCTTGGAAATGGCATTAGGAAATGTCAAAGCAGCAATGCTGCCTTCAGGACAAACTGGTGGAGAATATCGATGGCTATTGGTCATAAAAGCTAAAGAATATGCAACTTCCTGTGTGCTACTGCAAGATGTCCTGATGGCCACCAGCTTGGATGGCTTCAAAAGAGGATTAGACAAATTAATGGAGGACAAGGCTACCAATGGCTACTAGTCACAATGCCGTTGATTGCCTCCACTGTCCGGGGCGGTGTCCTTCTGAATACCAGTTGCTCATGTTCCCTGTCTCATAATGCTAGAACCCAACAGGGTCATCCCACGAAGCTGATAGGTGGGAGATTCGGGACTTTCTCTCACACCGTGTATAGTTAAACTGTGGAATTCGCTTCCACGAGATGTAGTAATGGTCACCACTTTGGATGGCTTTAAAAGGGGATTGGACAAATTCATGGGGGACCAGGCTATCAATGGCTACTAGTCCTCCTGATTGGCTATGTGCTACCTCCAGTATCAGAGGCAGTATGTTGATGTACACCAGTTGCTGGGGAACATGGGCGGGAGGGTGCTGTTGCACTCATACCCTGCTTGTGGGATCCCCTGGGCAGCTGGTTGGCCACTGCGTGAACAGAATAATGGACTAGATGGACCTTGGTCTGATCCAGCAGGGCTCTTCTGATGTTCTGGGGAACATGAATGGGAGGGTGCTATTATTGCACTCATGTCCTGCTTGTGGGTGTCCCATGGGTATTTGGTTGGCCACTGAGCAAATAGAGTGCTGGACTAGACAGGTCTGACGAAGCAGAGCTCTTCTTAGATTCTTAGCTTTCTTCTGAAAGCTTCAGCTATGGGGCGGTATAGAAATAAAACAATAATAATAATAATAATAATAATAATAATAATAATAATAATAATAATAGCAGCAGCCATCATGGATGATAGGACCCAGCTGTAAATCAGGGGTGTTCGATCTCTTTCAGCTTGAGGGCCAAATTCCATCTCAGAGAAGTTCTTGGGGGGCCATATTCGGGGTCAAAATACCAGCCTGTTTTCGCTTAAAGCCCTTCCTGTCAGTAACGAGGCCTTAGGAGGTGAGGCATTTCGAGCTTTCAGAAGGGGAGAAAACTGCACCAAAGCTGGGAATCCACCAAACCATCAGTGGTCAGGGGAAAGGGGCGTGGTCATCTGGGGACCCCTGGAGGGCCACACTTGGCCCTCCTTCCTGAGGTTCTGCTCCCCTGCTGTAAAGGATGATTATTACGGTACTCGCTTTGCAAACCGAATGAATTGCTCCCCTATCCGTACTTAGATTGGAGTCCTCTTCTAGTCCTTTCTCCAAATCATGAACTTCGGAGCGTGAGTGAATGAGCCACAGCTGTAATTCACAGACTAGGCAGGGAAAGCCTCGTTCCCCACTTTGCATGGTGGCTGTACATGTCGGAGACATTTCTGCTGGATGGGTGGGACACCAGCCACTGCTCAGTCACCAGTATGCCTGATGATGGCTGCGCAAAGGGGAAACAGCTCGCTGTTTTTACGCGGCAGAGGCGGGGGGGAATCCGAGCGCAGCTTGAGACACGAGACTGGTGCCGGGCATAGCGAGGCCTCTCGGTCAGTGCCTGAAGCCAACACTTGGCTTGACTTTTTAAAAAGGGGAAGTCTCTGCAGCAGTATTTTTTTTTTTTCTGCAGCCACCAGCATTTGGAGAAATGGGTCAGTTCAGAGAGTGGAGCTCATGATTGCCCTAATTGCCGCATTTTAAATGCTTTCCTAGAGCACTCAGTGGAATGCTTTACCCTGGAGCAGGGCACGGGGGGGGGGGGTGTGGCGGGGAGGCAGTGGGTTTAATTAGATTTCTGGCCCATCCTGTTCCCAAGGAATGGGGACAGATGACATGCCCTTGTCCTCAAAACCACCCCACGGGGCACGTCACTGTGACTTGTTTTGCACCAAGCCGCTAGGCCTAATTCCAAACCTGACCTCCAAGGTCATGGTTCAGTGCTCCCAATTTGGGCTCTCAGGCTGTGGGATGGAGTCCCCCGGAACTCTATAGGCCTGACAGAGTCTCCAAAGTCCAGACTGTCATTGCATTCGCTCTGCTGTTCCCCGATCGCTGTCCAAATGTCCTCTCGCGAGGACCTAAGAAGACGTCCTGTTCTAGCCTGAGCAGACGCTCGTGGAGCTCAGAGCAAAGGCAGCAAAGCGGAGCTCCTAGTGAGCAACTTGGTCTGATAAGGTCTGAGACCCAAATGAAGCCTTTTATGCGACAGTCCCAGGCGCCGCTCTTTCCTTCAAAATGGAAGCCTTAAAAGGCTAGGCCTCTGTCTGGCCTGGGACTGAGCACTTCTCTGTCCCTCAAGAGCTCATGCCTGTGACACAGCTGGCGTTTGCGCATCGGCTCCACCGTGGAATGTGGGGCTCTTGGAGAGGGGCCAGTGAGAGGCAGTGTGGCGTAGTGGTGAGAGCGTTGGACTGGGACTGGGGAGACCTGGGTTCTGGTGGTCCCCACTTGGCCATGAAGCTCACTGGGTGACTTTGGGGCCAGTCACTGACTCTCGGCCCAGCCTACCTCACAGGGTTGTTGTGACGATAAGATGGAGAGGAGGAGGAGGATTACATACGCCACCTTGGGTCCCTTGCAGGATAAAAGGCAGGGCATAAATGTAATAAAATAAAATACAGGGAAGAGTTTCATCTATATCTATGCAACATGTGAAGATATTTTAAACTGGGTTAGACCAGTGGTTCATCTGATCTGTAACTGTTTGACTGGTCGTGGCTCCCCCCAGGTGGGATGTGAGTGCTTGAGAGACAGCATGGCGTAGTGGTTAGAGCTTGGACTGGGACTCGAGAGATCCGGGTTCTAGTCCCCCACTTGGCCATGAAGCTCCCTGGGTGACTTTGGGGCCAGTCACTGACTCTCGGCCTAGCCTACCTCACTAGGGTTGTTGCGAGGATAAAATGGAGAGGAAGGAGAGGGAGGAGGAGGAGGAGGAGGAGGAGAAAAGTCACCCAGTGAGCTTCATGGCCAATTGGGGGACTAGAACCCGGATCTTCCGAATCCCAGTCCAGCACTCTAACCACTACGTCACACTGGCTCTCAAATTATGAAGGGTAGGTGCCCATCATAGAATCATAGAAAAGTAGAGTTGGGAGGGGCCTACAAGGCCATCGAGTCCAACCCCCTGCTCAATGCAGGAATCCAGGTCAAAGCATCCCCGACAGATGTCTGTCCAGCCGCACCTTGGATGCCTCCAGAGTGGAAGAGCCCACCACCTCCCTAGGTCGTTGGTTCCATTGTCTGATTGCTCTGACAGTCAGGAAAATTTTTCTGATGTTTAGGTGGAATCTAGGTTCCTGTAACTTGAGCCCATTATTCCGTGTCCTGCAAACTGGGATGATCGAGAAGAGATCCTGGCCCTCCTCTGTGTGACATCCCTTCAAGTACTGGAAGAGTGCGATCAGATCTCCCCATGTTAGTCCCCATAGCCAGGCCTCCAAGGAGAGGGCAGCTGTGTCGAGCCGTATCAAGATACCAGATCTAGGAGTTTTCATCTGCTAGGAGCTGGTCTTTGGTAAAGCTGGTGGGTCTTACTTGCTCATTGGAGACCACGCCACCCCAAAACACTTTGCATGACAACAGAGAACAATATATTGTTGCTGGGAAAAGTCATCCCCCCCCCCCCCCCCCGCAGCTACAGTGAAGATCACAGCTCAGCTCAGAGGGAACACAATGTTTAGAGACCTTTCTTGGTTGGGAAGGGCTGCACAATGAGGTTCAAGTTTTCAAAAAAAACACCGGTTTATTATTTTCGGTCACAGAAGCGCAGCAGCTTGTGGATTTTCTTTCATTCTGCAAACGAGTCTCAGCAGATGTTTCTGCTAGAGTGTAAATGTATGGAAATGTTCATTTCTCTCTCTCAAAAGGAGATGAGTTGGCAAGTGTGCAAGGCGGCATCTGTGCAAAAGCACCATTTGTTCATTTAAATCCGTGTTCTCCAACCTTGGGTCCCCAGATGTTTTTGCCTGCAACTCCCAGCATGCCCCAGCCAGCTACGCTGGCTGGGGCGTGCTGGGAGTTGTAGGCCAAAAACATCTGGGGATCCAAGGTTGGAGAACACTGGCCTAGCAGTTCTCAAGCCATTTATAATGGGATTGCCTCTGCGATGCTTCTCAGCTCTCTCTTTCCCTCACTCCACCCCTGGGCTCCCATCCATGCCTTCCGTGTAATGCGACAGCTTTTATTAGCTATTAGTACTAGTATTACTCATGTCTGGGTGTCTGGGTGTTATTTCAATCCCCCCCCGCCCTGGCTCTCCCTCCATCGCCATTGTACTCGGTTGCCTATAATATAACAGCTGACGGAGACTCTGAAAATGGGGAAAGAAAGGAAAAGACGGAAAGCAGCAGCAGCAGCAGCAGCAGGGGGTGAATCGCATTAGCAATGCCACTTTCCCTGATTCCTCCCACTGTGTGCCAGAAACCCACATTATTATTATTTTTATAACGGTGGCAGCTCTAGGCTGAGGACGGCCAGTCTCTCGTCGTCCCCCTTGGCTTCCTTTCCCCCAGAGAAGCGAGTGCCGGGACTCGAATCGGCGTTTCCGTCAGGCTCCCTCGTCTGATTTTTATTCATTCATTCATTAATTCATTCATTTTATTTATTGTATTTATACCCCACCTTTTTTCCTGAAAGGAGCCCAAGGCGGCTTACATAATCCTCCTCCTCCTCCTCCTCCTCTCCATTTTATCCTCACAACAACCCTGTGAGGAAGGTGAGGCTGAGAGTCAGTGACTGGCCCAGAGTCACCCAGCGAGCTTCATGGCCGAGCGGGGACTAGAACCCGGATCTCCCGAGCCCCAGTCTCAACACTCTCACCACTACGCCACACTGGCTCTGATTTTGGTGGCTCGGTGGCACAGGACCGAGGCGGAAATTCACACCCGTGGGTCGGAAAAGAGGGGGCCGCTTTGCGCAAAGTGTGCATGTGCTCATTGGTACCGTACGTAGAGGTGCAAATTTAGAAGGAATTGTTCTTAATTCAAATGGAAATACAATACAGCTCACCAAATGAGGGGAGGCGGTGACCGGGCGATCTGTGTGTGCCTGCTCATTCTGCTGTCCATAAGAGCATGAGAAGAGCCTTGCTGGATCAGACCAAAGGTCCATCTAGTCCAGGGGCTAACAACTGTGGATGGGCCACTTCAAAGTCCCTCCTGATCTCCCCTATTTACTCATTTATCATTCAATTTATACCTCACCTTTCCTCCAAGGCAGTGTTCTCCAACCTTGGGTCCCCAGATGTGTTTGGCCTACAACTCCCAGCATGCCCCATGAGTTCAACAGGACTTACTCCCAGGAAAGTATGTATAAGATTGCAGTCTTTTTTCTTATTGCGGAAAATCTGTTAAGGGGAAAAAAGGTGGAATGCCTGGAAATCTTTCTTTCTTTCTTTCTTTCTTTCTTTCTTCCTGTCTGTCTGTCTGTCTGACTATTACAGTGTTCTCCAACCTTGGGTCCTCAGATGTGTTTGGCCTACAACTCCCAGCATGCCCCAGCCATGCTGGGAGTTGTAGGTCAAACACATCTGGGGACCCAAGGTTGGAGAACACTGCTCCAAGGAGCCCAAGGCGGCGAACATGATCCATTTTATCCTCACAACAACCCTGTGAGGTAGGCGAGGCTGAAAGTCGGTGACTGGCCCAAAGTCAGCCAGGGAGCTTCTTGGCCGAGTAGGGACTTGAACCGGGGTCTACCCCAAGTCCCAGTCCAGCACTCTAAGCACACGGCCTCTCTTGACCTTGAAGCAGGGCTTGAACCCCTTCAAATGGAAGTTGCTTTCGTACAGAATATGGTCCTTTCTAAAGTAGGACACGTGTCGGTCTCTGCAGTGGCCTCACTCCTTTGCATGTTTCAGTGTCTGCTGGCACTGATAATCCGGCAGCCCCGGGCAATGATCTGAAAGACCGTCCTCTGCTCCTAATGGCATATGATGGGACATGTCAGCTGTTTTAACAGGTCTAGTGGAGGCAGTTTTTCATTGAAATTATTTTAGCCATTTAAACTGTTTTGGATTTTGTATCTTGAAATGTGTTGCTGTATTTTACTCTGTCTGTATTTTATGCTGTATTTTATTATTGTTGTATCTGTGGTTTGTGAATTGCTGTGAACTGCCCTGAGAGCTTTGGCTATTGGGCAGTATAGAAATGAAAATAATAATAATAATAATAATAATAATAATAATAATAATAACCCGACTGACAACAACGGTTCTAGTGTGATTATGATCACCTTCGTCTCTCTTAAATAGTATCCTATTTCTCTCCAGGCCCAGGATTAAACAGCGAAGTGTACTCATGTGCAAAGATTCCAGCGACGACGCTGCAAGTTTGACATGGTATTTTTCCAAATTCCATTCAGCTGCAAAAGTCTTGCTTAAATGTGCCTTCGCAGTGGGTCACGTGGAGTGCTGACATTTGGAGAGAAGAGCATTCCCGGAAGAGAGTGGAAGAGCCACTGACCTCACAATCTGCCAAGTCTTTCTTCTCCTCCTCCGACAGACGTTCTCCTGCCCCATCAGCACCACCAACCCCCGTCACCTTCACATGGCCTTGCTGAGCACGTGTACAAAGCTCCCTGCAACCTCGGTGGATGAGAACGAGTGGTTTCATCTTAGATCCCTTCTAACGTGCTTAGGGTGGTGCAAATACAGGCCTGTGTGGCTCACGCTGGCTCGGCTTGTCTGAGCGTGGAAATCTAAGCAGGGTCAAGCCTGGTTATGATTTGGATGGGAGACCCCTCCTCTAGTTTCCTGCACTGAGCAGGGGGTTGGACTCGATGGCCTTGTAGGCCCCTTCCAACTCTATGAACTATGAAACGATGAAATCAGCAAAACTGGAGCTTGCTGAAGTTCTCCGAATTCCATCTCGAAGCTCTCTCCGAGTTGAGTCTGTCTCAGATCGCAAACTTGGGGGTTCCCCCTCCCCTTTTCAAATGAAAATCTGTACGTATTTCCGTGCATATTTCCCCAAATGAGTGCATCAGTTGTGTGCATCTTTGAAACGTACGCACCCTTCTCCCGTTGATGAGAGCACAGTGGTGCCCGTTCTTTCAAAAGTACGCATGCCGCCGAGCACAATTTTGGGGCTCGCTCACGTCGCAAGCTCGGAAATGCAGATTGCGTCCGAGTCCTTGTTTGGTTCAGAGACCGTGTGAACTGGGTAAATCCAGATCAAAACCAAACAGAAACAAATTTCTCAGACAACATCCCTAGTTTTTTAGCCCAGTTTTAGAACTGTAGGCAGATGACCTACAGTTGGTGATGGACCAGTGAGGTGCAACTCCATTGACTCTCCCGGGCCCCTCAGTGGCTTACATTTCCATTAACTTTTAGGGCCATTTATCTATTTATTACATTTCCATACTGCCTAATAGCCAACGTTTTCTGGGCAGTTCACAGCAGTTAAAATGGGGATGAGGTTGGGGTTAACATTTGGAGGTGTATGCCTGGTCTTTTCTGGTGGGTACGTCCCAGAAGATGGTACGGTGGGGTGCTGCTGATCTACCCCATGGCCATTGGCCTATGCTAACCTGGTGCCCTCCACATGTGTTGGAGTGTAACTTCCATCAGTCATTCCTCATCCTTGGCCATGCTAGTTGGAGCTGATCAATATGTTTAAATCAATATGCATCACAGAGCAGCATATGAGAATCCTTCGGCAATGAAGAATGGGAGCGCCCCCCACGATCACAGCAATCTTTTGTGTGAGGATTGAGATGGTGTGAGTAGGTCCTTACTTACATCCGTGGAATGTTGAAGTGTATGGTTTCTATGCTCTGCACATCCTCAGAGGCAGTCTTGTCTTTATGCTTACATAAGGAGGTATGAGAAATCTGTTTCAGTTCATTTTTTGAGATGATGTTGTTGTGAGCATGTCCCTATTGGCATGTCCCGATCTGAGATAGTGTGAACATGTCCCTGTTTACATCTGTCTGTGCAACGTTGAAGGGTACAATTTCTACACTCTGCACATCCTCAGAGGCAGTCTTGTCTTTATGCTTACATAGGGAGGTATGAGCAATCTGTTTCAGTTCATTTTTTGACCAAAATTTACCCAGTTCACAACTGCCAGGACCAAATGCAGACCTGAACGCAAACTGCAGTCGAAGTCCGTACATCTCTGAGCTCGTGAAGCAATTTGCGGAACATTACAAAAAACTAAGGGGGAGTTTGAAAAATGCATATATTTGAAAAATCCATAGGGGAAAAATGTGCAGTTTTGGAAAAAGCACATAGATCAATGGGAGAAGAATGTGTGTACAGTCCAAGAATGTGCACAATCTATGCATAGATTTGGGGGAAATGTGCCAGAAAATACACACACATTTTCCTACGAAAAGAAAATAACAGATCACTTAAACTGATACAGGCTAGGGATGTTGAAGACATTTGCAACAGATTCAAATGAGTTTGGATTTCTATGAATCCAACCTGCAGATTCTGCAGCTTTTTCAAGTTGCACAGAGTCCACGGACTTACAGACTGTCGTTTTTTTTAACTTTTGGAGGCAGAGCTGTGCAAATGCGCGTTTATGCAAGTGTACACTTGCGCTAATTGCCTTAGCGCAGATGCGTATTTATGCCAATGCGCATTTGCAAACGGGAATGAAAGGATCCTACATCCCTAAAAAATATCCGATTCCATCAACAAGGCGGATGACGAAACGAAAGATGCCTGACTGACCATCCGTGAAACACAGGCAGAACGGATTTAACAGAATCCGTAGATCCCTAAATAAGACGCACGTTGGAACGAGCTTTGAGGTCGAATTCGGAGCACCTCAATGAGCTAAGTAATCCCCGCATCCCTACGATTATGTCGCATCTGCTCAGGGCTGATCCTGAGCATTCAAAACAGTCTTCCGGGGGGGATGGCCACTAAAAAAAAAATGGCACCCCCATCCAGAAAGTCATGATGCATTGTACTCAAGTTTTTTGTTTTTGGAACCTGGGGCAGACAATCCTGCAAGCGTTTCTCCCCCTTCCTTGCAGTAAAAAAGACAACGGCAATACGCAAAATGACTAACAATTTTTTGCCCTTTCCGGACTCCCTCGCCAGGCCCTGCTCCCTTTCCTTGCTCGCTGAGCAATAAGCCATCTGCCAGCTCTGGGGAGGGGGGGGGGGCGAGCCCATCTCGCTTTTCCAGCAGCAAATGTCTACTAACTCAGCAAAACATGAGGTTTGGCAAGAACAAGCCGAAAAGCGAGACAGCTCCGGCAGCGGCAGGCCGAGGTGGAATCCAGGACACCTGATAACTTGCCGCCCGCCTTCATTAGCATCCAAGCACAAGCCAGTCTCAGTCAGAGAGCGTTCGCTTCCCCCTCCATGCGCCGATTAGCAGAAGAGACACCGGAGGCATGGCCAGGCAGGGTGCCACTGCGCATTCAATGGGAAATGTAGTTAATGGGTGATGAATGCGGTTTTCAAAGGCGAACGGGGGAGGTCTGGACCACAGGGAGTGGAGGCTGATTTCCTCCTGCAAATACCGTACTCGCTGTATGGAAAGTAAAAAAAATGTCTATACCGTTGCTGGGGACTGACCGTAAAGAAGACACGTTTGGTTTGACTTAGGGATATAGTGACCAATTACAGAATGTTTATTTTATTATTATTTATTTATTATGATTCTCATGACGATAATGATGTCCATGACTAGATTTATATCCTGCCTTCCCCCCCCCTCTGGCAAGGAATCCAAGGTGGCTCCCATGGTCCTCCTCCTCTCCATTTTATCCTCACAACAACCCTGTGAGGTAGGTTAAGCTGAGAGTCAGGGACTGGACATCCCTGCTTTAGGATGCACAACGTGCTTTACACGCTTTATCACAGGAATCCTTACAAGAGCCGTGCAGGGTAGGTCGGTAGGCCAATATTATCCCCCCCCCATATTGCAGAGGTAGAACCAGCCGTGGCTGGTGGCTCCGATGTCAGCGGGGTGGTGTACCCACTCCGGGTTTCAGCCTGAACTTTAACGGGGCTGTCCATGGTGCTGATCCTGGTTTGGGCCTGTGGTTCAGCACCGTGGATAGCTCCTTCAAAAGTTCAGACTGCAAGCTGGAGTGGGTACACCGCCCCGCTGACATTGGCACCACCAGCCTCCACTGAAGTCAAGTTCTCCTGAGTCCCAGTCCAATGCTCTAACCACTGCACCACACTGCCTCTCATGCTCACTCGAATAACCTTACCTGCCTTTTGACAGATGAACAGATGCATCCATTAATCCAGCCTTCCCCAACCTGGTGCTGCCCTTCCCAAGGTTTTGGACTACAATTTCCAGAATTCCTGACCATTGGGGCTGATGGGAGCTGCCGTCCAAAACACGGAGAGGGCACCACGTTGGCAAAGGAGGAGGAGAGCTTTTCGCATAGGCTAACTGTGAACATTTGCACCTGTTAAACACACAAGCAAGCAAGCAAGCAAACAAACAAAACCTCAAGAGTAAATTGAGAGGGGAGTGCACAGCTTCCAAAGAATTAAATAAAAAATGCTGCCCAACAGGTAAACATTCCACAGGAAGAGATTTCTCCACCCCCATGCCTGGAAAAAGCTGCCCCACTTGAACTTCTGTCCCTCAAGTTATTAAAACCATGGAGCCAGAAGAAGGATCATCATATCCTCAGCCGCAGGCAAAGGCAGAAGAAAAACAAAGACATGTTTCATAGATTTCATAGATCATAGAGTTGGAAGGGGCCTACAAGGCCATCGAGTCCAACCCCCTGCTCAATGCAGGAAACTAGAGGAGGGGTCTCCCATCCAAGTCATAACCAGGTCTGACCCTGCTTAGCTTTCCACGCTCAGACAAGCTGAGCCAGCATGAGCCACAGGCCTATGTGATTGTGCAATCCAAATGGGGTTCCTCTGGATGAGCTTGGAGGGACCTTTCTAGAGATGTTATTCAATGGTCCACAGAGGGTCATGCATGCGTCTCACTTGATCACTCAGCAATCAATCCTTTGTGGAGTGGAGTTCGAATCCTACCTACCCTCCTGCACAACGGAGAACAGATTTGCTCCATCATCTGTGGGAAAGCCCTTCAGATATTTCAAGGCCTCCATCACGTCCCGTCTTCATCGTCTCTTCTCTAGTCTAAATGTACCCAGCTCCTTCAACCTTTCCTTTTAGGCCTCCTGGTCCCTCTCCATCTTTGTCACCCTCCTCTGGAGACGTTCCGGTTCATCATGGCTCAGGACTTTGTTGCTCTAGAAAAAAACCCCCAATATGCTCCCGCTCCAGTTGTGTTGGACCACAACTCCCAGCTTTCCCCAGCCAGCATGGCCACTCTAGGGAAGCCTCCCACCCTCCGGCACCCTCCAGATCTGTGGTACTATATCCCCCATCATCCCCAGCCAGTGTGGATGTCGGAACTCATAGTCCCAACACATCTGGAGGACACTAGGTTGGAGAAAGGTTTCTCTCGACATACGGTAACTGCTGCAAACCAGATCCTTCCCCCTTCCTCCCAAGAGCTGATGTTGCAGACCGACGTACATTTCTGAGCATGATTGAAAGCATGCAAAATAGTCCTGCTAAGATGTGCCCATTCACTCCTGGGAGAAAGATTAATCTGGGCCTTTTTTTCTCTATCTCTATCTCTATCTCTATCTCTATCTCTCTTTTTTTTTTTTTTTGGCCTCTCGCATCAACCTAATGCAGAAATAGTTTAGGGTTTCTATTTTTAAAGTGCTGAAGCAGAGCCGCACTCATAAACATGTTAGTGGTGATCACAGTCAACCTGACAAATAGATTCCCTCCCCCCCCGCACCCTGCCAGCAAACACACCCACACACACCCTCCCAGCAGATGAAGTGACACAGTCCCTGGCTTAAATGAGTATCCCGCTGCATCTCGAACAATAAAAAACAGAGGTGGGGATTTCTTCCACAATGTTCACCTATTTGCACCCCATGTTGGATACAGCCAGAAATGAGAATGCCATTGGATACGTGTGATCGGGATGTTGGAGAAATGCACAACGGACTCAGAATGGGTCTGCCCCCTGGGTTCTGCAGCAGACTGGATATCCAAGGTTGCGCGGAGTCCGACCTTTTTTATTTTGGATATTTTTGTGCTCATTTAGCCACAGAAAAATATGCAGAAATAAATAACACCAAAAAATGTGCAAATCCCCCCCTAGAGTAAAGCATGAAAATACACGTCATCATGGGGGGGGGGGGGAGAGATTCCTGCATTTTTGGCAGATTTGCACATTTTGCAGAGCGCAGATTATGCACGGCCACATAATGTGCAAATTCCAAGTCCGCAAGTCGGTGGACGGACGGCAGAGCGAAAGTCGCCCCAAAATCTGCAAATCACCGGCAGAGGGGCTTTCTCTCTATTCACACACCCCTAGTGTGAGCCATCAGCTCCTCCTCTCTTTGTCTTGGGTGGGGCCACAGCAGGTGGGCAGTGGGCCATTTCCACCATTTCATTCCTGAACCGGGAAGATCCCAGTTTGAATCCTGCCTGCGACAGGGCGAGTTCTCCTGTGCGCACGTGCGCCGCTCCGCCTCTCATCACCATCTCTATCTAGAAGGTCTTGTCCTGAAGCCGACGTTGGGTGCTGCAAACCTTTTGTCCCAGATTAATATCCAGGTGACCTGATTCACGCAGGCGAATCCCAGATGTGAGAGTGCCTGCAATGTGGAGGTGTGTGGGTGTGTCTCCTTGGGGGACTGCCATGAGCAGCGCCTGCACATCAAACTCTACCACTATGCACCGTGTCCCTCTCTCTGCATGGAGAGAGAAGGAAGTGGTGGGTCAGCTTCTGATGACATCACAGGAGGGGGTAGGGCTCCACCCTCATCTGGCCTGCCAGGCTTGGTCTGGAGGGCAATCCCGGTCCCTGGACCAAAAGAGGCGGCCCACCCCTGGTGTAGTGTATGAATCGACCCCACTTTCATCACTCAGAACCACACAGAAATATGCCCATAGTCACCACAGGCCTCATTAAGTAGACGGTAAACATCTCTGGCCATTTCAAATGTGTGTTATGCTTTCTCCCGGTGGCGGGGGGGGGGCAGGGAGTGCTGATGTTTATTAAACCCCTGCCTCCCTCCCAGACTAAATATCACTGCAAGAGGGAGAGCAACCTGGCCCTATATATCATCCAGAGAAGGAAGCCACAAAGGGATCTTGTTTCACCCTTCCCTGCCAGAAAGAACACCTATAAGAACTTTGAAACCAAGAACAGGTGCCTGGCTTTTGCATCTTCTTTTTTCCTCTTCCTCCTCCTCCTCCTCCTCCTCCTCCCTCCCAATCTGTTTTCCTTTTGTGTCATGCCTTTTAGATATTGTAAACCTGAGGGTAGGGTCGGTCTTATTATTAATCTTTGTAAGCTGCTCTGGGGGTCTTTTGTAGCTGAAGAGCAGGGTTATAAAATGCTGTAAATACATATATGCATAACAAAGGGGGCTTCAAGGGAAGAAGGTTGCGCTGCCTGAATTATTCAGTCACACTGATTCCTTCTGCCAGCCCCTTGCCCCAGGGGAAATTGGGATCTGCCAATCACCTGTCCATCCAACCGGCCATCCTGCTGCCTGTATGCCCAGGGGGGGAATAAACACCTGCCAGAGGGAAGCAAACCATGGCCAACATACCCAGAGATGCCCCCGGAATTACCCAACATGCAATTCAAAGTTCAAACAGTTGATGTGAGTGTCAAGGTTGCCAGACTATGAGGCAATATGCCTGGCCAATGCCCACATGGGACAGACAAATCTATTAATTTCAATTTTTCTCAATTTCTCAGTTTTCCAATCTTAAATTTGGTTCATTCTAAACTTTGAGAATTTTTTCAGTCATAAGTTCAGTTCCTCCTGAACACTGAGGATTGGTGTTTTTGTTGTTGTTGTTTAAAGTCAGCGTGAAAATTTGTTGTGTGCCTTTTTGTGGCTTTTGCTCTTAAGACCTGCATTTTTTTTGGACTAAAATACCCATTTTATGCAAGTCATTTTCCTAATAGAATGCATTTTTAATGTTATTTTCATGAATGTACTCATTTTGATGTGTGTGCACTTTCCCCTAATACACACATATTTGTATGAATTTTTAGATCGGAGAACTCTATTACCAAATTTGGAGAAATGCAAATTTTGAAGGGTAACTTATAGTTAAATCTATTCCATCTTTGTTCGGTGGATTGTCAGGCATCTTTTCATTCCGTTGTCCACTCGTTAACGGAATCGAATTCTTTTTTTTTTTTAGAGACATACAAGAATGTCATTCCTGTTTGCAAATGCATGGTTGCACTAATGCACACGTGTGCATCTGCACAAATCCTCCCAAAAGAAAAAAAAGAGAGGGGGAAAGGTCCACAAGTCCACAGAATCCACAGGGCAAATCCCAGGGATGTTGAAGAGTCCTTGGTCTCGAGTCGAGTCACGAGTCTTTGGACCCGAGTCTCGAGTCCGAGTCCGAGTCCTTGGTCCAAAATGGTGACTCACGAGTCACGAGTCCTGAGTCACTCCCAAAACTGACTCCACGAGTCCCTATTAAAATCAATGGGGTTTCCCCCCAACAAAATAAGGCTACTTCAGATGTGTGGCTTAAATAAATTCTAGGCACAAGTGTGCCTTTTTATCTCAAAACTCTGCCACTGATTTTGGCAAGAACAGACTAGGTAGACAAACCCAAAATAACCAGGCAGGCAGAGGAGGCAGGGAACCCCAAAGCAGGCAGGCAGGGGCCTTTGTCTTGGACAATTCAAACTGTGGAACTGGTTAAGAAGAGACCAGGCAGGCAGAGGAGGCAGGGAACCCCAAACAGGCAGGCAGAGGCAGCCAAACCCAAAATGTCTGACCCTAACCAGGGCCGGCGCTACCACTAGGCCAACTAGGCGGCTGCCTAGGGCATATGGCTAAAGGGGGCGCAGAAACGCTCCGCTCCTGCTTCGCCTGTGCCCCAGACCCACGCAGACACTCGCCCTCTCCTCCTCCTCCTCCTCCTCCAGGAACGGACGAGGAAGGGAGGGCGCGGGGCCTGCGCACCACTTTCCGTGACGTGTGTACGGAAGAGGAGGAAGATGGGAGCGAGCAAGCCTGATCTCGTGGCAGCAGCAGCGGCAGCAGCGGCAGGAGCGCGCGAGGCGTCAGGCAGCCGGGGCTCGCTGCGCTTGGCGCGGATCTGGGCACAGAAGCCGAGCAGGAGAGCGGCCAGGCGGGCATGGGGGGGCAGCAGCAGCAGCGCCCGTGAAGGCAGCTCCGCGCGGGGCTGCTCGCTTGGCGCCGAATCCCGCTCTGCCTCCTCCGCCTCTTCCACCTCCTCCGGGCAGGCGGGCTTGCCTCTGTCCGCCAGGGCGCAGCTGGAGCGGCTGGTGGCTGCTGATCCGCCGCAGCTTGGTGCCTCTTCTCGCCTTCCTGCCTTCCTTCCTTCCTCCCTTCCCGGGCTGCGGAGGCTGGCGGCAGCAGCAGCAGGAGGAAGCTCGCTCGCTTGGCCGACTCTTCCTCGCTGCCGCTGGGACTGCTGCCGCCGAGGGAGGGAGGGCTCAAGTGGGGGGGGCGCTAAATATTTGAATTTGCCTAGGGCGGCAAACTGCCTTGCACCGGTCCTGACCCTAACCCAAACCCCCCACAACAACACATCAATCAAAATAAATCTCAACACATCGTTGGGGCTGCGCTCCTGGTAGCTGTCCATAGTGGCCGAGCAGCGGCGCGCCTCGCTTCCATGCGCTCTTCACCGGTGATCGCGCTCCTTCTGGCACAGCCAGAAGACTCGTCAACAGCCCAGGGATGTTGACGAGTCCTTGGTCTCGAGTCTCGAGTCGAGTCTCGAGTCCCATTAAAAATATTGGGACTCGAGTCCGAGTCGAGTCACAGGGGGGACTCAGTCCGACTCACGAGTCGAGTCCTCGAGTCCGAGTCCCCATCCCTGGCAAATCCATAGAAATCCAAACTGATTTGAATCCATTGCAGATTTCTCCAAGATTCCCTAGTAACAGAGTTTCGGTTCGCATATTGGTTTGAAAGTGGGACAACAGGCAATTCTGCATTACAACGGGAACGTAGTGAGTTGCTCTTCCATCCCTATCAGGCCAGCTAAGATTATATGCAGAGTGTCCTGCTTTGGCTGAATCAGAGTCAGCATTAGAGCAAATTATGGAGCAATCCAAAAGGCAACAAACAGGCAATTAGGTCAAGCACACAGATTTCAGTCCAGTACAGGATCAGGCCAGGACAGGAGTGGTCAAGAGATACAAGCAAAGATCAAAGCACAGTTAAGCAGTCAGATTATACAATACACAGTCCAGAAGCAGCATCAAGCAGGACTCCCAAGGGTCAGTCGCAAGGAGGGTCAATCACAAGGCAAAGTCTGGGAAAGAAGAAGATACAAGGCACTGGAGCTAGAAAAACAGCATTGTTTCTTTCCGGTATTGGCTAAGCTGAAACGGAAGGCTTATATCATCGGAGCCTCCTGAGCTCCAGCCAGGGCTCAGCTGCAGTTAATTCTAGTCCTCTGGCAGGAGTCCTACATCATGAGGAGTCATTTCCTCTTGAGGAGTCCTTCGCAACTGAGCACTCCCATCTCAAAGGATCCCCCCTGGCCTGCCCCTTGATGCAACAATGCTCCTGGGGGGGGGGTGTCTGTGGGTTGCTCAGCCATCTCCCCCAAGGGCCCAGGCTCCTCCTGGTCTGGAGACAGTGGCTGACCCGGGGTGCTCCCTTGACCTCTGGGATCTCTGGCTCCTCCTCTGAGGAGGATTCCTCCAGTGGGGTACGACACACGGAGCCTTCTTGGAGCAGACCAAAGATCTTTCTAATCCAGCATCCAGTTTCCCCAGCAGTGGCCAGTTGGATGCCTCTGAGAAGTGCACGAGTCAACCACAAAGGGAATCACCCCCTCCCATGGTTTGCCCCACAGCATCTGGCACGTGGGGTGGGGGGAGGGGTATTCTGTCTGTCTACATGGAGACCCCCATCCAAGCATGGCTAATAAGAATGTAAGAAGAGCCCCCCACTGGATCAGACCAAAGGCCCATCTGAACCAGCCTTCTATTTCTTATGCTGGTGAAGCCCACAAAAAGAGCATGAAGACAACAGTCGGTCCCTGGCATTCTGAGGTAGAGTGCCCTGAATATGGAGGGCCCTCATTTAGTGAATGTTTCCAATCCTGGATGATCAAAGGAACACTCCATTCATTTGCCTCGTCTCCTGGCTGCCTGCATGCTTCCAAGCCCGATTCAAGGTGCTGGCTTTTTTTAACCTATAAAGCCCTACATGGCTTGGGACCACAATAGCTGATGGAATGCCTCTCCCAAACTGAATCTACCCGGACACTACGCTCAACATCTGAGACCTTCCTCTGAGTGCCACCTCCCAGGGAGGCTTGGATGGTGGCAACAAGGGGAGGGCCTTCTCAGTGGTGGCCCCCCCCCCCAATTTTGGAATGCTCTCCCCACTGAAGCCTGCCTGGCACCTACATTGTCATTGTTTTGGCGCCAGGTTAAGATTGCCCTCTTCTCCCAGGCATTTCACAGCATATGACGGGACATATCAGCTGCTCTAACTGGTCTAGTTCGGCTGCAGAAAGATGCAGTGGATAAGGAACCCCACTGACACAAGAGTCGCCGGCCTCCCCTGCAAGAAACAATCAACAATCCTACAACAATCCTCAACAAACTCAACATGAGTTCAGAGTCCTCCGAGGCGCAGTGACTGACTTTCAGTTAAAATAGGCTGGTGATTTTTGTCATTTTGGCCCCGCCCCTTTTGCCTTTGGCTCCTCCCCCCTTTGCATCCCTCCCCTGCTGCGTGCCCACCGCCGGAATGCGGGCTCTCTGGGAGCTTCTCCAAAACTGAATTTTGTCCTCGGACTGGAAGTGGTCCGACACCCCTGACGTAGGCGCGTATCTGGAGGGAACATGGGAAAGATGGCCCAGGCATGTCTCCCACGGAGCCAGGAAACCACCAGTCGCTCACTGAGGAGTAAGCCAGAGTCAGTGGCTTAAGAGAAGCAGCTGGAACCCTATTTATCTATTACATTTCCATCCCACTTTTCCGCCCACTTCCAGCGAACCGAGAGAGAGCGGGTTACATGGCCCTCCACCTCTCCATTTTTTATCCTCACGACAACCCTGTGAGGTAGGTTAGGCTGAGAGTCGGTGACTGGCCCAAAGTCCCCCTGTGACCTTAATGGCCAAGTGGGGACTAGAACCCGGATCTCCAGTCCGACACTCTAACCACTACACCTCACAGGTTGTCTATTGGCCCCTTGGGTCACCTTGCTGGCCAGCTTCCGTGGCAGAGCCACGTGGGCCGATAGCTCCTTGCCACAGCAAACTGTGATGGTGGTACTATGAATGACGAGGCTTCTGGGCTCCCCCAGCTGGAAAACGTGGGTGCTTTGCGGCAGCTGAAGATAGACGGCCGTTGTTGAACAAAATCCAGATCGACACAATAAGAAGTACTTTGCTTGGGGAGTTTGGTTGGTTGCTCTCAATAATAGCGGGACCTTCGAGTCTTCTGAATGTCTAGGACATCCTTCCCCAAACTGGCTCCCTCCAGATGGCTCGGACCCACGGGCCATGCTGGCTGGGGATGATGGGAGTTGTAGTCCAGCCCATCAGGAGGGCGGCAGGTTGGGGAAGGCTGGGCTAAGGTGTGGAACGGGAAGAGAAAACGGGATATTTTCCATGGACAGTTGCCAGGACATTTGGGACATTCCCTGGTAAAGAAGGAACCATAATCTTGGATGGGAAGGAAAGAAGCACAACTACAGGTTGCTATGGAGTGTGCTTCCCCAACCTCCCTGCATTTTCTCTCCTTTAATTTCAGATTTTGCTTGTCAGGGAAAATATAATTAAGATCAAAGCCTTTCCTACTGCCAGCAGAGTTTGTGCAAACAAAACAAAAAAGATGAGAGCCTTGAATTTATATTCCGCCCCCCCCCCCTTTTTAAAGACACAATCAGAGAAAAAGAATCATCATGAAGTGGTGGCATGACTCCATCCCTCTGCTTCCTGCTGCAACCAAGAACCTCACCTTGAAATGGATCTGCTGCGGCTCTCCGAAAGTAAATAAAATAAATAAATAAATAAATAAATCACCTCCAAAATTCTCCTTGTGCCATTCTGATGTGTAAAACTCTCCGGGTAGTTTTCAGAGCAAGTTCACAAGTGCATGAAAATCCCTTGATGGCAGCCAGCTGGATGTATGGCACAACAACCCCACAGGAAAATGTCCTTTTCAGCTGACGGGGTCAGGAAGTGATCTGAAAAGTTCCCTTTTGTTGTGTTAAACAAGTTGTGAGGGTCCCCTTTGTACATGAAACCTCATCACCCAATGCAGCATTAATCAAGGGATGCACAAACTGGGCCTCTCAGCATCTCCAGAAACTGAATAGTCACCAAGTAACCGAGGCCTTTCTTTGACACTCAACGGCATTTGATTGCATTCCAGCATGACATGCAATGGCGCGCAGTATTTGGCCGTTGTTGGCTTGCCAGTGCTCGTATTCGATGCCAACCAAAATCAAATCAAACCAGGAGAGAACAAATCTTTAAAACGGGGTAGGCAGAAGGAAGAGCTACCGGTAGAAATTGCTATATGATTTGCAGCAGATCAGAAAGAATTTCTAATTTGGGGAGGGGACCCCGTTATTGTTTTTGCTATCATTAAGCATCCAAACGGCTTCTTCCTCCCCCCCCACACACAATTACAGTGTCTGTCTGCAGTAACTGTGATATAGATTTGTATTTGTACATACAGGGCATCCCAGAATGCCACTCATGGGATGCACCCCCAAAGCTGCTACTTTGCACCTTGGCTCCGCAAGGGTTCCAGTCAAGAACAAGGTGGACTCCACAAACTTAACGCATCATGCCCACACCTGGTGTAAAGCACCTGAATTTCAAGTGATTTCAACTCAAGTCATTGCCTCTTTCATGCCCACAATCGTCTTTCTTTCTTTCTTTCTTTCTCTAGCACCGTTTAGGCCTTTGGAAACCATAGCTACCTAAACACGTAAAGAAGCTCTCTAGGACACATCCAGATTATAGCCCCATACCTAGATGCCAACCCATGCGCCAACCATGCTCCCTGGCCAATGGGCAATCAGCATCAGCCTGAACAGGAGTCGGCTTGTGTTGGAAAACTGCACCTTGGCATCGTCTCTCTGTCTGCACCTGTCCTGCCCAGATGACCACAAGGAGCACTGGGAGTAGAGCAGATAAGGAGACCTCCTTTCCTCGTTGACCTCTGCTTCCTGCTGCCTCTGTCATGCAGGCACTTAAGGTGTCTCTTTTGTTCTGTGGTCACTCTGACGTTCTGTTCTCCACTTGAGCAGTCACGCTACTGCTCCTCCCGTGCGCTCATGCCGAGCACATGGCTTTCTAGATAGAACTAAGTGTTAGGCTTTTCTATCTGAATGTATTGTTCTTAATAAACCCGCTTTCCCTTTTTAGACTAGACTAGAGAGCCAGTGTGGCGTAGTGGTGAGAGTGTTGGGACTGGGACTCGGGAGATCCGAGTTCTAATCCCTGCTCGGCCATGAAATTCACTGGGTGACTTTGGGCCAGTCACTGACTCTCAGCCTAACCTACCTCACAGGGTTGTTGTGAGGATAAAATGGAGAGGAGGAGGAGGATTATGTAAGCTGCCTTGGGTTCCTTGCAGGAAAAAAGGTGGGGTATAAATAGAATAAATAAAATAAAAAATAAAATAAAATAAATAAATAGACTGAGCTACGGCCTCTGCCTGAGTCATGTGTCCCCTGAAACTGGGGCACACCAAACGTGGGATTATGGGCCCCCAAGGCAACCTGATGCGCTCACTCTGCTAACAGAGAATGTCTCACAGGGTTCTCCCAAACATACACCCTACAGCTTTGTCACCCTTCAGACTGACTGATACCAGTTGCGTATCGGTCGGAGAGCATGGCCAACGCATGTGTCGAGATCTTGCGAGTAGGGCTGGTTTGCTTGTGCATGAGCGCCACTTCATGCATACTTATCGAACACCTGGAAGGGGTTTCTCTCTCTCTGCCGCATGCACAACTGGGACCATGAATGGAATTAATTGTGTTTTTAATGGCATGCAGAGATGGAGGGCAGGACTAGACTATTACCCCTCCTTGAGTTTTTAACCCAAAGCACATGGAACAAAGCCATCCTGGCCACCACGTTGCTGTCCTGCTGAGGTCAGGCTTTGAGCTCACAGGGGAAGCAGGCTGCAACAGTGGCACCTACTGGCAGGGAAGCATCAAGGCACGAGTGAAGCCAGGACACAACGCAGGTAAGGCACAGTTGGGGCAAGGCATGTACAGCAGTTTTGGCTGCTTACAGTAGGCAGATGCAGTCAGGACCTGCTTGTTGGACAGATCAATGTGAGAAAGCTGGCAGGGGTATCCTTCTTCAGCCCTGCGCATGGGCGTTCTGGGGTTTTCTGAGGGCTTTGAAGGCTGTCTGGCCTAGTCTTGCTGTTGGCCCCGCCCTCTTTGAGGCGCTTCTGTGCCCTCAAAGAGCCACTGCCTTGTTCTGTGGCCATTGACTCCTACAGCGTGGTGGATGATAGGTCTCGTGCTTGGAGGCTCAGCATCTCATCAACAAGGGCTCAGTAGCCAATGAGTGGATGGTCACCCCACTTCAAGGAGAAACCTTGGCACTCCCTTACATACCTTCCCAGCCAGAGCACATAGTCCTCCCCTAAGCCTCAAACTCTGAAGATGACACACACACCCCACCATAGCTTATCCTGATGCTCAGCCACCCAGGAGACTGAGCCTACAGAAATAACCATGGACTCCTTAAGAACTGCATCCAAAATCCAGCACAGTTGGGACCTCCGAAAGTGCTGACCCTGCCAGCCTTCTTAAGGCATCAGTTGCCTTTGGTCCTTTGCTGAGACAACAGCTCTCCTTATATCAGCCAGTATCTCCAGAAATATGCTGTCCATGGTACTGACAGTTCTTTGCATTGATCTGATTCTTCTGTACCTGATCAGAACCATCCATGAGTGTTCATACTGTAGTAGGTCACTTCCCCTGGGCCTTCAGCCTAGCCAGGGCAACGGGGAAGGTGGGCGGAGGGAGATATACGGTATCTAGAAGGCCCACCCTTAGATATATTGTAGATCAGCCTGGTGTCCTCCTGATGTGTTGGACTGCAACTCCCAGCAACCCAGAGAATATCAGATTCATAACCTGAAAATACAAATGGGTGGAGAACCACAAGAATCTGAAAATGTCAATAGAAGTATAATTCAATGCTTACACGTAACTTCTGAATATTAAACACATCACTGAGAGCCAGTGTGACATAGTGGTCAGAGTGTTGGTGTGGGATTCAGGAGATCTGGGTTCTAGTCTCCACTCAGCCAGGAAGCTCACTGGGTGACTTTGGGCCAGTCACCGACTCTCAGCCTCACCTACCTCACGGGGTTGTTGTGAAGATAAAATGGAGAGGAGGAGGATTATGTAAACTGCCTTGGGTTCCTTGCAGGAAAAAAAGGTGGGATATAAATATAATAAATAAATCTTATAATAATCCCATAATATAAACATACCAAGTTGCAGATTACAATATTAAAAACAAAACAAAACAGTGATTCAAAAAGCCATACCATGAGGGGCCTCTGGGATACTCCTGTTTCAAACAGTCATTTTCAAACAGTTCTTTCGAATCACACGAAAATGTCAATAGAATTATATTTCCACTGACATTTTCAGATCCTTGCGGTTCTCTCCACTCGTTTGTATTTTCAGAACTGCAACTCCCATCACACCCAGTCAGCATGGCCACTGGATGATGGGAATCTTAGTCCAACGCACCCAGAGGGTGCCTGAGAATCTCGCTTCCGCCGCCCTCCCAAAATCTCTCCCCTGCGCCGAGCTGAGACAGCTGCCCGGGGGAGCTTCTATTTCCGCGGGCTGGGAAAAGGAACATGTGGATCCACGCGGAGCTGATACTGACGGAAGCAGTGCAATTAGAGAAGAGCCCAGCTTGGGTTCCGATTCTCCAGCAAGGGCAGGAGGGCTGCCATCTCAGATGTCAAGCTGATGCGATGGCTGAAAGGCACCGCTTTGTCTGAGTGACATCTCGGTTACCGAGAGGTCATTTATCATTCATGCAGCACTTTTAATAAGCCCGGCACCTCTCTCTCTTGAGTTCCTCACTTCTCAACAGGGGGGCGGGGTGGGGGATATCGCGACACTTCCCATTTTAGAGATGGAGGCCTGATGACCGATGATACACACATTAGGTGCGGTTGGGTTGTGTGGTTATCTGGTGTACAATGGAAACATCTGAAGGGTACCCTTAAAAACATAAAGCAGGGGTGGGGAACTGGTGGTGCTCCAGATGTTTCTGGACTCCGGCTCCCATAAGCCCCAGTTAGCATGGCCAATGGTCGGGGTGATGGGAGTTGTAGTGGGGAGCGGGAAGGTCACAACAGGCTCCCCTGATCCAAATTGTGAAGGAGTGAGAACCAGTTTGTGGCTGCAAGCACATGTGTTCTACCTGTATACTTATTTGGGTGCCAGGACTGGTTGTTGGACCCCTGTCGGATATACATTCAGTGGTGAACCCAGGTCCACTTAGGTAATGTGTGAAAAGGCTGTAAGATTATGTGTGTGGCGGGCGGGACCAAGAGCTGCGTGAATTCACAGGACAGATCATGGCAAGAGAACACACACACACACACACACACACACACACACCTTCCATTCCCATCCTGCTCCTCCGGTTCCCTCTGACCCGCATCCCCTTATTTCTGTATTCTGGCTTAACAAGGACAATTTCCAAAACTGACGATGGAAAATTAATTAGTTCTAAATTAATTATGGAACTGGAGCATGTGCAGTTTGCTGAAGCTGCACGTCGGCATCCCTACAGTACTGATGGGGACTGACAAAACGCCACAAAAGAACGAGGAGGAGTCTTGAGGTTTCATAGATTTCATAGAACAGTTCTTTGCATTGATCTGATTCTTCTGTACCTGATCAGAACCATCCATGAGTGCTCATATTGTAGGTCACTTCCCCTGGGCCTTCAGCCTAGCCAGGGCAACGGGGAAAGTGGGCGGAGGGAGATATATCTAGAAGGCCCACCCTTAGATATATTGTAGATCAGCCTGGTGTCCTCCTGATGTGTTGGGCTACAACTCCCAGCAACCCAGAGAGTTGGAAGGGGCCTACAAGGCCATCGAGTCCAACCCCCTGCTCAGTGCAGGAAACCTCATATGGATCATTGTGGCAAGATTCCTTTTTGTAGGAGCCTTCCCTAACACGGCAGCGCCCTCCAAATGTGATGGACTACAACTCCCACTCTACAACTCCCACCACCCCTGACCATTGGCCATGCTGACTGGGGCTCATGGGAGCCGGAGTCCAGAAACATCTGGAGCACCACCGGTTCCCCACTCCTGCTTTATGTTCTTAAGGGTACTCTTAAGATGTTTCCAGTGCACACCAGATAATCACAAACCAACCGCACCTAACGTGTATGGGATTATGGGAGTTGTAGTCCAACACACCTGGAGACCACCAGTTTGGGGGGATTATGGGAGCTGTAGTCCAACACATAAGAACATGAGAAGGGCCCTGCTGGATCAGACCAAGAGTCCATCTAGTCCAGCATTCTGTTCACACAGAAGCCAACCAACTGCCCACGGGATCCCACAAGCAGGACTTGAGGGCCGCAGCACCCTCCCGCCCATGTTCCCCAGCAACTGGTGTACCTAGGCACGCTACCTCTGATACTGAAGGGAGCATATAGCCATCAGGACTGATAGCCTTCTCTTCCAGGAATTTGTCCAAACCCCTTTTAAAGCCGTCCAAAGTGGTGGCCACCATCACGACATCTTCTGGAAATGAATTCCATAGTTTAACCCTGTGCTGTGTGAAGAAGTCCTCCCTTTGATCTGTCCTGAATCTCCCACCAACACATGTGGAGAGAGCGACAGGTAATGGGTAGAAGGCTGTTTTCTGCAGTGTGTCTGTGATGCACACACATGTGTCTGTTTCCCCGGTTTGGGAAAGCTTTACACTGGCGCTTGGAGCTCTAAGAAAAGCAATTTGCTTCAGCAACGATGCAGTTCTGACTGGGGGCTTATATAGGAGCTGGAGGCTCCTCCCCTTCCTGGTTCCCAGCAAGGCCCTGATCTGGGCAGATGCTTGCATGCACCTACCCCTCCTCCTGAATAGACCGACATGTGGCTGGCCGGGCACTTCTCCTGCAGCTCGGAAGTGCCTCCGTGACACACATTCTCCTGTGTGTTCCTGTTTCATAGATTTCATAGATCATAGAGTCGGGAGGAGCCTATACAAGGCTATCAGGTCCAACCCCCTGCTCAATGCAGGAAACTAGAGGAGGGGTCTCCCATCCAAGTCATAACCGGGCCTGACCCTGCTTAGCTTTCCACGCTCAGACAAGCTGAGCCAGCGTGAGCCACAGGCCTGTATGTTGCTTTCCTCTTGTTTCTATTCTAAGGTGATGATGACCAGAGCTGTCATAAGAATAATAAATTTTTATACCAAGAAGATAACCCACATTTCTGCAACAAGAAAAGCCGCAAGTTCTGTAACGCTCAAGATGGTTTAGAAGACCAAGTCATGACACACCGGAACCCGTCCAGATCAGGGTGACAAAGACGGTGAGGGACCTGGAGACCCATTTGAGGAATTATGTGGTGAGACAATTCATTGTCATCTTCAAATAGTTGAATGGCTGTCACTCAGATGGTGGAGGAAAGTTGCTCCAGAGGATGAGTATTGAACCTCTTTTAGCCCAAGGGTCGAATTCCGTTTCAGAGAAGCTCTCGGGGACCATATTCCAGCGGTGGGCATGGCCAAAGGCAAAAGTGGTGGGGCCAAAATGCCAAGAATACCAGCACATTTCATCTTAAAGCGCGTATTGCCCAATAAATAAGGCTTAGGAGAAGCATCGCAGCCTTTCAGAATGGGGGGGGAGGGGACTGCAAAAGCCAGAAAACCCCCAAATGGTTGGTGGTCGAGGGGAAGGGGGCGTGGCCAGGGGAAGGGGGCGTGGCCGGATTGGGGCCCAGGCAGGCCAAATTTGGCCCGTGAGCTTGAGGTTCTGCAGCCCTGCTCCAGAGGGTAGGATGCGAACCAGTTGGTTCAAGTTCCAAGACAGGGGATTTTGATTAACACCTGAATTCCTGATGGTACAAGCCATTCCACAGTGGAATAGATTGCCCTAGAAAGTGACGGACTCTCCTTCCTTAGAGGCTGGATGTCCCACCTGCCAGGGATGGAGGAGCAGCAAATGTCCGTCCTGCATCAGAAGCGGGCTGGACTAGACATCCTCTGAGGTCCCTTCCAGCTCTGTGCTCCTGTGACTCCAACTAACCAATGTGCAACATTTCTTTTGGCTCCACAGCAGTCACTCTGCAGTGTTTACTGTTCTGCATCATTTATGTGAGGAGGCATGCAAAACTAACTCCCAGAAATCGTTTTTCAGCAGCACCTCTGGCTCCTGGGATATCACCACGCACTTTTTTGAGCATGCTCTGGCAGCTATTAGAGCTAGAAAACTGGGTGGCTTCCGTTCTTTAAAAAGAAAACGTTGAGATACTCAGAAAATAAATTCTCCTCCGAATACTACATTATACATCAAGCATCCGCCCAGATGGGTCCGTGCGCACATTGACTGGGTTCAGACAACACGATAACCCACACTCCAGGGTTGAGTATGGCTTGAGTGTGGGTTGTAGTTGAACCGTGGGTTGTTGCTGAAACGTGGGTCATCGTGTTGTCTGAACCCAGCCGAGATAACAAGCCATGGTGAACAACCCACAGTTCACAACCCCACAACAAGCCATGGGTTCTCTTCATGGGTGGTTCATGGTTAACAACCATGGCTTGTTAGCAGCTGGGTTCAGACAACACAATAACCCGTGGTTCAACAACAACCCACACTCAACCCTTGAGTTACCGTGTTGTCTGAACCCTGTCATTGTATTCATTGGCTGAATGTGCTGTACTGTGTTAGGCTTCAGTCACTGTATGCCTAACACAGTACAGCACATTCATGTTGACTATAGTATGTGGGCTGCACACAGGTATAGGCAGCATAACAGGTTCACTAAAAACAGGAAAGGAAGAGTGGAGTCTTGGGGCACCTTAAAGACAAACACATACCGTATGTTATGGCATAAACTTCTGTGTAGTCCAGGGCTATGAAGGGTTATCTTGAACTGCGTGCATTTGATGTAGGGGACTTTGATCCACGAAAGATTATGCCATAATAAACGTGTCAATCTTTAATGAGCCACAAGACTCTTGTGATGTTTTTGCTGCAGCAGACTGGCACGGCACCCCCTCTGGAAATGGTTACAGCGGCAGGTTTATTAAACAGAGTTATATTCTGTTCCCAGGTAGGCCTCATCGTGAAAGCTTGCAGCCGGCCTATTAAACAGGGATATATATTTTGCTCCCAGACATGCCTCTTCATGCAAACCTGCCGCAAGGTTTCTCCTAGTCCAAGGAAAGAGTCTGGAGGCAGGGTTGTACTTAAGGGGGCAGTGCGCACAGCTCCTGAATACAACATACACAGGGCCAATGAGACACTATGCAACTCTGTCCGACCTTTTGCCCACTCTAAGCCTCGGAATAAGCTGACTTTTCCTCTCCCATCTTGGGGGGAAAAAAAGCTAAATCCTTTCCTACAGTAAAAAGGACATTACGTCACTAAATGTAAGATTCCATATCCTAGTTGGCCTTGAATGTCCGTTTTGCACTCCTGTCTTGATCCTGCCAATAATTTCACTTCAGTTACACTGCTGAGATGCCCCCAAAATAGTTGTGTGTGTGTGATACATGCTCCAATTAACCGTATTTGCCACGGAGAAGGCCTGCGTTTTCTGTCTAGTAAATGACTCCCTTTAGTTTTTGAATTTTGCAGATGCCTTTCAAAAATTATATCAGTGAGTTGCTACAGACTTCAGGGCTCAACTCCCACTCCAGAGAGTCTCTAAGGCAGTGTTCTCCAACCTTGGGTCCCCAGATGTTTTTGGCCTACAACTCCCAGCATGCTCCTTTTGAGAGAGAGAGAGAGAGAGAGAGAGAGAGAGAGAGAGAGAGAGAGAGAGAGGCATGCTGGGAGTTGTAGGCCAAAAACATCTGGGGACCAAAGGTTGGAGAACACTGCTCTAAGGGCACAATCCTATGCCTGTTTAGACAGGAAAAAGGGCCTACAACTCCCAGCAGTCCCCAGCCGGGAGAATGCTGGGAGTTGTAGGCCACTGCTCCTTAGCTTTCTTTTCCTACAGATTTCTTTTTCTTTTTTCCCCCCTTTGTACTTCTGAGAAGCTTGGAGGTCCCCCCCCCCCAGGGCTTCTGATGCCTCCCTCTCGGGCACGGGTGGTGCCGTTTTGGCTACATCAGCAACGGCACTCACACCTTGGCGCTCGGAAATAGAGAGGGGATGATAAGCACGTCTCTTTTTCCAATGGTCAAATGTTAGAAAGAATGGGAGAGTTGTGCGTGAGTGTGCTTCTTCCCCGTTCCTTCCAGACGACCGCTGCTTCAGGGTAGCCGAGGGTGCGGTGGAGCACGTGCAGATCTCATTTTCTGGGTCACCCCAGCCGAGTTCTCCCTCCCTCCCCACCTCTGACAACGCCAGCCTGACCTTTCCCGCTGGATTTGCAGTGTCTTTCTGCTCGGCTGCAAATCTAGCACTGACCTAAGTGTGTCTAAATCTGGAAAATGCCAATGGATCTCTATGTGTGGCAACACGCACATAAGCCACAGGGGGGGGGGATTTACTGGTCGGCCGCCTTCCTCCGCCTCTCTCTTCACCTACGTTTGCCTCTTGCATTGAGCGAATTGAGTTTGGCTCTGCTAATGGAGGCGCAGGACATACCGGGAACAAAGGAAGGAACACACCGGTGCGCAAGGGAATCCGCTTTAAGCATTATATAAGATAAATTAATGTCTTATGTTAATTATTATGAGTGACCCATCTGCACCACTGGTTTATTCCTTGTTCTCTAATCCCAGGGAATCCTGGGAACTGTTGTTCTCAGCTTGGTGGGCCAGCTAGGAATGTTCTCCACCCTCGCCAAAGTACAATTCCCAGGATTCTTTGGGGGAAGACATGAGAGTTCAAGGTGACGTGATAAAACCAAGATATGTCTACAAGCGCAGATGGGAATCGCGTGGCCATCCAGACATCGTGGGATTGCAACTCCAACAGTTTAAAGATATTTTTAAATATGAACGGTGGTGTATACATCTATTAAGTAAATGAAATTAATGAACTCCCATCGCCTTTCCCCATTAGCTATCCTAGCTGGGGCTGATGGGATTTGCCGTCTAAGAACACTCAAAGGGCCGCACATGCCACATCCATGATTTAGATATTCCCTGCATCTTGGATGCACAGAGGAGTTTTGGATTTCCTTGACATTAACTCAGAGGGGACTTGGAGTGTTGTCATCATCACTGGGTGTAAAACCAACCTACCAACCTGCCCAGTCACTGAGGTCGTCAGAGGACATTCTCCTGGTGGTTCCACATGGACCTATGGCCCCACTGGAGTCCACCAGGAGAAGAGCCTTCAGTGTGGTGGCCCCCTTTCTGTGGAACTCCTTGCCTCCGGAGGTCCGGTAGGCTCCAACACTGAGTTGTTTTCGGCTTCTGCTGAAGATGTCTGTTCCAGGAAGCCTTCCTTGCTGACCAGCCACAATGTTAATGTTATCCTGTTTTTAATGCATTGCTTTTATTCTTTTATCTGTTTTATCTTTTTATTGTCCACTGCTCCAGAATCTTCCCAGATAAGGAGCGGTATACGAATGCTGTCAATAAATAAATAAATCATGCATAAGGCACTTTTACTGAGCAATCCTATCCATGGCTACTCAGCATGGCTGGTTGGGGAATGTTGGGGGTTGGGGAATGTTGGGGGTTGTAGGATTTTGGGGGTTGTAGGATTTCCCCCCCCCCTATCTAAACATGCATAAGGTTGTGCCCTTAATGAATAAATAGAAATTAGCATGCACAAATGTTACGCTCTTTTTTTGTGCTGATGCGATGCTGCCTTTCTTCATTTTGGTGATGTGTAAGCGGTCACCCTACCCAATCTCGCCAAGCATTGTCCCCACAAGCTGCTCGCCAAGGTCCGTGCTGGCTTCTCCATTGGGTTCCTAGCTACATGCATGTCGTATCATTCCTGTAGTTAGCACAATTGCCTCCTGTTCTGCTCTACCTGTAGGGGTTCGAGTTGCCAACTGACCAGGAAAAAGACAACAAAAACAGCTTATTATGCAATTTTGTTGAAGTGGAAATAAACATCATAACCAGCTGTTAAAGGCCCAATGACAAGGGACAATCCAAGAGTGGGCAACCCTAACAAGGAGGTGCCACAGGTGCTGCAGGTCACTTGCGCAATGCTTTTTAACTTCTGCTGCTCTGTTTCGAATCATAGATATACAGTAGAACAGTGTTCTCCTGCCTTGGGTCCCCAGATGTTTTTGGCCTACAACTCCCAGCATGCCCCAGCCAGCGTAGCTGGCTGGGGCATGCTGGGAGTTGTAGGCCAAAAACATCTGGGGACCCAGGGTTGGAGAACACTGAGGATGATGGCTTCAATGTCAGTGGGCCTGTGCATCCACCCTGGGTTTCAGCCTGAACTTTTAAGGAACTATCCAGTGCTGAACCCCATCCCCTAAATAGGTTCTTCACCACGGATAGCTTCTTTAAAGTTCAGGCTGAAACCCGGAGTGGATACATGACCCACTGACATTGGTGCCGCCGGCCTCTACTGTCGATATAGAAAGATGTGAGTAGTTAGATGCTTGGCTGCGGATTTTATCTGCCATGTTTTCCCCTCCTTGATCTTCATATTGCATTGTTTTATCGGTGTCGGCTGCTGTCGGGTGCCTCCAACGTTTTATGGAAAGGAGAGGTAAACATTATTTTCAATAAAATAATAATAACTGAGGACTAGAAACATGCTGTCAATTTTGTTTGTTTTTTTAAAAAGTAAGAAAGGAATTAGGGATTGTCAGGGGCTTGAAATCCACCACATCCGATACGACGTTTGTTGTGCACTTCTGCAGAATCAGGGCATACCCGCAACCTTTTCTAGTGAGCTGTAGAGCCCCAACCTTGCATGGCAGAGGTCACCGGTTGAGCAGGGGGTTGGACTCGATGGCCTTGTAGGCCCCTTCCAACTCTACTTTTCTATGATTCTACGATTCTATGAGATCCCCGGAAGGATCTTCAGGTAGGGCAGGAAAAACCCCTGCCTGAAACCCCGGAGAGCTGCCAGCATATTTGAGGATACTGAGCTCAGTGGACCAAGGGTCTTACTCAGAATAAGGCAGCTTCCAATGTCCCTGTGACAATCTGCTTCTCAAACGCGCCAGCATCACCTAGTATTTGACTTTCCAAGGGGTGAGATGGAGGGGGAAACGCTGCTTGTACTTTCGTTCGCCAAGGTGCATCGCTGGAGTAAGTCAAGAGAGGATGGAATATTTTAAAAAAACACACACACACTTTTGATGTGTGCGACGGTCACACCGCAGTGACACCGGCGCCCTGGTTTCAGGGTGGAGGGGAACAGGTTGCAATAATGTGAAATATATTGCTGAGGAGGCTGCGAGCTGTTACAAGCCAGGGAGCAACGAGGTGCTTGCAGATTTGAAGCAACATGAGAGCAACCGGGTCAAAGAGGGCCTGGTCCTGTTCATCCCCTCCCACCCACCACACTCTGCCACCCCAAACTCTGGCTAATGGATTAGCTAGAGAGGGAAGAGAGAGAAGGAACTCTCTCTCTATCTTATTAGATTGATTGGTACCCATCGCTGGTTGCTAAGCAACCTGGCTGTGGGTTCACCCATCTATCTCCAAATGGACCCAGGAGTCAAGATGCAGGAGAGGGGGTGGAAGTGGAGGTTGATATGCAAGATATATATATATATATATATATATAGAGAGAGAGAGAGAGAGAGAGAGAGAGAGAAACACACACACACACACACACACACACTTCTCCTGGCCCAGCAACAAGGCAGTTGCCAAGCAACAAGACTCCTTCCTGACTTCTGCAGAACGGACAAAAATAGATTTTTGGAAAGGGGAAGTAAACATATAGCCGAGGTGTGAGGAAGGAGTCAATTTAAACCAGATCTGCTGAGGATGGATTGGGCCAAAAAAGTCCTGCACACGCACCTAGACAGGAGCAGAGATGTCAAAGGCTCCCTCCCTGTCTGTTCAGGACTCGAGAACTCGGCACCTAGGCTGCGATCTGAGGCTCAGATGCCGGGGGTGGTGGGAGAGGCAGCAGCTAGAGCTCTGGCGCAAACGGCCTCTCGAGATTCTCCACCCTACTTGTGGGCAGAGAAACTGGGGGGGTGGGGGAGACAATTTGGCCGAATTTCTCCGGGGGGGGGAGGAGAAATTCTCCAACCGTTTCTCACCGGTAAGGCTCACCCTCGGCCGGGTCTGTAAGCACACCTTCTTTGTTTTTCCTGAAGTTGCTGCTGTTGCTGGTTGTTTTGCGCTGCAGCTGTCCGCCATGTTGCACCCGCACAATGCAGTTCTGAGGAGAGAGCCGTGTCGTGTGTCCAGCTCCAGGGAACATGTGGAGCCAGCCAGTGCGGTGACAAAACCTGTCCTCCAGTTTAAGTAGTTCTCTTCCCCCATGAAAGAGGCTTCCGTTGTTCTGCCTTGTAATAATTTTTGTGGCATTTTTGAGCTCACCTGATCACTGCTTATGTGACCGAGGGTGCTGTGTGTGTGTGTGATTTTTCTTTCCATTACGCATCTCTCCATCGCTTTGCAGCCTCCCAGGCTGCCTGCACTTCCTGGTCTGAGAAAGCAGCCCTATGGCAGGAATTAGCCAGTCTTCCCCTGGGCTCTAGTTGAAGTGTGGGAAGTCAGGGAGGCGACATGCTGCCGGAGAGATGATTATGAAAAACAGCTCACTTGCATGCTCTCCTCAGCACAGCCTCCTCCTAAGTAACCCAAACCCAAACCATGAGGATTTCTCTGCAATTTTCTTCTCCTTCGAATTTCCATTTTGAAAGCAATTTCTTTCTTTTTAAAATCAAATTGAATGAGAATGGCCGGGGGGAAAATGTGGAAGAAATTTCCAGCACGGCACTAGCTCCAACTGGGAGATATTTCCAGCACGGCACTAGCTCCAACTGCCCGTTTTTTATCAGGGATGGTCCCTTTGATATTTATTTGTTTGTTTGTTTGTTTATTTAATGCATTTTTATACTGCCCAATAGCCAAAGCTCTCTGGGTGGTTTACAACAGTTAAAACCATAAAATACAATATAATATAAATATAAGATTTAAAACCACAGATTAAAAAACAAGCAGCAAAGCTAGCAGCAGCAGTTCAAATAATTACAATAACAGAGTTAAAAAACAACTACAAGATTAAAATGATTAAAATGCCTGGGAGAATAGAAAGGTCTTCACCTGGTGCTGGAAAGAGTACAATGTAGGCGCCAGGCGAGCCTATTTGGGGAGCTCATTCCACAACCGGGGTGCCACAGCAGAAAAGGCCCTCTTCCTGGTAGCCGCCTGCCTCACTTCCTTTGGCAGGGGCTCTCGGAGAAGGACCAATGAAGAAGATCTTTGGCAGGGGCTCTTGGAGAAGGATTGCTGAAGAAGATTTTATAAGGGACCGTCCCTATTATGGGGGTGCTTTTGTCGATGCCCGAACCTGGTGCCTTCCAGGTGTGTTGGATCACAACTCCCATCACCCCGATCCAGAAGGAATTTCTCAGAAGACCCTTTTTCTGAGAACATTTCTGAGGTTTTCCTCTCTATTTCTCCCCCTGGTCCCCACCAAAAAGAAGGCGGCGGTGGGGGGGGGGAAGACAAAAGAAAAATAAAACCTTCGGAATAAATTAATGAAGCTCTGCAGCTCCCACTACTAATGGTGTGACACACACACACACACCCAGGAACCGTTGGAAAATTTCTCCTCCTCCTGGAGAAATCCAGTGAAACCCTCTCCAACCCCAACCCCCCCAATGCCTGCAATTTCTCTGCCCACATCGGGTGGACTTTCTAGAGGCCATTTGCGCCCAGCTCTGGTTGCAAGCCAGCCCTCCTTTTCAACCGTGAAATGCCAGAAAGAAATGATCACCAAGAAGGGAACCAGTTCAGAGATCTCCCCAGATGCACCCCTTTCCTTTCCCCCATATCAGTGGAGGGAAAGTATTAGCCGCATGGAGCCTTTGTGTTCAGGAGCACTGTACCCCAAAATACCATAAGAACATAAGAAGAACGGACCAAGGATCCGTCTTGTCGTAAGAACGTAAGAAGAGCCATGCTGGCTCAGACCAAAGCTCCGTCGTCGAGTCCAGCGTTCTGTTCACACAGTGGCCAACCAACTGCCCACAAGAAACTCACAAGCAAGATATGAGTGAAATAGCACCCTCCCACCCATGTTCCCCAGCTACAGGTCTACACAGGCATACTGCCTCTGATACTGGATGTCACATCGAGCCGTCGATAGCCTTCTCCTCCATAAATTTGTCCAGTCCCCCTTTAAAGCCGTCCAAATTGGTGGCCATCACGACATACAAGAAGGACTGCCTTCGATCAGCCTGGAACCTCACACACCGCTCACGCCGGCTCAGCTTGTCTGAGCGTGGAAAGCTAAGCAGGGTCAGGCCCGGTTATTCCTTGGATGGGGAGACCCCTCCCTCCTCTAGCTTCCTGCATGGAGCAGGGGGTTGGGCTCGATGGCCTTGTAGGCTCCTTCCAACTCTAGGATCTATGAAATCTATGACCCCACTGGGTTCTAGTATTATGAGAGAGGGAGAAAAATGTCTCCCTTCTCTAGCCCATGCATCACTTTCTACACCTCTACCATGCCTCCCCTCACTCGCATTTTTCTAAGCTCAACAATCCCAGATGCTGTAACCTTTCCTCAAACGGGAGTTGCTCCAGCCCCTGGATTATTTTCGTTGCTCCTTTCTGCGCCTTTTCCAACTCTAGATTCTGAGAAAGGCCTGTCACCTTTCTGCCCTGTTATAACCTTCCCAAAGATGCCTGGGGAGGAGACTGACGGAACCAGAATGGAGAATGCTGTATTATTACAGCTTTCCCCCCCAACCTGGTTGCTCTCCCGATGTTTTGGAGGCCCAACTCCCAGCATTCCTGACCGTTGGCCATGCTGGCTGGGGTTGATGGGAGTTGAAGTCCAAGCCTTCGGGAGGCCAGCTGGTTGGGGTAGGTTGACTGTATTAGATGCGATCCAGCCATGCAGTTACCACCGTCCAGGAATTACAGATTTCATAGATCATAGAGTTGGAAGGGGCCTGCAAGGCCATCGAGTCCAACCCCCTGCTCAATGCAGGAAACTAGAGGAGGGGTCTCCCACCCAAGTCATAACCAGGCCTGACCCTGCTTAGCTTTCCACGCTCAGACAAGCTGAGCCAGCGTGAGCCACAGGCCTTGCTGGCCCGCACCACCAAGGAGTCACGGGCGAGGAACGCGACAATCCTTTACTTCTCAAGCACATTACACATTTTTAAGTGCTCCGTAAGTACCGAATAACAGAGAAGCTCGCAGCGGTAGCCCTCTGCAGGTCTGATCCTTCATTTTTTTAAAGATGTGCGTGCCTTGACTTAAAACCTCACCTTTTATATAATGCCCCAGCCATTTATAATTCTGGCTGAAATCCCGCTTATGTTATTTGCAGCTGATGCACTAAATCTCAGCTTACGGCGTCCTTTTTTTTCCTGGCATGTTTTGATACTGCCCCCTCTCCCACTCTGCCATCATCGAGGAGCAGTTATTAAAATCCACTGAATGGCAGAACATACCGTATGCGGCTTTCCCTCCCACGCCCCCCCCCACTCCACCCCTATAGCATTCTACTTCTCATCCTAATAGAGAGACGGATTTTCATTCCTGGTGTTGTTCAGAAATGAGGATGACCAGACGCAAAGCTACAGAGAGCCCCTGTATATTTCACAGCCGTATCAAAGAGAGACTTTTTGCAGATGCAGCTTCTCAGGTAGGGGGAGAAAAGCTGCCCTGCTTTCCAAGGGGCTGGAGTAACTCCCCTATGAGGAAAGGAAACATCTGGGATTGTTTAGCCCAGAAAAAAGGCAAGTGAGAGTGTGGAGAGAAAGTGGACACACACTTTGCTCCCCCCCCCCAGTCACCTGCCTAATCTCTGCCCAAGGCAGAGGAGCTCAGTCCCAGGTATGCATTTGCATCTAGATAGTCTTGGGGTGGAGAAGGTGGACAAGGAGACATTTTCCTCCCTCTCTCATGGTACTAGAACCCAAAGGGGTCATCCCATGAAGCTGATTGCTGGGAGATTCAGGACAGACCAAAGGAAGTTCTTCTTTACACAGCACAGAGTTAAACTATGGAACTCACTTCCACAGGATGGAGTGATGGCCCACCAAAATGCATTTGCAAAAGTGCGCAGGCAAATTTAGAAAAGTGCACTCAAAAATGCAGATAGTTTAAAAAAAAAAAAAATGCATCCCAACTGCACACATGCATAAATACATGTGTGTATTTAAATACACACACACACACACGCACACACATACCAATGAAGAATCAGGATAGAACAAACTGAGCGTTGGGAAAATATCAACCTGAGCAAAATGCAGCTGGACAGATTTGCCCATTTCTATAAACCAGTGTTCTCCAACCTTGGGTCCCCAGATGTTTTTGGCCTACAACTCCCAGCATGCCCCAGCCAGCATAGCTGGCTGGGGCATGCTGGGAGTTGTAGGCCAAAAACATCTGGGGACCCAAGGTTGGAGAACACTGCTATAAACAGACCCGTGGGGAAAGCTGGCAAACTGGAGCAAGGATTCAAGCAGGGAAGCAGCACCATGGACAGCTCCAAAGGAAGCTGACCAGACCCACTAGGATGCTAGACCTGCAGCCAGTGTGGAGGCTTTCAAATCCGCTGTAGGCAGGTCAGGTTTTTTTTTTAAAAAAAACACAACAACTCTGTTTTCTGTTCCCTCTAAGGAAGCATTCAAGGGGCTGTGCTTTAAAAGAGGATTGGACAAATTCCTGGAGGAGGAGGAGAAGGCTACTAATGGCCACTAGTCCTGAATGACTATATGCTTCCTCCAGTATCAGAGGCAGTTGCTGGGGAACATGGGCAGGAGGGTGCTGTTGCACTCATGTCCTGCTTGTGGGTTTCCTGCAGGCAGCTGGTTGGCAACTGGTTTCGTGTGAACAGAGTGCTGGACTAGATGGATCTTTGGTCTGATCCAGCAGGGCTCTTCTGATGCTCTTATCTCTCCAATTTTGTCCCTATCCTTCCCTGTTTGAAATGCCTCCCCCCCCTTCTAATTAAAAAAGAAATGTGGGGTTGCTCAAGTTTTCCTTCTTCGTCATTCAGTTCCCTCCCCAGAGAGTCTCTAGATTAGAACGTTTTCTTCTTTTTTTAATGGCTTTGTCTCGTTTTGTCGAAACTCACAATAAAAAAGAACTTCAATTCCTGGGGCAGGGCATCAGACAGTGCTCCCTGCCTCTACCACACGTGCATGTAAATCAGTGGTGGGAAACTTGTGTCCCGCCTCCATCTGTTCCGGCCTACAACTCCCATCATTCTTCACCATTAGCTATGTGGGCTACAGCACATGGTAGTTGTAGTCCATCAGTCTGGCAGGTGGCACATTGCCCACCCCTGATGTGAATGCATGCAGATTCATAGATTTCATAGAGCTGATAGAGTTGGAAGGGGCCTACACAAGGCCATCGAGTCCAACCCCCTGCTCAGTGCAGCAAACTAGAGGAGGGGTCTCCCATCCAAGTAATAACCAGGCTTGACCCTGCTTAGCTTTCCACGCTCAGGCAAGATGAGCCAGCGTAAGCCACAGGCCAGAGGAGGAGAAAGTCAGGCTCCAGAACTTACCTCCACAAGTCATTGCTTTTATTTATTATTATTTTATTTATTATATTTATATCCCACCTTTTTTTCCTACAAGGAACCCATGGCGGCTTACATAATCCTCCTCCTCCTCCTCTCCATTTTATCCTCACAACAACCCTGTGAGGTAGGTCAGGCTGAGAGTCCGCGACTGGCCCAAAGTCACCCAGTGAGCTTCATGGCCGAGCAGGGACTAGAACCCGGATCTCCCGAGTCCCAGTCCCAACACTCTAACCACTATACCACACTGACTCTCTGTGCTAGGACAGGGGTGGGCAGAACGTAGATGTCCCAATGTCTTTGGACTTCAGCTCCCAGCATTCCTGACCATTGGCCATGCTGGCAGGGGCTTCTGGGAGCTGAAGTCCAAAAACACCTGGAGATCTATCTTCTGCCCACCCCTGTAGCTAGGATAATAAGTCCAGGAGGCAGTCCTGCCACCATTTACATGGCTGGAAACGGTTACAGTCTGCAGCCCTCTGAGAACTTCAGTTCCAAACCCTTTCCCCGTGCAGGAGCCGCCCCCAGGCGCGCTCGCAGCTCTGCAAATGCTGACGCCTGAAGCATGGAGCACAGCCCCTTGAATGCTTCCCTGGAGGGAACAACAGAGTTTTTAAAAAACCTGACCATCCTAGTGGGGTCTGGCCGGCTTCCTTTGGAGCTGTCCATGGTGCTGCTTCCCTGCTTGAGTTGAATCCTTGCTCCAGTTTGCCAGCTTTCCCCACGGGTCTGTTTACAGAGATGGGCAAATCTGTCCAGCTGCATTTTGCTCAGGTTGATATTTTCCCAACGCTCAGTTTGTTCAATCCTGATCATAGATCATAGATCATAGAGTTGGAAGGAGCCTACAAGGCCATCGAGTCCAACCCCCTGCTCAATGCAGGAAACTAGAGGAGGGGTCTCCCATCCAAGTCATAACCAGGCCTGACCCTGATTCTTCATTGGTGTGTGTGTGTGTGTGTGTGTTTAAATACACACATGTATTTATGCATGTGTGCAGTTGGGATGCATTTTTTTAAAAAAACTATCTGCGTTTTTGTGTGCATCTTTTCTAAATTTGCCTGTGCACTTTTGCAAATGCATCCCCCCCCTCATTGGACAAAGCCTTTTTCTGTGCATTTTTGCAAATATATGCATTGTTGCGTGCATATTGTTAAAAAAAAACACGTATGCGTTTTTGTATGCTTTTTTTGTTTTTGTTTTTTACAAACTGCATTGCAAACTTGAAAAATGTACAGACTTTGGTGGTGGCACACAGCATTCCAGTTGGTGTTGGTGTTTGAGACGTGTGTGAATGTGGTATGTTCACACTGAAATGTGAACTGAATGGATTTCTCACCATCTCTACCTTTGGATTCCCGCTGGCATTTGCTAAGGTACTGAGCAGTTCCCAGCCTGCTGCCGCACACATGACGACTACTCAGATCTGTTTTTAATGGCTGACCATGATGGGAGGACGATGATGCTCCTCGCTTATATCTTTCATGGGAAGGACAACCATCCTCCCAGCTTTTAAATTAATGGCTGCAAAGCAGAGGCAGTGTTAAAGGGTGGCCCATTCAGGCTGGAGCCCCGAATCTTTCATTTGCAGCCCTGAATCTCTAGGAGGCCCTCTGCCCCACCATCCTGCTGTCCATGGGCACTTGCTGAAATAAAAGTCCAGGGGTCATAGAATCATAGAATCATAGAAAAGTAGAGTTGGAAGGGGCCTACAAGGCCATCAAGTCCAACCCCCTGCTCAATGCAGGAATCCAGGTCAAAGCATCCCTGAGAGATGGCCGTCCAGCTGCACCTTGAATGCCTCCAGAGTGGGAGAGCCCACCATCTCCCTAGGTAGTTGCTTCCATTGTCTTATTGCTCTGACAGTCAGGAAATTTTTCCTGATGTTTAGATGGAATCTAGGTTCCTGTAACTTGAGCCCATTATTGCTGAAAACTGGGATGATCGAGAAGAGATCCTGGCCCTCCTCTGTGTGACATCCCTTCGAGTACTGGAAGAGTGCGATCATATCTCCCCTCAGCCTCCTCTTCTGAAGGCTAAACATGCCCAGTTCTTTGATGATCTCTGTTGCATCTGATCCCCCTGGATTGGCTGGCTTCTTGCCCCCTTGTGAAGTTTTGGTACCTAGCACCACCCCTGTTGCAGAGGAAACACAACATGCATTTGGCTGAGGAGTAGCTTCAGCAATATGAAATTGGGAATGGGAGGAAACCGAGGCAGTGATCACTGGCATGCAAGCATCTCTCGGTCTCCATCAGTGAAATATTGGGAGGGTATGCCTTGGCTGAAACTCCCCCCTTCTGAAAATTACCCCATTCTGAGGTTGCCTGGGGCTCACAGGCGAAGCCAGTGCCATCAGAAAGAGTCAGCTTTGGGCAAGGAGATCCATTCTATGTCAAACAGTCAGCTCAAGGCAGGCAAGATTAGGTCAGACCAGATAAGTGCATAAGACACAGCAAGCTAGGCAAAGACAGAGGCCCTCTGCTATAAAAGACAGCTGTAATCAGGACCACGGATAGCTCAGAGTGATCCGTGCTGACTGGAGCTCTCTCCTCCTGGAAACATAGGAGGATGTTGTCTCAGCAGGGTGCTAAAGCCAACTGAAGCATTGTGTAGGCTGACAAGACCTGCAGTGTGGCCAGCTCCACCCCTCCTGGAGGACCTGAGTGGATTGTGAAAGGGCATTTGCCTTATTTTGTCTCCTCAGACATCTGCGAGGCTGGAGAGATGGAGGTTCTGCTGGAAAGTCATCCTTTGAGCCGGGGGATGACAGCAGGGCTGTTTCCTGCTGTCAGGGAGGGCCCCGAAGAAGGCACTGACCTCCCTCCTCCCAAGGAAGTAGCCTGTGCCCCATGTTCATCAGAATCCTCCACTGCACACTGGAAGCCCCAAGGGCTGGGGCTCCTGGGAAAGATGAACTATATGTGGTACGGAAGTTACGCTGTCCTAATTGGCATCTGTGTTGGAGCCCACTCATAGGTAGAGATGGGTGAAAACATTGTCCAGTTTGCATTTTAATGTGAACGTCCCTAATTTTTCAGATTTGAAGCAAGGCACAAGCCGAAACTCAGTTGCTCTCGCAATGCCCGCTTCTCCAGATTGTGCAATAGAGGTCTCCAGTCAAAAATGCATACAAAAATATGTATATATTAGTGGTAAGTGTGGGACAACATGTGTCTATTGGTGAAAACAACACTGAAAATGCATTCTGTTAGGAAAATTGCTTGCAAATATTAAGCAAAATGGTGTACAAAATGCATGTATTAGGAGAAATGCACACAAATTCATATAAATTTTCATGCAAACCTTAAAGTCTCAGGTAAACCATCAAACTTCAAGATGAACTAAACCTAAGACTGGAAAGATGAGAAACTCAGAAACCAAAACTGACACATTTTTCCATGCAGATTTTACACAGATTTGTGTCATATGGGCTTGACTCTCTTAAGTATTTAGCAATGCCTCTGCCTGCCACTGGTTAATCCCATGTGCAATTGGGATCGGGGATGCAATCGCACCCCAACCTGTTTGTTGCTCTTTAGGTGATGGCCCATAACAGAAAAACCAGAAATACTGCCAACCAAGCTTCATAAATGTATCCAACACTGCCTTGGTGTTTGGGGTGGGTGCGTGGGACAGTAACAAAAGTACATGGGCTACATAAACAGAGTATTAGCAAAGATTCAAAAGCTGCCAATGTTTCAAGTTTGGATTCTGAATTGGAAATTTTCAGTGGAGACGGGTGTCTCCAGTGGGGCAGTGAGTGCACTCCAGGTTGTCATCTGAACTTTTAATGAGCCATCCATGGTGCTTGTGGTATGGTTCAGGGCCATGGATATCTTCTTAAAAGTTCAGACTGAAACCCGGAGTGGATACACCACCCCACTGACACTGGTGTTTTAGAGCTGCTGGCAACTCTTGATTGTGTTGGTAAGCATCAAATGTGACATCGCATAAACTGTCAACTGTCAAATACTAAGTGCTGCTGCATGTCATCGACAAAACACTGCCAAATACCTTAATATGCAAGCTATCAATGCTTTCAAATAAGAAACAATGATCAAATACTGACAAACGTGAAATGCTGTTACATCATGCAAACGGTAAAGTACCTTTAGATACTGAGCGCCATTGCATCTGAACAATCAAATACTGCCAAACATGAAATACCATTATCCATAAATGATAAAATACTTCTAAATTCCATTGCATGTCCATATCCAAATTCTGCCAAATACAAAACAGTGTTACATGATGTGTAAAATAATAGCAGATACCACATACCATTGCATGTCAATACTGAAGCAAAATCACATCTTAAATACGATTGCAAACTAAACAGTAAAATATGAAGACAGATGTACAAGTTGCATAATTTGTGGAGCCAGTTTGGAGGTGTCCAGTACAAATGTAGCTTGTCCTCTATAGGAGTACGTTCTAAAACTAAAAGGTAAGCTCTAAAAAAAAAAAAAAAAAAAACACAACCCACACGTTTCTGCTATGCAGAAGGAATAGCATATACTGGCTGTGGGCAGCATGAACAGGCTAGCATCCATAACATCACCAATCCCCAGAACAGATTTGCAACTGTTGTTAAAATGTTTCCTTTCAAGAAGGCAGAAGGCGAAGGCATCAATCTATGCAGCATAGTGGAAGCATGGAGCTGGGGTGGCACGCACGACTGACAAGCGATCCAGTATTGGACTGGTTGGGATGTGTGTGAATCTGTTGTGCAAATGGCCAAGCCAGTTTCACAATGTGAGCGGACACTTCCGGACGACTCTGCTTCTAAACTACTTTCCTACATCATCGCCACGCCACGCTTAAACTACTGAGTAGCCCGCTTAAACTACTGAGTAGCCCGCTTAAACTACTGAGGCACCAGCCAGCACTAGCTGCCAGCCCTCTTCAGCAGGGGTGTCGAACCTTCCAGCCCAAGGGCCGAACTCCATTTCAGGGAAGATCTGAACACACCCCAAATACCAGCCTACTGTAGCTTGAAGCTCGTCCTCCTCTCTTAGGAGAGGCATTTCAAGCAATCGATGGTTGGCGGCAGGGGTGGATGGGTGTGAAAGCCTGGAGGGCCGGGCTGGAACCCCGGGAGGGCCAAATTTGCTGCTTGGGCCTTTGTTATATGGGCTGAGATGCGTCAAACTCCATTGCAGAGCTAAAATTCATTGCCCGCCCCCCCCACTGCCCCACTCCACTTTTGTCATCTCAGATATGCGCAGAGCGTATTCACTTCATATTGCCCATCTCTCTTCGGCATCTGATATTTGACGTGCAACATCACAGCCAGAGGTCAAAGACGGGAAATCAAGGTCAAAAAGGGGGGCGGGGAACCCGGCTGGTTGGCCACTGTGTGAGCCAAATGCAGGAAGGATGAGATGGATGCTTGGTGTGTGATCCAGTATGGCTCTCTTCTTGTGTTCATAGGTTCTTAATACAGAGTTCTTCAATGCTTTATTATATTTGGCAGCGGCAAATTGGCAGTCATTTGGAGATTGGCTGAGGACCGGTGTCATATTTATAAAGGACGTTGCTCTTTCCCCCAATCCCGAAGTCTGTGGGGGGGGGGAGAGGGATTGGGAGGGGGCTGGCCCTGCGTCTGGCCCCAGAGGCAGGCAGGGCGCAGGGAAGTAGCCATGCGCGGATGCATTTCACATGCACATGCCAGCCAGGATGGGGTAGCCCAAGAGGGGGCTCATAAGCCTAGCATCCACCCCTTGCCAGCCCTGTTTGGAAGGGCCGTAGCTCAGCGGTAGAGCCCCCGCTTTGCATACAGGAATGTCCCAGGTTCGATCCCCGGCGGTAATCTCCAGGTAACGCTGGAAAAAAACTCCTGCCTGAAATCCTGGTGAGCCGTTGCTGCCTGTCAGTGTCGACAACACTGGGCTAGATGGACCAATCGTCTGACTCAGTATAAGGCAGCTTCCTGCGTCCCTCTTTCAACCAGTCCTTAATTCACAACCATGAGGACTAGACTCTTGATTTAGTTTTAGGGGAAGAAACCTAGTTCAGTGGCAGAGCACCTGGCCTGCGTGCAGAAGGTCCCCAGTTCAATCTCCAGGTAGGGCTGGGGGGAAAAAAAGCCTTCCTGGCATTCCTGGAGAGCCGCTGCTGCCAGCCCGTGTCAAGAACGCTGGGCTAGATGGACCAAGGCTCTGACTCAGGATAAGTCAGCTTCAGGCCTTCTTTAAATCAGCCCTGTATTCAGAACCATAGGGACTAGAGTCTTTATTTTTAGACAAAGGACCACAACTCGGCGCTACTACAGCACATACTTTGTTTGCAACAGGTCCCAGTCCCAGGTTCGATTCCCAGGGCCTGACTCAGGATAAGGCAGATTCCTGTGTTCCTGTTTCGCCCACTAGAGTTTCAGTGCAGGAACAGCCAGTCATGTTGGACACAAGTTGGAATTCTTTGCCTGCTGAAATAAGTTTCTTCCCCTTACCTACTGTACGCTGCTCCTCAAGGGTAGGGGTCCAGAACATCAGACCCGTTTCCCGGCTTTTGCCACCACCACCACCCCATCCTAAAAGGTTGAAATGCCTCTCCTAAGGCTTACTTACTGACAGAGGCTGGGTTCAGACAACACAATAACCCACACACACTCAAGGGTTGAGCATGGGTTGTCGTTCAACTGTGGGCTGTTGTTGAAATGTGGATTATCATGTTGTCTGAACCCAGCTGCGCTAACAAACCATGGTTTGTTCACCACAAACAACCCACAGCTCACAACCCAACAAAAAAACCCATTGGTTCTCTTCATGGGTTGTTTGTGGTGAACGAACCATGGCTTGTTAGCACACGGCTGGGTTCAGACAACACGATAACCCACAGTTGAACAACAGCCCACACTCAACTCTTGAGTGTGGGGTTATCATGTTGTCTGAAGCCAGCCAAAAAGAGCTTTAAGCTACAATATGCTGGGGTTGTGTGTTTTTTTTGTATTTTTGGCCTCACATCTTTTGCCTTTGGGCCCCCAAGAGCTTCTCCCAAATTTAATGTGGCCCTCGGGCTGAAAGAGGTTCCCCACCCCTGATGTCGAACGACGGGATGCTGGGCCACTATTGTGTCTCCTCCTTCCCACGGTGTAATGTGTGCTAAGGGTGGAATCAGGATTCTCCTCTGCTCTCGATTCACACGCATTCAGCTTGGCACAATAAGGATGCATTCATGAAACCTTCTGAGGACCAAAGCGGCCTGTTGCCACCCTGGGAGGAGCAAGCTCTCTCTGTCGCTTTGCCAAACACATGCTAGTAAACAGACAGTGCTCAGTTTGTAAAAGACCCCAAGGGAAATCCCGCAGGCAGAGCCTCTGCTTCTCCCCATGGTAACCAGGCTGCAAATATATCAACCACGGAGTTGTGAATGTAAGAAGCATGGCCTTGCCGGAGCGGTCCAGGCAGAAATTGACTCTTATACTAAATAAATAAATAAATAAATAAAAATAAATAAATAAAAAATATACCCCCTCTCCTGATAGCCCAGTGTTCTCCAACCTTGGGTCCTCAGATGTTTTTGGCCTACAGCTCCCAGCTACGCTGGCTGGGGCATGCTGGGAGTTGTAGGCCAAAAACATCTGGGGACCCAAGGTTGGAGAACACTGCGATAGCAGCTCTGTGATTCTGGGAAGCTTACGAACAGGGCATGATGGGAGACCGCCACATCCTGCGAATTGCACGGTCCAGCATCTGAGGGATACTGTGCCTCAGGGGTGTTGAACTTCTTTCTGCCTGAGGGCTGGACTCCATTTTGGAGAAGCTCTCGGGGGCCACAGTCCAGCGGTGAGCAGGGCCAAAGGCAAACATACAGGGCCAAAATACCCCCCCCCAAAAAAAACCCTGCATATTTTCGCTTCAAGCACTTACTGCCACTAACTAAGGAGAAGCATTTCAAAGGGTGGGGGGGAAACCACCGGAGAATCAGCAGTCAGGGGGAAAGGGTGGAGCCAGGGCAAGGGGTGTGGCATTCAGGGGACCCCAGGAAAGCTGGATGTGGCCCCGGGGGCCAAACGTTCAACACCTCTGCTGTACATGTGGGTGGGTGGGCTTCCATGGGAAAGACCAAAGATGTCTAGCCCGTTGGTGGAAACTTTTATAGCAACAACCTGTGGCAAAATGAGTCCCATGGGTGGAGGATGCACAGTGTCAGGAGGAAACGCTGTGTATGGGCTGCCACACAGCTATAGATTTAACGGGATCCCCACATGTGCCCGAGATGTATCATGATGATGTGAGAGACCGAGGTCAGGAAGCAGGAGCTGCAGGTGCGGCTGATGGGGGGGGGGGGAGTGGAAGGCACACCCACAGCGAGAGGTGGAGGAAGTTACCACCTGCTCCTGCCTTTTTGAAAAGGGTTCAAAGAAAGCACAATTGTTCTATTTGCTGTTCAGTGTTCTATTCGCTACCGGGCCAGGTTTCATGTTCTGGTACTGGCAGCGGTGGCTGGTAATGCCAGTGTCAGTGCAGGGCAGTGCATCCACTCCGGGTCTCAGCCTGACCTTTAAAGGAGCTGTCCACGGTGCTGAAGCTATTTGGGGGTTAGCAGCCTGGATGGCTCCTTAAAAGTTCAGGCTGAAACCCTGAGTGGATACATTGCCCAAGTGACATCGGAGACTCCGGTCTCCACTGGTTACTAGTGTATATAAAGCCCTAAACAACTTGGGACCAGGATACCTGAGTGAGCGCCGTCTCCCTTACCAACCTGATGGTCACTGAGGTCATCGGAGGACATCCTCCTGGTGGTTCCGCATGGACCTATGGCCCCGTTGGAGTCCACCAGGAGAAGAGCCTTCAGTGTGGTGGCCCCACTTCTATGGAACTTCCTGCCTCTGGAGGTCAGGCAGGCCCCAACACTGTGTTGTTTTCGGTGCCTGCCGAAGACATCTTTGTTTTAGGAAGGCTTCCTTGACTGACCCGCCGTGTTTTATTTTTTAATCAATATCCTATTTTAAACATAATGTTTTATTCTTTTATCTGTTTTATCTTTTTATGGTTCACCACTCCTGCTTTTCTGCTACATAACCACTAGGTGGTGCTGTGCTATAGCAGAATAATGCATTTACACAAGCGGAAAAATACGTTTTCTTTTGCCTTCAGAAATAATACTCCAGTTTCCCTGCTCTAAAGGAAAAAGGGGGATGCGCTGGCTGGGGCATGCTGGGAGTTGTAGGCCAAAAACATCTGGGGACCCAAGGTTGGAGAACACTGCCCTGGAGGGACCCCAGGGTGAGGCAGTACTGGGCTAAATGGACTGAGCACAATACAGCTTGACAGGGGTGTGGTGGTAAATTTGCAGGTGCAGCCGTTCATCATGAGAGTCCCCGTAGCCAGGTCCACGAGGAGAGATCAAATATTCAGGCTGCTGTGCGGATCCATATCAACAAACCAGTTCTAGACATTTTCATCTCCACCGGGAGTGGATCCTTTGCCGAACTGATGGGTCTGAATTGCCCATTCAAAACCGAGCGTCCCTTTTTGGCATTCTGGAAGGGAGCAATCTATTCTTCTTGGGAAAATCCATTCCACCCCCCTGTGAGGGTTGCAGCTAAGCTCAGAGCGAACAAGGACATCTGAGGGGGGGGGGTGGCAGCTGATGTCAGCATCCCTGATCATAAAAGGGGCTGCTGCTGCCGCATCCCTGCACGCCCTGGCTCTGATACACCACTGTGGGAACCGCCTTGTTATCTCCAATCAGAGATTGGAGATAACATGGGGGGAATTCCTCTCCCCAGGCCAGGGAGTGGTGCTTCGGGATGTGTGGGCGGCTAAGGGAGGATGCATGGAAGGCATCTGTGGGCAGCTGCCCAGGACCACCACTGACACAGCAAAGGTGACATGGCATAGAGAATGAATGAATGAATGAAGTCTGGATGGAAAGCCAGCAAACTCTAGACCCTTCCTCCATAACCTGCTATGGCTAGTGCCCAGTTTTCCCCATCAAGCCTCCCAGATTCCAACTCTGACGTGACCAAACTCCACTTCTGACCACATCCTGTTATGTCCAGTTTTATCCGTAACCACTATGCTTCCCCCCCTGGCTGCACCCAATCTTAGGATTTGGCCCTGACTTCCCCCAGATTCCATCTTGGCTGTGTCCTTTTATGCTCAATTCCTTCGGCAGTGGAGGCTGGTGACCCCCATCTCGGCGAGGCGGCATATCCAATCTGGATTTTATTCTGAACATCAAAGGAGCTGGCTATCCGTGGTGCTGAACCCTCTCCCCCCCCTGAAATTGTAGGTTCAGCACCATGGATAGCTCCTTAAAAGTCTGGCGTGAAATCCGGAGCGGATATGCAGCCCCCGCTGCCATGGGCATCACCAGGCCAGCCTCCACTGCCCTCCGGGCAGCCTCCACCCCTGGACTTCCAGGCTCCACTTTGCCCACCTTGACTCTCCCTCCCCACCAGAGAAGGTTAGTAGCTCATTGTATTTTTAATCTCAACACTGGAAATTGGATCTACACAGGGGTGTTTTTTTTTTTTTTTAGGGCCAGCCTGCACGACTACCATCAACGTCTCCAGTTGCACCGGTTGGGTGGCCACCCAGAACATGCATGCGCTTGCTGCGTATACGTGAATTTGCACTGTAAACTATTTAGGGAGCAAATCTTGTTGGGGAGCAGCTGCCTTTGCTCAGTGGTTCACACGTCACCAAGGCCAGGTTTGAGGGTCTGCCATGGATTTGCCCCGAATTGGTCACAATCTCTTTCCTAACACACACACACACACACACACACACATATATAATATGCCCGCTCGGCCAAAAAGATCCCGACTCCATCAGAGCAGCAGGTAAACAGCTTCGATAAATCCTGTCTGTTGGCATGATTGTGCTGATAGTGCAGCCGTGGGTAGAAAAATATTATGACTCTCTCCGGGGCTGTCCCTGAAGCAGTGCCGTAATTTCTAGCAACAATCATCCTTCTCGGGGAAAACGGCCGACCTCGGAGATTGTGTCGGCAGCGGAGAAAACGGGCAGACCAGGGTCACGGATGAGATACGGGCAGGAGGTGACGCAGCCGTCGGAGTCCCAGCATGAGCTAAACCGGCGGTGGGGAAAGCTTGCGCCTGGCGCCAAATCCAGCCCGCCTCGGATCCCAGTCTGAGGGTTTCCCAGATGACCGCACCCCCTTTCCCCGGACCATCAATTGTTCCCCCCAGCTTTTGTGCAGTTTTTTCCCTCACTCCAGAAGGTTGAAAAAAGGCCTCTCCGAAGGCTGAACGACTGGCCGTACGAGTTTACGGTAAAATATATGCCTTAAACTCTTACTGCCTTTGCGTTCAAGCCCACCCACCACTGGAATGCGGCCTGCGAGAACTTTTCTGAAATGGACTTCGGTCCTTCGCAGGGGAGGCTGGTGTCAGCGGGGCTCCTTATCCACTGCAGGTTTCCTTCTGAGCTTTATAGGAGCTATCCACGGTGCTGCACTACATCCCCAAAACAGGTTCACCACCATGGAGCGCTCCTTGGGCTGAAAGAGATTCCCCACCCAGGCCTGTAGCTGGGGTGTGTGGGATGGGGGGGCTGCCCCCCTAAGTTTTCTCTGCTGCCCTAAACTTTTTTTTACAAACAAATAATTTAGGCCTGTCCCCCACCTTTGAGCTAAAACTGTTTCAAAGGGGTTCCTCTTTTGCTTGTATGGCTCTCTGTCCGTCAAAATGCAGCCAGAAAAGGTGGGTCCTCCAGAACTCAATTGATCGAAAGAGACGTCAGGGTCCAGGCTTGCACGGGGTCTCTGCCATCTGCCTTTGGGGCTTCTGTTGGCACTCTAGCTGATGCCTCAGCTCACACACCATGAGGACCAGAAACATGTTCTTTTACCGTATACATAGACGTGCTTGGAGAAGCGACAAGATCAAAGTCTGCCACCGTGACCTGCCCAAATTACCTCCTGCCCATCTGGATTGTTCCATCTTGTTACAAGCTCGGGCACACTCTTTCATCGGTCGCACAGTTATATAAGAGAGGCGGCTATTCCTGTCCTGATAGGATGATGGAAGTTCACATGATGCCACCTGTCCCGAGAACCAGGACGACAGGGACGGACGTGGGGAGAAGGAGAGCACAGAGAGAAAAGGTGTCTCCAGCTCTATGCGCGCGCACCTACGTACAGTCTGTCAGACGGCCGTCTGCCTTGTTCAGCCTCTATCCATGTCATGACCTCGTTCAGTATGTCCAGGGGCCTGGGAAGCTGCTCATATCACATGGGGGGGGGGATTTCTTAACAAAGGAAAGGAAAGGAAAGGCTGGTGGGGACTAGGAAGAGGGCCTTCTCGGTGGTGGCCCCCAAGTTACGGAACTCGCTCCCTAGGGACCTTCGCCATGCCCCCTCCGTGATGAGCTTCCGCCGCGCATTAAAAACATGGTATTTCAGGCGGGAATATGGGGTGGGTTAGGATTTTAAAATAATTTTTTAATACTGTTTTAATTATTATGTTGTATTGTATTGTTTTAATTGTACATCGCCCAGGGTGGCCGGCCAGATGGGCGATTAACAAATGTAATAAATAAATAAATAAATAAAAGGAAGGGGAGGAACTGAACACTGGCAAGTTGTTGACTGAGCTGCATAGGAGCTGTCCGTGGTGCTGAACTGCATCCACCAAAAATTAGGCTCGCCGCCATGGAACACCACGGATAGCTCCCATACAGCTCAGAATAAAGCCTGCAATGGATAAAGAGCCCCGCTGAGCTAGGAGGGCCCCCCCCCCCGGCCTCCCCTGTGCGCAGCCAACGTCGGCACCAGGAGGCGGTCGGGACAGAAGCTGCCCTGGCCAGCTGCCTCTCCAGGAGCACCTCTGAGCCAGGCAGGGGAGGAAACAGGACCGACTGTACGGCAGCCTTCCTCCAACCAGGGATGGGGACTCGGACTCGAGGACTCGACTCGTGAGTCGGACTGAGTCCCCCCTCTGACTCGACTCGGACTTGAGTCCCAATATTTTTAATGGGACTCGAGACTCGACTCGGGACTCGAGACCAAGGACTCTTCAACATCCCTGGGCTGTTGACGAGTCTTCTGGCTGTGCCAGAAGGAGCGCGATCACCGGTGAAGAGCGCATGGAAGCGAGGCACGCTGCTGCTCGGCCACTATGGACAGCTACCAGGAGCGCAGCCCCAACGATGTGTTGAGATTTATTTTGATTGATGTGTTGTTGTGGGGGGGTTGGGTTAGGGTCAGACATTTTGGGTTTGGCTGCCTCTGCCTGCCTGTTTGGGGTTCCCAGCCTCCTCTGCCTGCCTGGTCTCTTCTTGACCTGTTCAACAGTTGAATTGTCCAAGACAAAGGCCTCTGCCTGCCTGCTTTGGGGTTCCCTGCCTCCTCTGCCTGCCTGGTTATTTTGGGTTTGTCTGCCTGGTCTGTTCTTGCCAAAATCAGTTGCAGAGTTTTGAGATAAAAAGGCACACTTGTGCCTAGAATTTATTTAAGCCACACATCTGAAGTAGCCTTATTTTGTTGGGGGGAAACCCCATTGATTTTAATAGGGACTCCTGGAGTCAGTTTTGGGAGTGACTCAGGACTCGTGACTTGTGAGTCACCATTTTGGACCAAGGACTCGGACTCGGACTCGAGACTCGGGTCCAAAGACTCGTGACTTGACTCATGACTCGAGACCAAGGACTCTTCAACATCCCTGCCTCCAACACCACCTCATGCCCACCAGGTGTTTTGCACTGCAACTCCCAGCATTTCCTGATCACTGGCCATGTTAGCTGGATGAGCTGGGTTTTCGCCCACATGTGCTTCCCCTCCTGCTGCCCCCCCTTGTGAATCTTTCTGCCTGAGGGTTCCCCCCCCCGCAATCCAATGCCCTCCTCTCCCCTGTCCAGACATCCCTTTTGACAAATAGGGGTGTCCTTAGCAGACAGGGTCCTTTGCCGACACACACACACAGAGAGACTTTAGAGCCAGTGTGGCGCAGTGGTGAGAGTGTTGGACTGGGACTTGGGAGATCTGGGTTCTAGTCCCTGCTGAGCTCTGAAGCTCGCCGGGTGACTTTGGGCCAGTCACGGACTCGCAGCCTAACCCACCTCACAGCGTTGTTGTGAGGATAAAATGGAGAGGAGCAGAAGGATAAACACTTTGAGTTCCTTGCAGGGAAAAAGGCGGGATATAAATATAATGAATCAATTAAAATATGTAAATTAACATATGCAAGTTTGTGCATTATTATTTTGATAATAATAATGCCCCGGATCTTGCATCGCCCTGATGCACTCTGTGTGCAGCACCTCTAAACTGCCCCCGCCCGGATACAATCTGCCTTCTGGCTTACCCCAGTCAGTTGCCTGAGGCCTGAAGAGGAGAACGTGGGGTCAAAAAACACCACCCCTTCTCCTTTTCTCGATGCATGCTTCAAGAGCAGCTCAGGGCCTCTTAGAGGGGCACACCAGGTCCTTTCCCCCTCCCAAGCTCCCTACACACGGGTAGAACCTCTCTCACAAATAGGCCTTTATTTGTTCTTTGTTACGTTGATAGGCCGCCTTTTCCTCCCAGGAGCCAAAGGCAGCCTGCACAGTGCACGGCGGTCCTATCCTCACAACAACCCTGTGAGGTAGGCAAGGACTGGAGCCAAAGTTGCCCGGTGAGCTTCACGGCTGAGTGGGGACTTGAACTCGGGTCTCCCCAGTTGAGCACTATAACCGCTACACCGCACTGTTCCCAAGTAGGCTGTTCTTTGGTTGCTCACGGCTGGGTGGCAGACTTTGGGCCCCGGGGACTATAGTGCCATGATCCACCTTTGGCTTAGCCAGTCACCAGGAAGACACAAATCACCACGACCTCAGTAGCTGAGCTGTAGCTCCGTCTGCAGGCCAGCTGAGTCAGCCTCGTGCCCTGTTTGCTTTTCTACCAACCAGCTTGGACTCCTTTCTGTGCCCCATGGGCTTCAGTGCAATGGTGGTACCCCCCCATTCCCCCTTTGTAAAGGGGTGTCAAGGCCCTCTAATAATAATAATAATAATAATAATAATAATAATAATAATAATAGTATTAGGCTAATCTGAACTTGCTGAGGATGCTTCTGTATTGGAGCTGGCCTGGCCTGTGTCTTTTCTGTCTTCTTGTCGTGGCTGGATTTGTGTCTTTCTTTGCAGCACATGGATTTATTCCTTTTCAAATAGCTGTCCTGTTGTTGTTTCTTCTGTTCTATTTCTGTATTTACTCAATGCATATCCCACTTTTCCACCAGGCATGGCACTGAGGTTGCCTAACAAGAATGCGATACGGGTCTTCAAAAAGCACACGTCCCAAATCCCACACACACACACACACACTTGATTAAAACGTAAAAGCGAATCAATTAAAGGCACGACGAAAACGCAGCAATAAAAAAAATATATAAAGCGATAATAAGCGGCACCTATTTCAGCATCACTTCAGCAGCAAAATAGCTTACGTGCCATAGGCCTTTCCATAATAAAAACACTTTGACGACAAAGAGGAAGTCAAAGTAGCCTCGCTTGACAGGGCATTGCAAACCTGGGGGGATTTTGTCAGCTGTTTGGGGGAGAAAAGTGCAAAAAAGGTGAGTAAAGGAAGGAAGGGAGGGAGGGAGGAAGGGAGGGAGGGAGGAAAGAAGGAGAAGGGAAGCAAAAGGGAAAAGATGGAGAAGAAGGAACTGCCACTTCAGATCAGAATCTAGCTCAGCGTCTCGCCTTGCAACAGTGGCCATGCAGATATCAGCAAATAAGTTCACCGGCAGGACACCCCTCGCCTGTTTTTAATCCGAGCCATCTGGTGTCAGGGGATCACCATCTCCAGGAGAAGGAGGCTGTCCTTTTGGGCTGTCGTGGGCCAATTGTGCCCGAGAAGACCGACCCGCCACGTACGCCTCTAATCCTTTGGAAAGCCTCTTACACCCGTGGCCGTGATCACGCCCCGGGGTCAAACGGTTAATTAATGGCGTGTTGAGTGAATACGGGCTCCACTGAGTGCCTCTTCAAACCCGCTGCCCACCAACCGCACTGCATGATCCAAAGTTGCTGTTGTTTATTTAAAATATATCTATCTCGGGAGAAAGTGATTCATTCTGCTGCTGCCACTACCCACCGTCCCTCGGTTCCTCATCAAGATCTAAACCTACAGAGAGAAATGCGCCTTCCCTAAAGAGCAGCAAAAATTGCTAAACGGGCACGAATCCTCTGGGCAGACACACGCAAAGCCAGGCCATAATGAGGGGGTGTCTTCTTTGCTCTCTCCTCCCAGTCTCAGTGAGCCTGATATTAGCTCACTTCTAAAGCTCGCTGGCCACGCCCCCTTCCCTAGCCCCGCCCCTTCCCCCTAACCACCAATCGCCCGCTGGTTTCCTAGCTTTTGTGCAGTTCCTCCCACCCCCCATTCTAAAAGCTCGAAATGCCTCTCCTAAAATGTAGTCGCTGGCAGCGTGCGAGCTTTAAGCTACAATATGCTGCGGTGCTCTTTGTATTTTGGGCCCGCCTCTTTTTAGCCTTTGGCCTCGCCCCCTTTTGCCTCTGGAATGGAATTTGGCCCTCGGGCTGAAAGAGGTTCCTCACTCCAGAACACCCCTAGGCCCGAACTGGCTCCAGGTCTGCTCTTTCAGTTGGCTGAGAGCTTCCAGGATCTCTTCTCGATCATCCCAGTTTGTAGGACATGGAATAATGGGCTCAAGTTACAGGAACCCAGATTCCACCTAAACATCGGGAAAAATTTCCTGACTGTCCGAGCAATAAGACAATGGAACCAACGACCCAGGGAGGTGGTGGGCTCTCCCAACCTGGAGGCATTCAAGGTGCGGCTGGACAGCCATCTGTCAGGGATGCTTTGACCTGGATTCCTGCACTGAGCAGGGGGTTGGACTCGATGGCCTGGTAGGCCCCTTCCAACTCTACTTTTCTATGGTTCTATTATTCCTTTAACTGCTACCGTGTCAGAGCCCTTGCTGTGAACATTTGTGTGGGCAACTATGGCTGGCTGGCAAGCCAGGACTTCACGTCTATTTGCCCTGCAGCTAGAGTACTGTATCACTTCAGGATTCCGGTGAGGAAGACCGTTTCTGAATATTTCTCCCATATTTTAAACATCGCCCTGCAAGAAGAAAACTAGAGCATCGGGGACGGAGGCGCTAGCCCTGCCCTCTCTCTGCCATCCTGCAACTTGACCTTGGAGAGGGGGTAAAGGGGGTGTTCCGGGGGGAGGAGACTGCAGAGGCCGGGCTACGACTTGCTCCTGTGTCCTCTGCAGCCTCATTCATTCCCTCCCCAACCGAAGCGCCCCATCGAGACGGCTGAAAACAGACCTCTTGAGGAAATGCAGAGCGGGATCTGCATCGGATGCTCGTAAGCCTCCTCGTTTGGAGGTTATGAACATCAAGGGCGCAAGCCATAAGACTGCACCCTAAGGAGGTCTTCACCTGGCGCTGAAAAGAGCACTACATGGGCACCAGGCAAGCCACTCTGGGAGGCTCATTCCACACCAGGGGTGCCACAACAGAAAAGGCCCTCTTCTTAGTAGCCACCCACCTCACTTCCTTTGGCAGGGGCTCCTGGAGGAGGACCACTGATATCATCACCATCATCATTATCATCATCATCATCATCATCATCATCATCATCATCAGAGCTGGCTAACCTAGTAGCCACCTCAATATCTTGTGATGATGAATTCCATCCAAGAAGCAACTTCAGACTATCAGACAACCTAACCCCCTCACTCCCCTCTCTCAGTAGGAACAGAGCAGGTTATGGAAACCGTTTTCTTAAAATGAAATCCCACCGCTAACACCACAAGGCAGCCAGGTCCCACAGCCCTGCTTCTTGGTCTGACGCCTCCTGATAAGGATGAATACTCCTGTGTGAGGGTTCCGAATGCCTTGGATGCATGGCTGTCTTTCTCTTTCTCTAGCCTTCAGAGATACAGGTACTACTTCTGTACATGGAAGTATTATGCAAGCTGCTGTTATACGTCTGACGATATGTTCATTCTTGATTTCAAGGTTTACTCCGACAAAGTTTGAGATTATGATAACGTAGCACAGTGGCCTCATAAAATAAATTCTCCAGGCAACATACAAATGTAAAACAAATTAAAACATGATTGTGTAATCAACTTCAGCATGGAAATCCTAAAAAAAAACTCTCAAAGCCCAGCACAAGAAGAAATATTAAACACAGGCAAATTGCTTCACACCTAGAAAGAGCTAAAAAAACAACTTAAAACTGAAAAACACCCAACCACCCTCCTCAGCCACAGAGACTATAATATTAAGACTCCTTACAAATATTAAATTATCTTGGCTGAAAAACCATAAAGATTGGTTTGGGGGCAATACAACATCATTGCTTAGAGCAGCCATGTCTAAAGACAGTTTAGCTGTGATGATGTCCAACCTCTGGTTGGAGAGGAACAAAGAGAGGAGGAGGAGGAGGAGGAGGAGGAGGAGGAGGAGGAGGAGGAGGAGGAGGAGGAGGAGGGAGGTGGTTATCTGTAAGATCTTCTGTTTTAAATCCATTGATATTTTGCAAAGTGTGTAGGAGAATTTTTTTAGCATGACACCAAAAGGATAACAATGTGAGCGCCAGCTGCACCTCTCTAAGGAGTGCGTTACACAGCCAGGGTGTCACCCCCGAGAAGGCCCCGAGTCTCCTCCAGCCACCTCTCCTAAAGTGGCTAGGAGATCATAGAAATAGAAATCATAGAAATCATAGAAAAGTAGAGCTGGAAGGGGCCTACAAGGCCATCGAGTCCAACCCCTGCTCAATGCAGGAAGTCAAAGCATCCCTGACAGATGGCTGCCCAGCTGCACCTTGAATGCCTCCAGAGTGGGAGAGCCCACCCACCTCCCTACGTCGTTGGTTCCATTGTCTTATTGCTCTGACAGTCAGGAAATTTTTCCTGATGTTTAGGCGGAATCTGGGTTCCTGTAACTTGAGCCCATTATTCCGTGTCCTGCAAACTGGGATGATCGAGAAGAGATCCTGGCCCTCCTCTGTGTGACAACCCTTCAAGTACTGGAAGAGTGCGATCATATCTCCCCTCAGTCTCCTCTTCTGAAGGCTAAACATGCCCAGTTCTTTCAGTCTCTCCTCATAGGGCCTTGTTTCCAGTCCCTTTATCATCTTTGTTGCCCTCCTCCGAACCCTCTCCAGTCTGTCTACATCTGGAAAGGACCACTGAGGCTATTGAGTCCAACAAAGATGGGCAAAGATGTCCAAAGATGGGCAATTGCTGACCCTTTTGAGTACTGATTGAAATTCTGTAATGTGCCTGATCCATTTGTTTGTTTGTTTTTAAATCAGTTTCTTTCAAGATGAAAAAGACATCTGTGATAGCGAAGGAGGAGTGGTAGAACACTTGCTGAGACAGCACACAAAACGTGAGCCTTCTGGAAGGGACACGGCAGGAAAGTTAGTACTTGTTTAACAAGGCACTTCCCTCTGTGTGCTTGTCTAAATGGCTGGTGCCCTCCAGATGTGTTGAAGTACAACTGCCAGAATCCCCCAGCCGGCTAAGGAATTGTAGTCCAACACATCTGGAAGGCAGCACATTGAGGAAGGCTGATCTATATGTTGATTTAGGGTGCAATCCTATTCATGTTTAGATAGAAAGAAGTCCTACAGTCCTATAGCATGTTTAGACAGAAAAAGGTCCTACAACCCAATGCATGTTTAGACAGAAAAACGTCCTACAATTCCATGCATGTTTAGACAGAAAAAAGTCCTACAAGCCAATGCATGTTTAGAAAGAAAAAGGTCCTACAATCCCGTGCATGTTTAGACAGAAAAAAGTCCTACAACCCAATGCACGTTTAGAAAGAAAAAAGTCCTACAAGCCAATGCATGTTTAGACAGAAAAAAGTCCTACAACCCAATGCACGTTTAGAAACAAAAAAAAGTCCTACAACTCCCAGCATTCCCAGGAGTTGTAGGACTTTCTTTTCTGTCTAAACATGCACAGGATTGCACCTTTAATGCTCTAGCCACATTAGTTTACTCAGAGCTGGTCAAGGGAGATCCACGTTCAAATTCTCTCCTCCACCTCATTGACCCAATCTCTCTGCCTAACCTACCTCACACGACTGTTATGAAGATAAATTTGGCATAACCAACTGCATAGCAGGAATGTATTCCACCCATTTTCTAATGAGCTCAGGGTGCTGCACCGGTGGTTATGCCAATTTATCTTCACAACAGCCATACAAGGTAGGGTTTTTAAATTTTATTTATTTATTTATTCGACTTGTACCCTGCCTTTCTACCAAAAATGGCGCTCGGTGGCTTATAATCACTAATAAAACTTGATAAAAACAATAATAAAGCAAATGCATTAAACACAGTTGAAAACGATGAAAAACACAACAGTGACAGAGTACAAACAGCCACTTATTATATTTATTTATTCATTCATTCATTTAATACATTTTTATGCCGTCCAATAGCCGACGCTCACTTACCCAGCAGCCCAACTTACACACCAAAGGCCCACTTGAATAAAGAGGTCTTTGGCTGCCAGCAGAAGGATAACAGAAAGAGAACAAACATATCCTCCCTTTAGCAGGAATATTCATCATAGCAGAAGAACCGCACGCCACCATATTGTAACGCAATGATAAATATATCATATTGTAACGCAATAGGCATGGCTCGAACGGGTGAGCCATGCTCCGTGCTCCGGGTAAAGCCTAAACCAGTGTTCTCCAACCTTGGGGCCCCAGATGTTTTTAGCCTACAACTCCCAGCTGCGCTGGCTGGGGCATGCTGGGAGTTGTAGGCCAAAAACATCTGGGGACCCCAGGGTTGGAGAACACTGGCCTAAACAAAACACATGCACCAAAACAAACCCCTCAGGCTGTTAACATGCTAGACTTCCTTCAGCAAATCACAATCTCTCCACCTCAGTTCCTCACCTGTAAAATGGGGGACCACTGTGGCCCGCCTCGCAGGGCCTTTGTCATATTGAACAAGAAGGCTCGAGTGCCACACGTCAAATGTGCTACGGATATTATGAACACCTGTGACAACAAAGAGAGGAGACATGTGTGGGCAGCCCGGGGGGGGGGGGACGACTACAGCTACCCAACTGAGAAATTAGCCACTGGCTCGGCCTGAACAGATGTGGCAGGTGTGCAACACAAAGGTATCCCTCTCAAGACATGCACTCGGCTGGCATCAAGGATAAGCATGTTTCGGCACCTGCCGAGGACACCATAAGAACGTAAGAAGAGCCACGCTGGATCAGACCGAGGTCCGTCTAGCACATCATTCTGTTCACACAGTGGCCAACCAGCTGCCCATGGGAAGCCCACAAGCAGGACATGAGCGCAAGAGCGCCCTCCCCAACCCATGTTCCCCAGCAACTGGGGCACATAGGCACACTGCCTCTGATACTGGAGGCAGCATCTAGCCATCAGGACTCGTAGCCTCTGATGGCCTTCTCCTCTCCATGAGCTTTGTCCGATCCCCTTTCATAGCCATCCAAAGTGGTGGCCGCCACTCCATCTTGTGGAAGTGAATTCCACAGTTCAACTCTGCGCTGTGGGAAGAAGTCCTTCCTTTTGCCTGTCCTGCATCTCCCACCAGTCCGCTCCATGGGATGACCCCGTTGGGTTCTAGCGTTGTTGTGCAGCGGAGGCCGGCGGTGACCCCTACGTCAGTGGGGCTCCTCACCCATTGCAGGCAGCTTTTATTCTGAGCTTTATAGGAGCTACCCATAGTGCTCCATGGTGGTGAACCTATTTTGGGGATGGAATTCAGCAGCATAAATATAGGCTCCTATAAAGCTCCGAATAAAAGCTGCAAGGGATAAGGAGCCCCACTGCCACAGGAGTCACCCGCCTCCCCTGGTGTTATGAGAGAGGGAGAAAAATGTCTCCCTATCCCACACACCCCGGCAGGGGCCCACGGACACGAGCCCCCTGGGGTTGCTCCTCCTCTTCGCCACGGCAACCTGCTTGCTCGCCTGCCTCTCGCTCTGGCCCAGGCAACGGTGGTGGTGAGAAGGAAGGAGCAGGAGATGCCGCGGCCTCCTGGCTCCCTGGCTCTCCGCCTGCCAAGCCAGCAAGTGGCGGCCGTGACGAGGAAGAGGAGGAGGAGCGACTGTTGACACTGGCGGTGAGGAGGAGGTAGAGTTGCTCTGGGAGGATCCCAAGGGCCTTCCAATACCTGCTGGAGCTGGCACTGTCTAGCCCAGGGCTCTCCAATTTTGGGTCCCCCCCCCCCGATGTTGCCGGCCTACAGCTCCCAGCATACCCAGCCAGCATGGCTAATGGCAAGGGATTCTGGGAACTGTCATCCAGCAACTTCTGCGGGCCCAAGGTCGGAGAGCCCCGGTCTAGGGGCTGCGAGAGAAGGTGGGTCAGTGAAGACTGCGCAGAGCGAGCCAGGAAGCACCTGGTTCAGATCTCTGGCATTGGTGGGGTGGCTTTCCACACACCCACTCCCATGCACGGTCTGGCCCGATGACCCTCAAGCCATGTGACGGTGATGGTGGCCCTCTTCCATTATTTGCCTCAGCATCTGCTACTCAGAGACACACTGCTCCTGCAACGGGAGGTTTCACCAAGCTACCTTGATTAATAGCCATTTAGGGTGCAACCCTACGCATGTTCAGGTAGAAGGACGTACCTACAAACTCCCAGCATGCCCCAGCCAGCCATGCTTTCTGGGGAATGCTGGGAGGCGTAGGACTTTTTCCCTCCCTATTAAACCTGCCTAGGATTGGGTCCGAAATCTTCCACCTGCCTCTGTCCTGTAAAGTTAGTCCCTTCCTCGCTGTTCTCTACATCAGCCTTCCCCAATGTCCAGAGGCGTCTGACTACAACTCCCATGGCCAGCGGTTAGGAATGATGGGAGTTGTAGTCTAAAACATCTGCAGGGCGCCAGGTTGGGGAAGGCCACTCTAGAAGGCTTCTGGGGAAGGCTGCTCTTCTCCCATGTTGGCTGGGGCATGCCGGGAGTTTTAGGACTTTTTTCTATCTAAACATGCACAAGACGGCAACCTTAGAGAATTAAGCTATGGGATTTTGCAGTTTTCATAGAATCATAGAAAAGTAGAGTTGGAAGGGGCCTACAAGGCCATCGAGTCCAACCCCCTGCTCAATAAATAAACTAACTTAAGTTAAATAAACTAACTTAACGTGCAATCCTATGCTTGTTTAGACAGAAAAAAAGTCCTACAACTCCCAGCATTCCCCAGCCAGCTATGCTGGCTGGAGAATGCTGGGAGTTGTAGGACTTTCTTCTGTCTAAACTTGGATAGATGTGAGCCCTTACAGACCTATCCTCCACATGTATCACCCTCCAGATTGTTGGACTACAACTCCCACAATCCTCAGCCAACATGACCATCTGGAAGGCACAAGGTAGGCTGCTAGCTATGTCGTTGTCGTTGTTGTACCCGCATCACACACAGAAAGATACGGATGGATACATTCAGGAGCCAAACCACAGAAACAAACTTCATTGTTTAATTGATTTGCAATATTGCCAAACGTAATTCTGAATCAGCTCTCTAGAAGTGAACTCGCTCGCTCTTACCCATCTTGTCATGTTAATGTTTTCTGTTTGCTTTCATGAAAACGCCCACAAAACATTCATAGAATAATAAAGTCGTTTTCATTCTTGTGGTTGTTTCATGCACACGCTTGTGCAAAATCCCACACTGATTCCTGGAATGTTTACACAAATTGGTATGGATTTGGTATGGATTTCTCCTCGCCACCATATGATATGCTCTTGTCTGGTCTACTGCTCACATCTGATACACAAAACTTTGGTTTACTGTGCAAATCCCCCTGTGCCCAGACGTAAGAACATAAGAACATCAGAAGAGCCCTGCTGGATCAGGCCAAGGGTCTATCTAGTCCAGCAGTCTGTCCACAGAGTGGCCAACCAGCCGCCCACGGGAAACACACAAGCAAAACATAAGTAGATATAGGGAAATGTGTAGATATATATATGCAAAGAAGAAAAAAGGAAAAAGAAAACATAACCCCTTTAGCAGAAAAGCACTTCTCCCAATCACGCAAGCACTAGTGCTAGAATTCCCACACACACACCCAAGACAGAAATTCCCCACCACACTTCAAGAGGCCAGGAAGCCACACGTCCCTTTTGAACGGCAACTCAGAATTTCCTGGGAATATTTCCCGAGCGCCCCAGGATGAATTATTCAAAGGCTGCACACCATCCTAAAAACGGACCAAACTTCTCTCTCCTTCGCTCTCTGTCCACCTTGACAAAAATCCTCCAACCCCTTAGCCCTAACCTTGGGGCATCCAAGAGACATCCCCCCCCACACACACACTTCTGAAATCCTCTGTGTGTCACCTTCTCCACCAAAAAACACGGCGGGGGGGGGGGAGAAAGAAAGAAAGAAGTGTTGTGTGTATTTATTTATTTACTTATTTATTTCCCCCCAAAAAAAAAAACTTCCCCCTCTTTGGCTCCTGGGGGTTTGGCAAGAAAATGAGAAGATGAGCTCTTAGGGGAAATAATAACTTGCCTTGGAGGTGAAATTCTAGAAGGAGTTTTTTTTTTCTCAACATTCATTTCCATTGCAAATGTGACCCTTTAAAAAAAAAAAATAGGAAAAAGAAAGAGAGAAAGAAAGAAAGGGAATTGAGCTCGGCCATTCAAGGAGAAGACCTGTGTGTGTTGTGTGTCCTTCTCTCTGCCTCTCTCTCTCTGTGCCCCCACCCTCTGAAGGAGAGCTGTCAAATTACTGTGCATCGACGCTCCCTCCATCTGGGGAGGGTTTGTTGTTATTGTTTTGATGTTTATTTTTCCAACAGTAGGTTGAGAGTGGAGGGGGGTGTCTTCGTTCCCTCGAATCAAGCTAAGCCCAGAGCCGTGATCCAATTCAGTCCTTTCTATTATTATTATTATTATTATTATTATTATTATTATTATTATTAAAAAGATACGACCATACATGCAGAAAATGATTATTCCGGTGGACAACCTGGTCTGTCTCATCTGCCTCCTTCGCCCTAGTAGACACAGAACAGCGACCAAACCTCGTCCCCCTCCCTCTTACGCCACCCCCCCACTATCTCCCCACACACACACACACACACCCCACTTCACTCCACCTGCTCTTTGCAAAGAACCCAGCAAAACACACACGCGCGCGCGCACACACACACACCAACAGATGGGATTTCAGCCAAAATACCTCCTGCGAGGTTCCCCTGCGCGCACACACTCACACTCACACGCGCACACGCACACACCCCGCCCCGCCCCGAGCGCGATCGGTGCTGCTATATATGGAGACTTCGCAATCTGTCGTGTCCGCGCGCGCACCCCCCCCCCCAAGGCGAAGAACCTTCAGCCAGCGGCCCCCCCCCCCCCAGCGGCTAAGCAGGCTTCCCTGTTCCTTACCAGACCTTGCCGGGCACCGATGCGCTCTTGCGGTCTTGCGTCTGAGCCAGTCACTGCAGCTGGGCTTGGCCTCTTGTCTCCGCTCCCCAGCCGGCGCTGCCTTCTTGGATCGCGCCGGATCTCCGGTCCTCGTGGCCCCCCTGGCCAACCACCCCCTCCTCGGATGCTGGCCCCCCACCCACACCCTACCGTCTGTGCCCTGGCCAGGCCGGCTGCTGGCCGTCAGCCCCTTCTCCTCCTCCTCCTCCAAAAAAAAAATCTCCCTTCGCAGCCTTCCTCCCCAGTGAGGCGCTCCTGAAGTGCTGGACAGCTCCGTCGACCACGGAGACGGCCCTGGCTCGCTGCAAGAACAGGCCGGCCTGCTTCACGCCTCCGGCAGCGCCCCCTGAAGGAGAGGAGGGGAGAATGCAGGCGAGGTGCGTTTTGGCCTGTGGGGAGGGCGGGCGGGGTGGGGGGAGAGAGAGAAATACTGAGTTCTGGAGAAGATTCCGCGGCGAGCCTGCTTGACTGGCGTCCAAACTGCTCTGCGTTGCAAGTCCGTTGTCATCGTTACTTGCTGGTGTCTGTGCGTAATTTGTAGAGCTATAATGGAGAGGAAATGGCAAGCGGGGGGGGGGACCTGCCACAAAACGTTCCGGGGCGGAGGCATTCCGTTCAGGGTTCCAGCCTGCCGTGCCATGCCCAATTACAGAATACTCCATTCCCGTTTCGTTCCTTCTCTCCGCCCCCCCCCCACGACCTACTTTTTTCCATTCCCCCTCCCCAAAAAAGAAATCATTCAGCATTCCCCGCTCGGCCATGAAACTCACTGGGTGACTTTGGGCCAGTCACGGACTCTCAGCCTAACCTACCTCACAGGGTTGTTGTGAGGATAAAAGGGAGAGGATGAGGATTATGTAAGCCGCCTTGGGTTCCTTGCAGGAAAAAAGGCGGGGTATAAATATAATAAATAAATAAATCCTGCAATCACTTGGTCCTCATTGGGTTGTTTGGGGGATTTCCCCCCATTAGGGTTTTCCCTCCCTAAAGATTTAGCGGGGTAAATCTTCTGCCAAACTTGGGGCTTCCCTGATTTACCTCCTTCTTGTGCATGGGTGGTGCTGTTTTGGCTACATAAGAGTAGGGTCCAGTGGAGGCTTGTGACTCCAATGCCAATGGGAGATGTATCCAATCTGAGCTGCAGTCTGAACTTTAAAAGAGCTGTCCGTGGTGCTGAACCCTAATTCCCGCCCACAAAGAGCACCATAGACAGCTCCTTAAAAGTTCAGACTGAAACACGGAGTGCATACACTACCCCACTGGCATTGGCGCCACCTGCCTCCACTGGTAGGGACTCAGAGAATACGTTCGCTCTCAGCCTTCCCCAACCTGTCCCCCTCCAGTTGGGCTGGACTACAACACCCAGCATCCCCCAGCCAGCCAGCATGGCTGGCTGGGGGGTGCTGGGTGTTGTAGTCCAACACAACTGGAGGGGATCCAGTTGGGGAAGGCTGGTATACAGGCTTTGGTGGCATGAGCAGAATTCGAATTCAGTGCCTCTGATTCCAATACCATATCAGTGGAATTCAGATGATCCAGTCTCTCCAATTTCAACATCACCTTGGTGGAATTTAGCTGTTGGATCTCTTGTTAAGGTACATCGTCCATTCGCTTTCAGGAATTGTGCCTTTGGATTCCATGCAAGACAAACATGATTACACTTTGTAACAAAACGGGTATATTAATGACGTATTAGAGGCCGGTGGTTCGCTTAATACCAGTTATCTGCTTTTTCAGCCCTTTGTGGTCATTTTTCTTTGGGTGCAGTTTTGGCTCCGTAAGGGTCAGCGCTCGGAGAAGGCATTCGCTATTAGCAGAGAGGATGTGACACACGAGGCCCGAATGCAGCTTTCGGCGTTGAATGGGGTGCTTGCGGATCTCTGATCCGAAATGTAAGGCTGAAAAGGAAAAGAAAGAAAAAAGAGACTTAGAAGCAATTTGTGAACCAGGCACCAAGACAGCAAAAACTGAGAGGGGTCAGAGGGTGGGGTGTGGGAGGTAGAAGAACAGCCATTCCAAATGTAGTTGGACTACAGCTCCCATCATGCATGCCAGGCAGGCTAGGGATGGCGGGAGCTGTAGCCCCAAACCTCTGGAGGACGCTGGTTTCGGGATCGCTAATTTGAGGTTCCGTTCGGCGAATTCAGTGCTACATTGGCAACCGGGGGTGTGTGTGTCTTGGTGCATAAATATATCCAATCTGGGGTTCAGCACTATGCACGGCGCTGAACCTATTTTGCGGGCTGGGGGTTCAGCACCATGGATAGCTTCTTAAAAGTTCATAGAATCGTAGAAAAGTAGAGTTGGAAGGGGCCCACAAGGCCATCCAGTCCAGCCCCCTGCTCAGTGCAGGAATCCAGGTCAAAGCATCCCTGACAGATGGCCATCCAGCTGCACCTTGAATGCCTCCAGAGTGGGAGAGCCCACCACCTCGCTAGGTAGTTGATTCCATTGTCTTATTGCTCTGACAGTCAGGAAATTTTTCCTGATGTTTAGGTGGAATCTGGGTTCCTGTCACTTGAGCCCATCATTCCGTGTCCTGCAAACTGGGATGATCGAGAAGAGATCCTGGCCCTCCTCTGTGTGACAACCCTTCAAGTACTGGAAGAGTGCAATCATATCTCCCCTCAGTCTCCTCTTCTGAAGGCTAAACATGCCCAGTTCTTTCAGTCTCTCCTCATAGGACCTTGTTTCCAGTCCCTTTATCATCCTTGTTGCCCTCCTCTGAGTCTGAACCCTCTCCAGTTTGTCTACGTCCTTCTTAAAGTGTGGTGCCCAGAACTGGACGCAGTACTCAAGATGAGGCATAACCAGTGCCGAGTAAAGGGGAATTATCACCACGCGATTTGGACACTATACTTCTATTAATGCAGCCCCAAATAGCATACAGACAGACACACACACACACACGTGCAAGTTTTCAAGCTCTCCTGATCTCTTAATCAAACAAGACATTACAAAAAGCAGGTTTGGGATGGGGGGGGGGATGCAAACACTTTGACTTCACCGTCAAGTCTGATATTTTTTTTCCTCCCCTATTCCCCACCACCACCGCTGCTCTATACTTTTTCTTCCAAGACTTACCTGCTGAAGAGATCTGGGGGTCTCGAAAGCTTACACATTTTTTGCTGCCTTTGAGTTGGCCTCATAAAGGTATTACACTAATATGAATTTTTGAATCTAAAATGAGTTGCTGGCCGGTGTTCTAGACCTACCCGTCAGCAAAGTCCCTGCCCCACTCAAGGGAGATGGGAGGGAACTCATCTTCATTTTAAAACAAAGGGGGCCCCTTTTAATTTGAGGGAAGCTGCAGAAGAGCTGACGTGTGGGTCTCTTTGCATTAATAGAACTTGGAAATTGCAGCACCGGGGAGGGTTGGACACCTCGTCGCTGCTGAGCAATGTGGTAAATCACAGCCAGATAAATTAAAATCCCTAAATAAACCGGTAAATGGGGATCATAAAGCCTCCAAACACCCTACATAAATCAGGAAGGGAATTTGGTTTGGTTTTTTTTAGTAGAGTTGAGGAGGTGGAGGAGGAGAGGGAGAGAGAAAGATGGTTGCTCTATCAGGCAGCTGCTTAAGGAAGCTCTGTGGCTCGGAAGTGAGACAGTGGCGAGAGTGTTGGACCAGGACTCGGGAGATCCAGGTTCTAGTCCCCGCTCAGCCATGAAACTCACTGGGTGACTTTGGGCCAGTCACTGACTCTCGGCCTAACCTACCTCACAGGGTTGTTGTGAGGATAAAATGGAGAGGAGGAGGACTATGTAAGCTGCCTTGGGTTCCTTGAAGGAAAAAAGGCGGGGTATAAATAAAATTAATAATAATAAAATAATAATAATAACAACAACAATAATAAAATAAATTATCAGCCTTTCCCAACCAGATGATCTCCAGGTGTCGGGCTACAACATGCTAGCTGGGCCATGCTGGGAGCTGTAGACCGACACATCTGGAGGACGCCAGGCTGGGGGAGGCTGAAGTATATCAAAATGCAGGTATGGCAGGTTGTGGGGCTGGAGCTCTATGGGGTCAGGGAGCACATGGGTGCAAGCCCAAATGGCAGGGAATAGGGCCTCCAAGGTGCAGAGCCGAAACCAGGATGTGGCGTGTGTTTCTCCATCATTCAAGGGAGAGGCTGTGTCACTCACTGGGAGAGAACAAGCTTGACGTGCCGAAGGTCCCGGGTTCGATTCCCGGCCCCTCCAGGTAGGGCTGGGAAAGACCCCCTTGCTGAAACCCCAGAGACCTGGCCCCAGTCAGTGCAGGGCTGCAGGCAGTCTCGAGCTTGACAGACCAGTGGTCTGACTCTGTGTATAAGGCAACACCCTGTGTACTAAGATAAGTCAGCCCTTTATTTAGAACAGGGCTCTCCAACCTTGGGTCCCCCAGATGTTGCTGGCCTACAGCTCTCAGAATCCCTTGCCATTAGCCATGCTGCCTGGGTATGCTGGGAGCTGTAGGCCAGCAACGTCTGAGGACCCGAGGTTGGAGAGCCCTGATTTAGAACAATGAGGACTGGAATCTTATTTATTTGTAGGGGAAGGGCTGTAACTCAAGGATAGAGCACCTGCTTTGCACATTGAATGTCCCAGGTTCAAGCCCTGGTGAACGGCTGCCAGCCAGTGTCGGCGATACTGAGCTAGATACTTATAACTAATTATCCTTGCAATTAATTATAAGGATAAGGCAGCTGCCTAGGTCGCCATTTGGAAAGATACGATTTCAACCCTCCTTTTGATGAAAAGACTTATATCGCGCTTTTTAATGCTCATAGCACATCGTCTCTGCACTCTTATTGTGGCCCGGATGGCGACCCTGTAAGGCGGGCCAGTATTATTCATTATTACCCCATTTCACAGATGGGAGCACTGAGGTCGAGAGAGCAAGAGGGGCTTGCCTACAGCAAACTCATGAACTCGTCGAGATTCCAATGGGGCATATGGGGGGGCATATGGGGCGTAGTTCACTCTCTGATCCACCGAGCTGCAAGGAGGGGGGGCATTTCCTTAATGCAACCTTCTGTGTCCCACAGATATGTCGGACTGCAACTCCCAGCTCAGCGTGCCCCTCCTGCTTTGTGGTCCTAAGCCAGGGGTGGGGAACCTCTTTCAGCTTTTGGAGAAGCTCTGGGGGAGCGGGGGCGCGTTCCACTGGTGGGCAGGGCTGAAGGCAAAGGGGGTGATAAAAACTAGCAGGGCTTGCTGGTAGGAAATCAGCACGGCTCAAGCTTTTGTGTTACTATTCTTCTTCTTTTTTATTGTGAATGTCAACAAAACGAAACAAAAACAAACACATAAAACATAAAAAGAAAAAAGGGGAAAGAAAAGGAAAAAGAAAGAGAAGGGGGGAAAGTTGCAGTTTCCTTACATAAAATTTGAATAGATCAATTACAATAGATGCATATGAAATATATACCACCTGTATATCTTTATATATGTAGAGAAATATACTGCTATCAATTAAACAGTAAAAGTTTGCTGAAGCTTGCGTAAACGTACGCAAACTTCAGCAAAGGCAGACGAAATATCCATGTATTTATTCATCCATTCGCAGGTGGCGTCTAAATAGCACCTGTTCAAATGTTGAAAGTGCAGCTCAAGCTTGTCGAGGCTCTCCGAGCTCCAGCTCAAAACTCAATCTGCCTGGTTCCTGTCCCCAACTGTGAGCGTCCCCAGCCCACCCTCCCCCGTTCGAATGGGAAATGTACGCCTTTGGGTGCACATTTTTTTTAAAAGGGTGCACCCAAACGCATGCTCGCTTTCCCCCAAACACACACCGACTACTACAGCATGAAAATGCACGTCTCTCCCCTCACCCTCCAAATGCACGGCGTTTAAAGTGCGCATTTTGCAAGCGAGCGCGCTGCTAGGCCTCGGGAATGCACCTGCTTGGCCGCACAATGCTCTTGCTTTTTGGGGGGTGGGTGGGTGTGCAAACAGGGCACGTTCTCTGGCCTTTTGGCTAATGGGAACAATTTTTCTCCTGCGTCCCTCCTTGCCGGAAGTGTGCAAGGGCTCCCAGGGTGCTGTCGCAGCCACACGAGATAACAACGCCAAGCCCACCCGGCCAAATACTCCAGCTGCCCTTTCTTCTTGCCAATGAAAAATTCATGGACCTCCACTGTGAGCAGCGGCTCTGTGTCTCTCTCCTTCTCTCTCTGTCTGTCTTTTAATGGCCTTCACACACCGTCTGGGCCGTTGATGTAATTATAAAGGGAAAAACGCACCTCAGCTTTGAAAATGTGTGTGGATGGAGGAATTGGGAGACGGGACCTGGACGACACATCGTTAGCTTCATTTTACTCCTCGAGAGATCTAGTAACTAAATTTATACACTGTAGGGAAGGGGTGCGGCGGGGTGCAGGGGAACCGCCTCTGGTGGCTGGCTCCTTTCTTTGCTTTTGAGTGGCCGCAATGCTCAGGGCGTGGGGAGGGAGGAAGAGACATAGTTTCTGATTTCAGAAGTGTGTGTGGGGGGGGAATAGATTTTCAGGGAGAGCAGGAAGATACGCAGCAGGCTTTTAACTAAGGCCCGCTCTGGGGAGATACAGAGAGATAGATATCTGGACATGCAAAAATACATTGCAACAAATCACGTTGCAAAAAGACCCACATTGGATGCAGTTTCTTGCTGTATTTCTCAGTAAAATAAACAGAGAGTGAGAGAGAGACACTCCTGTTCTGAACCACGAGGAAGGGGGGGTGTTGCTCCTACCCCATCCCAAATGGCACCCACATTGGAGTGAAATTTGGGGGGCTTCCACACAACTGATTCCATTTAGTGGGGGGAACTGTCCCCCACAGAATAAATAAACTTTTTTTTAATTATTATTTCTACCACACTGGGGAATTTCTAAAAAGAGATATACCACACAGAAGCGATCTCCTCCAAATTGAAAGCCCTGGTTTGTTTGTTCGTCCATTCTTTCATTCATTCATTTATATTCTACATAAGAACATCAGAAGAGCCCTGAGTCTGGATCAGACCAAGGGTCCATCTAGTCCAGCGTTCTGTTCACACAGTGGCCGGTCAGCTGCCCACAGGAAACCCACAAGCATCTGTTAAAAGCTCTTGAGAATATTAAATTGCCTTCACTTGGTGTGCAAATGTGAGTAAAATCGGTGTCAGATGAGCCTCTCCCGCCCATGTTCCCCGGCACCTGGAGTACATAGGCACACTCCCCCCGACATTGCCTCTTGTCCATGATAGAATCCACTGTGGGTTCTTGGGTGGTGTCCCATCCGGAACTGATCTCATGAAGGCCCACATAGCTTCTGCATCCTCTGACACCAGTACCAGGTGCAAGAGGGTACTCAGAGAAACTCTGTGCCTCAGGGGCGGTGAACTACTTTCAGCCTGAGGGCCAAATTCCATTCAGAAAAGCTCTTGGGGGGCTGCATTCCAAGGTGTGGGCGGGGCCAAAATGCCCCAATTAGCGGCATATTTTAGCTTAACGCTCCTCCTACAGTCACGGAGCCTTAGGAAAGGCATTCTGACCTTTTACAATGGATGGGGAAGAACTTCACAAAAGCCAGGAAACCACTAAACCATGAGTGGTCATGGGAAAGGGGGTGTGGCCATTGGAGAAACCCCTGCTGTTCGTTCTTGTGAGCCTTCTTCCTCTCCCGCCCGTGTCTGCAGCACTCACTTCCCGCAAAAGCTTCCAGACTGGTTTACAATCCTAATTTCACATTCAACAATTTAGATGATATTTTAAAATGATAAAATATAAAAAAACAAAAAAAGAAATCACACCACAATAAAATAGCAGCAAATGCAGGGACACACACACAGTGAGGGGTTGGAAAGGGAGGGGGGAAATCAATCATCTGTTAAAAGCTCTTGAGAATATTAAATTGCCTTCACTTGGTGTGCAAATGTGAGTAAAATCGATGTCAGATGAGCCTCTCTGGGGACAGAATAGCATAACCAGGGTGCCACCACTGAAAAGGCCTCACCTGCAGTTGCTCATATTAAGCAGGATCGATAGTTGCGTGAAATGGGTCGAGACTGGTCTCTAAGTGCGCATACATGAGCTGCAAAAGTTAAGCGTGCACATTAAGTGAACATTCTGCCAATGACTTTATTTTACACATTCCTTTCTGGAGGCAAGCCCCGATTTCTGTCAACAACTAGCCCAACAATTTAAAAAATTGACTGGGCCACATTTAACTTTTTTCTTTTTCTCTTTTGGCTCTGGTCCATGGGCAATGCTGTATTCCCCGTCTATCATGCCAACTTCCATCCCTACGAATACTGTAATTGCACTGAACGGTAGCAACAGAAGCCCGGCTTGCAAGTTCTGCTCTTTTGCATGATGGATATCCATCTCTGGAGTGCAATAAAACTTGGAGGTGGGGTGGGAGGTCAGGAACGCACTCAGTAAACAAGCGCCTTGTCTGCAGCCCCTTACGAATCATGCCAATTCTAGATTCATGGCTGATGCAGATTCCGGATTTCTGTCCCTGCTCTGAAGACTGAATCACCACCACGCCAACCTGTTTTTCCACGTGCTCGGATTGTGCTGTTCCGAGGGCCCTCCGCAAACACATTGTGACACAAACAACGAGCCAGATCCAAGCGTCAACAGGCAGCAATTAATTTTCGTTTCCTTTGGTGGAGGAAGAGAGAAGCCAAGAGCGCTGGCGCCTCGCCCGCCTCTCTGGGATTAACCTTCAGGTGAGGCATCTCTCCAAGGGGGGCAGCAACAAAGAAACTTGATGGGGGTGGGTGGGGAAGAAGAACCACCGCTTCGTAGCTCAGTTCGTCTCACAGTGTACAAAAACCGCAAAACACAGTAACCATATTCAAAGGAAACACATAGAAAACCATTTAAGATAGCCGTGAAAAGCCATAATATCCATGACAACAGTTTTAAAAGCCAAGTGAAAAAGGGTCTTGATCTTCTTGACCCCCTTCCTGGATGCAGAGAGAGGAGCGGGGGACCAGTCGCAAGCAGCTCCAAAGGGAGGGCGTTTCAGAATCAGGGCACGACACGGGAGAAAGCCCTTTCCTGCGTGCCTGAGAAGCAGGCCCCTACAAGCAAGCGTCTCTTTGATTGGCCTCTCCTGCCAATCTTAATAACTTAGCACATGTGCGCATTAATGTGCAGAAGCACCAATGTGCACATCTACTAATGCGCACTTTCACATCTGTGCATTTGCAACCAAAGAAAATTGCAACCAAAGCAAAAAAAAAAAAACCTTAAAAAAAAAAAAAAGTGATCCCCAAATCTGAAGAATATGCAGGACTCCGAAAAACCAAGTTTCCTGTGGAATCCACAGGTCAGATTCATAGGAAACCAAACTCGGTTGAACCCGTTGCGGATTTCTACAGCATCCGTAAGTCCTGCTCTGACTGTTTTTGGCTCTCTTTCTCTGGCACACTGGAGAAGAAGGCCTCACACAGTGCGGGAAAGCATCAGTGTTCTATTCTGCATGGATACAGTGCTGGCGGCAACAGCAGGCTTTCTCAGCTGCCTTTGCTGAAGGTCATCATAGGTATAAGGAGAGCCCTGCTGGATCAGACCAAGGGCCCATCTAGTCATAGAATCATAGAAAAGTAGAGTTGGAAGGGGCCCACAAGGCCATCGAGTCCAACCCCCTGCTCAGTGCAGGAATCCAGGTCAAAGCATCTCTGACAGATGGCTGTCCAGCCGCACCTTGAATGCCTCCAGAGTGGGAGAGCCCACCACCTCCCTAGGTAGCTGGTTCCATTGTCTTATTGCTCTGACAGTCAGGAAATTTTTCCTGATGTTTAGGTGGAATCTGGCTTCCTGTAACTTGAGCCCATTATTCCGTGTCCTGCAAACTGGGATGATCGAGAAGAGATCCTGGCCCTCCTCTGTGTGACAACCCTTCAAGTACTGGAAGAGTGCGATCATATCTCCCCTCAGTCTCCTCTTCTGAAGGCTAAACATGCCCAGTTCTTTCAGTCTCTCCTCGTAGGGCCTTGTTTCCAGTCCCTTTATCATCCTTGTTGCCCTCCTCTGAACCCTCTCCAGTTTGTCTATGTCCTTCTTAAAGTGAGGTGCCCAGAACTGGACGCAGTACTCAAGATGAGGCCTAACCAGTGCCGAGTAAAGGGGAATTATCACTTCCCGCGATTTGGAAGCTATACTTCTATTAATGCAGCCCAAAATAGCATTTGCCTTCTTTGCAGCCACATCGCATTGCTGGCTCATATTCAGTTCAGCCAGCTGCCCACTGGAAACCCACAAGCAGGACACGAGTGCAACAGCACCCTCCTGCCCATGTTCCCCAGCAACTGGTGTACATAGCCACACTACCCCTGATACTGGAGGTAGCATATAGCCATCAGGACTAGTAGCCATTGATAAGCCTTATCCCACATGAATTTGTCCAGTCTCCTTTCAAAGCCATCCTGATTGGTGGCCATCACTACATCTTGTCAAAATGAACATAAGAAGAGCCACACTGGTTGAGATCAGGGGTCCATCTCATTCAGCATTCTGTTCACACACACAGTAGCCAACGAGCCGCCCGAGGGAAACCCACAAGGAGGATACGAGTGCAACAGCACCCTCCCGCCCATGTTTTTTTATTTATTTTATTTATATTTATTTATACCCCGCCTTTCTTCCTGCAAGGAACCCAAGGCGGCTTACATAATCCTCCTCCTCTCCATTTTACCCTCACAACAACCCTGTGAGGTAGGTTAGGCTGAGAGTCAGTGACTGGCCCAAAGTCACCCAGTGAGTTTCATGGCCGAGCGGGGACTCGAACCCGGATCTCCCAAGTCCCAGTCCAACACTCTCACCACTACGCTACGCTACCCAGCCACTGGCGTACATAGGCACACTGCCTCCGATGCTGGAGGTAATATGTACCCTGCCATATTTTCAGCGCCAAGCAAAGCCGTACTTATTTTTCTCCCAGGCGCTTGGACACAGATTCTGGCCCAATTCTTGTGGACTGGTTTTGTGGTGTTCATTATAGGCTGCATGGGGGGGCGGCAGGGGAAAGGGGGAGAGAAGATTTTGTGTATTGTGGATGAAGACTTTTCATATTGTATTGTATTTTTAGATTATGTTTTTATAGTGTTTATTGGTATCATTGTGCTGATTATGGTTGATATTGATTTTGGGGTGTTTTTTCTCTGCCATATGAAATATGGATTTCCCTATTGGTGTGTGTAAGTCACTTTGAGGCTGTTTTGTTTGGGTGGGAAGCAGCACATCAATTTTGATGATGATGATGATGATGATGATGATGATAATAATAATAATAATAATAATAATAATAATAATAATAATAATAATAATATCATGATGATGACGATGCCATCCCAACTAGCAATTCATAGCCTTATTCTCCATGGCTATGTTGGCATGCATGCATATACAGGCCTGTGGCTCATGCTGGCTCATCTTGTCTGAGCATGGAAAGCTAAGCAGGGTCAGGCCTGGTTATGACTTGGCTGGGAGACCCCCTCCTCTAGTCTCCTGCATTGAGTGGGGGGCTGGACTCGATAGCCTTGTAGGCTCCTTCCAACTCTAACCATAGGGTTGGTTTGACTTTGGAAAGCCTGAAAGATTAGTCTGCAGCAGCACAGCACTGTTTATTTTATTTCTGAGAATATTTTTAGCTGCTGGGTCCGTTTCTCCACCCCCCGCCTCAAAAAAAATAGGCTTCTGAATTAACCAGGCAAATTTGCATGGCAGCTCTCATCTGCGTCCGTCCTTCAGTTCGGAGGAGTCACTATAACCCAGTTTTATTTCCGCTAAAATTTATGGCTCGTCTTTATCAAGACATTCCGGGCAAAGGTGGTTTACAACTTTTTTAAAAAATATCAATAAAACAGCAAACCATAGCAATAAAAATGAAGAACACCACCATTGTAAAACATGCAAGCTTCACGAGAGAGAGCGTGCACAGCGCAGGCAGCAAAAACAGTTTTTTTGTAGGCCAAAAACATCTGGGAACCCAAGGTTGGAGAACACTGGTCTCTAGACCAAGACTGCAATCTTACTCACATTTACTTGGGAGTAAGCCCCATTGAACCCAATGGAACTTTCATCATGCTAATGCATATTAGTTAATGCAAATTAACACTAATGTGAATTTGCTCGAATCCCCCTCCCCAGGAGTGAAAAAACCTGTCTGCAAGACTGCAGAATCTGGCATGCCTCAGAAAAAGCGGTCCTCTGCAGAATATGCAGGTCAGATCCATAGACATCTGCACTCATTTGAATCCATTGAGGATTTCTCCATTATCTCTACTTGAGCCTCTGTAAGTAGAGATCTTCCCGATGGAGCGGCCAGGCGGCCAATTTTTTTTACTGTATGTTTTACCCCGTGATGACGAGGAAGTTTGCCAGGACACACTGGAAGCCTCTTCCTGGCTCTTCCTCAAAGAATAAATCTGGAAACATCATCCAAGCAAGCCTCCTGCTGAAACACGGCATCCAGCCGGCAGCTTTGCAACTCCAGACGTGTTGAATGAGCGGACGAGTGAAGTCTCTTGGAAATTGATGGCTCCATCCGTTATTCTTCCTGCAGCACGTATCTCCGAGACGCCAGCGCATTAAAACATTCGGCTCTCCGGGAGCCATCAGAGGCCAGAACCCACCCACCCCCGGTCACACGCTTTTTTAATCTCGGCAATCAGAGGGAGAGAATCCAGTGCTTGTAAAAAAAAAAAAACTCATCCTCAGGATGCAGGTACCAGGGAAGTGGGCCAGGAAGATACTTTATTTATTTATTTATTTCATTTCATTTTTATACCGCCCAATAGCTGAAGCTATTAATCATAACCTGAACACACAGTCCTTAGAGAATGCAGACTAGGCTGGAAGGCCTGGAAGGCTGGGTGTTAGGGGGAGGAGGCCTACTAGGGCTGGAGCCCCGAATCTTTTCATCTGGAGCCCCGAATCTCTGGGAGGCCCTCTGCCCCACCACCCTGCTGTCCATGGGCACTTGCTGAAATCAAGATCCAGGGGCCCAGATGATCTCTTTGCTATATCCGATCCCCCTGGACGAGCTGGCTTTTGACCCACAGGTGCTTCCCCTCCTGCTGCCCCCTCCTTGAATCTTTCTGCCTTTTTTTTTCTTTTCTGAAATCAGATGCCCTCCTCTGCCCCCTGTCCATGCATCCCTTTTTACAAATAGGAGGCAGGGTCCTTTACACACACACAGAGAAAGAGAGAGAGAGACTTTGGAGCGTATGTAAATTAGCATATGCAAATTTGTGCGGGTTTTTTTGTCCTGTGGGCCTGCGCCCCAGATCTTTTCAGTACCTAGCACTGCCCCTGCCTGGCTGCATATATTTGCTGCTTAAATTCCATACCCTCCAACTATCCCGATGTACTGAGGATGATCTCTATCGCAGGGGTGGGGGGGGAACCTTTGCCCATCCTGCAGATTTTTGGCAGACTACAAATCCAAGCGTTTCCAAGGGCTGGCCATGCCACCTGGGAAGATGCAAATTTAGCAATAATTGCTACAATTTGAAATATTATTATTATTTATATTTATTTATTGCCCATCTGGCTGGCAACCGGCCACCCTGGGCGATGTACATAGGATAAAAACACAAGATAAAAACAGAATAAAATACATTTAAACAATATAAAATTTTAAGATAATTAGCCCACCCCATATTCCCGCCTGAACAGCCATGTTTTTAGTGAGCGGTGGAAGTTCAGCAGAGAGGGGGGCATGGCGGAAGTCACTGGGGAGAGAGTTCCGCAGTACGGGGGGGCCGCCACAGAAAAGGCCCTCTTCCTCGTCCCCACCAGTCTAGCTGCTCTGGCTGAAGGAGAAGGCCGTCCGTGGCAGATCTCGTTGAGCGGCCTACTTGGTGTTGCTGGAGACGCTGAAATAGAAGTAAAATGCCCTAGTGGGGGGAAATGTGAGCGGGGGGACACACATGTGCTTGCTCAGCCTGCCGCCCAAGTATTACGTGTGGGTGGGCACCTTAAAAGACCCCGTGACGCTCCCTTTTTATGATGGTTCCTGGACTAGGATATTAGAGCGAGTGACTGGGGTCATCGGATGAGGTGCCCCCTTGTGGTTCTGCATGGGCCTGAGGTCCATTTTTCTGGTAAGGAAGGGAAAAATAAGCTCCCTGGGGCCTGCATCTGCCCCTTCCCTGGCCAGTGTATTCGGCTAAGCTGGTCTTCCCCTTGCTGGGAAGTTCTTCTTCGGAGGCAGGGTGGGATGCAACCTACCAGTGTCCCCTTGGTTCTCTGGCCAATGTATATGCTTGCTCTCTTTATGCTCATTTATATGGATAGATACGGATTTAAATAAATCCTTTAAATAGAAATGCAGAACGCGTCACCCTAATGGGAAAGACTCTGAGCAGGTGAGCTGTGTGTGTCTCTTTCTCAGTTTGCTGTCCACGTGCTAACTGTTGCGGGGCAACTCCAAGGCCCATCTGCCTGCTCCCCCTTCTGGTGGTTCTTTATCTTTAAACCGGACTTGGATTTTTATTTTATTTATTATATCCATACCCCGCCTTTTTTCCTGCAAGGAACACAAGGCGGCTTACATAATCATCCTCCTCCTCTCCACTTTATCCTCACAACAACCCTGTGAGGTAGGTTAGGCTGAGAGTCAGTGACTGGCCCAAAGCCACCCAGTGAGTCTCATGGCCGAGCGGGGACTAGAACCCGGATCTCCCGAGTCCCAGTCCAACACTCTCACCACTACGCCACACTGGCTCTCACACTGGATTGGACAGCCGTTCAAATAGAGGACTGTCCTTGGTAAAGCAGGACACATGGCCGCCCTCCTGTCCATTCAATCATGCTTCATTCTGTATTTTTGCAAATAAAACAGATTGGGGGGGGCAAACCACCCCACACACCAGTTTAGTCCTGCCCAACTGGCCCCAGAGCAGCTTTCCCCAACCAGGCACCTTCCATATGTGCCAGGGGGAAACTCCCGTTGTCCCAGAGCCAGCATTCTGTCTGGGAATGATGGGGGTTGTAGTCCAGCACATCCGGTCGGGGAAGGCAGCCGCCCGCAGAGCCAATGCCCCTAGAACTTCCTACCTTCTGGGGGATGGCCAGATTATCTTTCTTCGGTTTATTCTCCGGAGACCAAAAACGGGCAAACGCTGGGAAGAGATAAAGAGACAGGCTGTCTCCAGACTGTGAAGAGAGATAGCCGGGAATGAAAGAATATGAGACCGTTGGAGAGATGGAAATGCAGCTGCGGCAGACGCCGTCGTCTCCATCCTCGTGCATTCCCAGTGGAGAGCCTGGTTTTATGAGACCGAGCGGAATCCTATTTCCATCCTCTGTCTCATCACAGAGCAAAGGAGACAATCTCCTCGCTCTCTCGATATGCTGGTGCCATTTTTTATTTTATTTTTAATTATTCAAACCACCACTTCAGCAGCGGCTCGTAAATTGAGGATCCCCCAATGATGGGGAGATGGACCACTGTGACCTTGAAAAATGCCACTTTACTTTCATTTTTATTTTTATGTTCGATGAGAGAACATGTGGACTCATAGATTATAGTGTTGGAAGGGGGCTACAAGGCCATCGAGTCCAACCCCCTGCTCAATGCAGGAAACTAGAGGAGGGGTCTCCCATCCAAGTAATAACCAGGCCTGACCCTGCTTAGCTTTCCATGCTTAGACAAGCTGAGCCGGCGTGAGCCACAGGCCTGTATAAGAACATGAAAGGAAAACAGCCCGACTAGATCGGACGAACTTGACTGGTGTCCTCTTTCTGTCAGCAGTCAGCCAGATGCCTAAAGAACCATAGAATCATAGAAAAGTAGAGTTGGAAGGGGCCTACAAGGCCATCTAGTCCAACCCCCTGCTCAATGCAGGAGTCCAGGTCAAAGCATCCCAGACAGATGTCTGTCCAGCTGCACCCACCTTGAATGCCTCCAGAGAAGCCCACAATTGGGGTGCGAAGGCAACCGTCTCTCCCTGTCGCCCCAGCAACAGGCATGGCAAGGTAGACTGCCTCTGCACCTGGAGGTAACCATAAAGCCTTCATGGGTAGTAGCCATCCAAAGCTGCGCCCTCCATAAATTTATCAAATCTCCTTTGAATGCCATTTAGGTCAGGGGCGGCTATCATCACCGCATCCAGAATTCCATGCATTAATGAAGCATTTTGTGAAAGAGTCCTTTTCCCATGACCAGCCTGAATCGAAGGCCTCTCAGTTTTATGGGGTGACCCAGAATTCTGCTACTGCGATGGGCGGGGAGACTTCTCTCCATACACCTTCCAATGCCAGTGGGGCAGTGTATCCACTCCAGGTTTCAGTCTGAACTTTAATGGAGCCATCTACGATGCTGAACCCATTTTGGGGGGTGTCGGGTTCAGCACCCTAGATAGCTCCTTAAAAGTTCAGACTGGAACCCGGGGTGGATACACCACCCCACTGACATTGGAGCCACTGGCCTCTGCTCCCACCTGCTCCACACCATTCATGATGTTGTCAACATCCACCATAGTCTTCCCCAACCTGATGGCCATCCCCCCAGATGTGTCGGGCTGCAACTCTATGCTACAGAGCCCACCCCTCTATGCTGGATCAGATCGAGGGTCCATATCATCCAGCATTCTGTTCACACTGTAGCCAACGAGCCGCCTGAGGGAAACCCACAAGGAGGATGTGAGTGCAGAAGCACCCTCCCGCCCATGTTCCCCAGCAACTGGTGTACGTAGGCATACTGCCTCTGATACTGGAGGAGGCATCTAGCCATCAGGACTAGGAGTCTTTGATAGCTTTGGCCTCCATGATTTGGTCCGATCCCTTTTGAAAGCCGTCCAAACTGGTGGCCGTCACTACATCTCATGGTAGCAAATTCCATAGTTTAACCCTGTGCTGTGCAAAGAAGCACTTCCTTTTATCTGTCCTGAATCTTCTCCTGTTCAGCTTCCTGGGATGACCATGGTGGATTCCAGCATTATGAGAAAAAATGTATCCCCATCCACTTTCTCTACACAGTGCATAATTTTGTACACCTCTATTTCTCCCTGCACTCACCCCTTTTTTTTTTTTTAAAGCTAAACAATCCCAGCTGTTGTAACATTTCCTTGTAGGGGAGCTGCTCCAGCCCCTAGATCATTTTAGTTGCCCTTTTCTGCACCTTTTCCAACTCTACAATGTCCTTTTTTAGGTGCGGTGACCAGAACTGTACACAGTATTCCAAGTGTGGTCGCACCATAGATTTGTATAAGGGGAGTATGAAATTGGCAGTTTTATTTTCGGTGCTTTTCCTAATTACGCCTAACATGGGATTTGCCTTTTTCACAGCAGCTGCACATGGGGTCATAGAATCATAGAATCATAGAAAAGTAGAGTTGGAAGGGGCCTACAATGGGTCGACATTGTCATCCAGCTGTCCAGCACAACCCCTCTAGATCTCTTTCATAGAATAGAGTTGGAAGGGGCCTACAAGGCCATCGAGTCCAACTCCCTGCTCAATGCAGGAATCCAGGTCAAAGCATCCCCGACAGACGGCTGTCCAGCCGCACCTTAAATGCCTCCAGGGTGGGAGAGCCCACCACCTCCCTAGGTAGTCGATTTCATGGTCTTATTGCTCTGACAGTCAGGAATTTTTTCCTGATGTTTAGGTGGAATCTAGGTTCCTGTAACTTGAGCCCATTATTCCGTGTCCTGCAAACTGGGATGGTCGAGAAGAGATCCTGGCCCTCCTCTGTGTGACATCCCTTCAAGTACTGGATGAGTGCGATCATATCTCCCCTCAGTCTCCTCTTCTGAAGGCTAAACATGCCCAGTTCTTTCAGTCTCTCCTCACAGGGCCTTGTTTCCAGTCTCTTTATCATCCTCGTTGCCCTCCTCTGAACCCTCTCCAGTTTGTCTACGTCCTTCTTAAAGTGTGGTGCCCAGAACCGGACGCAGTACTCAAGAGGAGGCCTCTTCTCGGTCATCCCAGTTTGCAGGACACGGAATAATGGGCTCAAGTTACAGGAACCTAGATTCCACCTAAACATCAGGAAAAATTTCCTGACTGTCAGAGCAATAAGACAATGGAATCAACTACCTAGGGAGGTGGTGGGCTCTCCCACTCTGGAGGCATTCAAGGTGCAGCTGGACAGACATCTGTCAGAGATGCTTTGACCTAGATTCCTGCATTGAGCAGGGGGTTGGACTCGATGGCCTTGTGGGCCCCTTCCAACTCTACTTTTCTATGATTCTATGATTCTAACCCGTGCCGAGTAAAATCAAGTAATTTCTTGATTGGTCACTGCCCGTTCAGATCCCATCAGTTTAAAAGTGAAATGGGGATTATTTTGCCCCAACATGCATCACTTCACACTTGCTTGCATTGAACCACATTTGCCATGTTGTAGCCCGTCCTCCCAGTTTGGAGAGATCCTTTTGGAGCTCTTCACACAATCCCTTTATGTTTTAAACCCTAAATAATTTGGTGTCCTCAGCAAACTTGGCCACCTCGCTGCTCACTCCTGATTCACCTTTTCTCTAAGTGAAATAGTCCCAGTATGGTAACCTTTCCTTTTAGGGGAGTTGCTCCAGCCCTGTGATCAGTTAGTTGACCATCGGTTTGACCATATCTCCCAAGGTTTGGAGGTCAACATCTGTGGCCTTGCTGAGCCCCACCAGCATCATTAGATGTATGGCCAACAGTACAAGAGACAGAGCCTCATCTGCAGTGACAACCGGAATAAATGGAATTCCCTCCTGGAGAAGATCCACCCAATCCCATAGAGGGGTGGGTTGTTGTATTTTGCAGGGCAAAACAGGCGTTCCACTATTCATTTTGATGCTCCAGATGTGCACTTTTATGGTTTCCAATGTGCTGCTCTTATCCGTTCCTTGTCTCAATCTGCTGTTTTAGAAACAAAAAGGGAAAAAAGGTTATTTCATAACTTTACCATGTTGAAGCTTCTCGGATTTACAACCAATAGAAAAGCAGGATGGAAATCCCTCAGAACAAACAAATAAACACAGGTTGTGAGATCAAATAATAAATCAGTCTTGACTGGGTAATTTGTCTGGGGTACCTAAGTTTATTTATTTTATTTATTTATTTATTTATTATATTTATACCCCACCTTTTTTCCTGCAAGGAACCCAAGGCGGCTTACATAATCCTCCTTCTCCTCCTCTCCATTTTATCCTCACAACAACTCTGTGAGGTAGGTTAGGCTGAGAGACCGTGACTGGCCCAAAGAATCTAGCCATTTGGGGCTCATAGTCAAGGTTCCCTTGGCACACAATTTGGATTGATTTTAGTATGCAGTACATATTGTCCTGTCTATGATGTGCAAAATGCGGCAGCCAGACTAATGACTGGGACCAGAAGGTCTGAACCCATAACACCAATTCTGACCTGCTTGCACTGGCTTCCTGTATGCTTCCCAGCACGATTCAAGGTGCTGGTTTTAACCTATAAATCCTTACTGCAGTACCTGAAGGAGCAGCTCTCCAGACCTGAATCCACCCAGACACTATGATCAACATCGGAGGCCTTCCTCTGAGTGCCACCTCCAGGGAGGCTTGGACAGTGGCAGCAAGGGGAGGGCCTTCTCAGTGGTGGCCTCCTGATTATGGAATGATCTCCCCAATGAGACCCGCCTGGTGCCAATGCTGTCATCTTTTCAGCACCAGGGTAAGACTGCCCTCTCCTCCCAGGCATTTAAGGGCATTTAATGGCATGACAACGAGGCATTTATATCCACTGTTTTTAACAGGTCTAGTTTGTACTGAAATTGTTTTAGCTGTTAATTTATTTATTTTTTTAATTGCATATTGGGGGGGGGAAATATGCTGTGTTTTATTGTATTTGTGATCCGTGTTTTTGTGAATTGTTGTGAAACACCCAGACAGCTTCAGCTACGGAGTGGTATAGAAATGAAATAAATAAGTAGATAAATAAATAAATAATATTATGATCGCCCAATGTTGGCCTTTGATGCTGCTGCTGCTCAGTTTTCATTTGGTAACACGCAACATCTCACCTTTCCTCCCTCCTCCAATCTCCTGCCAGCCAGTCTCTTTCATCCAGTTTGGGCTAGAAGGATTGCCAAGTTGCCTTCATCTCGGCATCCTTTTGGAGCCCGGACGGAGGAGATGCGCCCGACAGACACAACGGTTATGCTACGGCGCACCACCCGTGCTTGTGTGACACATCAAACGGACTCCCGTTCAAAGGCTGCTGTGCAAACAGAGGCCCGTTTTCCTTTGACAAGAATCGCTCACCTTTCCCTTAAATGGTTTGGGGAGCGGGGGAAGAGAAGAACGCTCCCTTCCCTTTCAAAATCTCTGCTCTGCGGCAGCCAGAGGGAGGAACACGTCGTGTGAAGGGAGTTTTGTTGCAGGCAGAAACAGCCTGGTGGCGCCCGCCAAACCCCGTCATCCTCAACCAATGCCCATGCTGGCTGGAATGATGGGGGTTGCAGTCCAACCCAGATGGCCATGCCCGCTTTCCCAAGCCACACCCCTTTCCCTGGCCACTGAATTATTCTCGGTTTTCTGGCTTTTGCATGCTTGTTCCCATTCTAAAAGGTCAGAACGCCAACATTCCAGTCCTCACTGAGCTGTTTTGTGTGGTCTCCCGGCCCCTCCTTCAAGCCTGCTGCTACCTTTCTGGAGCTTCTTAAAAAAATTGGAGCTTCACAGGAGCTACCCACGGTGCTCCATGGTGGTGAACCTATTTTGGGGGTGGCATTTGGCACCATGGATAGCTCCTAACCCTCCCAAGGATTCCCTAATCTTATACAGTCATGCCTTGGATTGAGAGCATAATTGGTTCCGGAAACGTGCTTGTAATCCAAAACACTCTTATATCAAAACGAAATCCCCCCAAAAAAATTTGTACAGAGATTTTTAATTTAAGCCGTACTACAGCACTTGTATTGCAAGACGGTCGCTTGTATATCAAGTAAAAAAAAATTAAATAAATATTTAAAAATTTGCTTGTCTTGCAAAATGCTCTCAAACCAAGTTACTTGCAATCCAAGGCATTACTGTAGAGGTTTTCTGCGTTTACAATAATCGCACCTGTTCTCATTAAGTTGGACAAGATGAATATGTTTTGCACATAGCTGATTGGGGAAGAAATCTCAACAGGTAACAGCACACGCATCTTGGACACTCCCGGATCAGGCAGTTCGCCTTGCCCAGGCCAATCTGGCAGTAAACGATGCTTTTAAGTGGACCAGGATGCCCCCCCCCAGAGCCCTGGGTTCCTGGGTCACATCTGGTCCAAGCCCTTCCAAGCAGTGAGCAACTGTCACACATATGCTCGAGGTACAGCCAGTAGATAACTGGGCAGTCTTCAAAGGCATTGGCTGGCATACAAACCATACCTAAGACCTACCGAGAACAAAATGAATTAACAAGCTTCCCACGGGAGGCTCTGAACAGCAGGAGCTCACCACCGCCGATCCCAGTCACCGGGCAGTGAGGAACAGCAACAGACAGCAACAAACCCAGGGCCTAATGGAGACACAAAGAGCAGGTATACAATAGAGACCCAGACACAAGTACAACCATGATCACACAGTGGAGGCCGCTGAGTCCTCTTTCGGTGGGGCTCCTAACCCATTGCAGCATTTATTTGGGGCTTCATAGGAGCTCTCCACGGTGGTGAACCTACTTTGGGGGTGGCGTTCAGCACCATGGATAACTCCTATAAAGCTCCGGATAAAACCTGCAATGGATTAGGAGCCCCACCGAAAGAGGACTCACCTGCGTCCCCTGGTCATACGCCACTGTCCCCTCAAAAATCACATCACCGTGGTCTTCTGGCCTTTCCCACTACCGTCTTGAACCCCTTTCAACTCAAGGGCTGAATTCCAGCGGTGGGCGGGGCTAAAGGCAAAAGGGGGAGGGGCCAAAATACCAGCATCTTGTAGCTTAAAGCTCTTCCTGCCCGTAACTCAGGCCTGGGAGAGGCATTTCCGGCCCTCTGGGACGGGAGAAAGAAATTGCACAAAAACCCAGACACCACCAGATGATCGGGGGCTAGGGGAAGGGGAGCGAGGTGCCGACGGAAGGGACGTTGCCATCTGGGAATCTTGGCAGGGCTGGCTTGGGACCCCAGGGCTCCGCACCCCTGCGATAAGGACTCCGGATCAGAATGAACAGCAGCTGTTCTCTCCGGCTCTGCCCTCCGCCCGCTCCTCGGCTGCCACCACCAGCTCCCAACAACTGGAGGAAGTCCTGTCCAATGAATGGATTAGTTGCAACTTTGAATGGTGGCTGCAGTCGCACTTCCAGGACTCATTTCTGGTATGAAATTATTCAGGCAGGAATAATTATGGGGTGAGCCCCGGCACCACGGCTGCACACCTCCGCTGAGCTCCGCAGCAACTCCTCTGCGATCTGTGTTTTGGGGAGAAAAGTGAAACAGAAGCGGGGCTGGAGGCGGGTGCAAGATGGCCCTTGGCCTGGCCTTTTGTGCAAACCAGGGACAGGTCTCTTTCATACAAAATGGTTAAGACCAGATCAGCCAAGGGATGGGGATCCTGACAGCATTCGTTCAATGTATATCTTGTTTTAGCCCATGGGCTCAGAGAGACTTCCAGAAGTTTTTCTAAATGTTAATATAGCCCGGTCCCCTGGTGGGCTTGCAATCTAAGAAAATTGAATGGTTTTGGGGATAAAAGAGACCAAATTAAATAAAAATGCATTGCAAACCATTTTTTTTATAAAAAAAAAGAGAGAGAGAGAGAGAAGAGAAGGAACAGGAGGAGGAAATATACCCAGGGGTGTCTCATTGCTTTGTGTAGCTGGGGCAGTGCCAATCTGGATTGGGCCTCATGTTCTCAAAGTAAGAAAGGGAGTGTGTGTGTTTGTGCAAAGCAGAGATCAACCCCTCTGCTTTTCACTAATGTTCTTGACATTACTTGCCTTCATTTCTCTTCTCTATGTAATGGGGGGGGGGGGTTGCTGGAACAGAAAAATGTGGCTCCAAAGGACTGCTTCTGTGCTGCTGCCTCTGTTTCCCTTTTCTCTACAATGGATAGCTGCTGAGGATAACTGTGTGACCCCTTGGCTCTGCTTACCATTAGTTGCCCTGTCCACCATTAGTTGCCCTGTCCACCATTAGTTGCCCTGTCCACCATTAGTTGCCCTGTCCTCCACCCCACCAGTCCCTATGGGCACCAGCCACCACTGATTCCCATGTTGTAAAAATAACATACCACACCATAAAGAACCAGTCCAAAAGGTTTTGTAGGCTGCCACCTGCTAAAAGCTTATTTATTAAAGAGGTGATGCAAGGCAGGATGGGCTGGCAAGGTGGGAGCAAAAGCACAGCCCCAGGTGTGAACGACAAGTGTTTCCCTGGAGCTGCAGCCAGGAAGCAGCGAGGTCTTCACTTGGCGGCCATGTGTCCTACTTGGGAGGCAGGGATGGGGACTTGGACTTCAGGACTCGACTCGTGAGTCGGACTGAGTCCTCCCTCTGACTCGAGTCCCAATATTTTTAATGGGACTCGAGACTCGACTCGGGACTCGAAACCAAGGACTCGTGTTCCAAAATCGTGTTCCTCAAATGCAACATGGATAGGTTTTAGGAAGTACAGCAAGTTTATTTTTTAAAATCATTTTCCTAAAATGCAGCCATTCAGACATTTTGGGTTTGGCTGCCTCTGCCTGCCTGCTTTGGGGTTCCCAGCCTCCTCTGCCTGCCTGGTCTCTTCTTGACCAGTTCCTCAGTTTGAATTGTCCAAGACAAAGGCCTCTGCCTGCCTGTTTTGGGGTTCCCTGCCTCCTCTGCCTGCCTGGTTATTTTGGGTTTGTCTGCCTGGTCTGTTCTTGCCAAAATCAGTGGCAGAGTTTTGAAATAAAAAGGCACACTTGTGCCTAGCATTTATTTAAGCCACACATCTGAAGTAGCCTTATTTTGTTGGGGGAAACCCCCATGGATTTTAATAGGGACTCGTGGAGTCAGCTTTGGGAGGGACTCGTGACTCACGAGTCACCATTTTGGACCAAGGACTCGGACTCGAGACTCGGGTCCAAAGACTCGTGACTCGACTCGTGACTCGAGACCAAAGACTCTTCAACATCTTCTTTGAAGTCATCCTGGATCTGAAGGGCTGCCCAGTCCAAGTCTGGTTGAAAGATAAAGAACAGCTTTCCCCGAGGGCCCCACATTGGGGGAAAACTGGTTTAGGGCTTGATATGCTAACAGCAAGCCCTTAAACGTGGCCCAGTAGCATACTGGCCACCAGCGCCAATTCTTTCAGCTTCAGCAATTGTTGTGAGTTGTCCAGCAGGCAGCGGTGCAAGGGAGACGTTGCTTCAGCAATGGCTAACCTCTAACTGAGCAGCTTTACAGTTGACGCTGCTGCCCCCACGCTCTTCTTGGCGTGTCATTCACGTCCAGATCCAGAGTACGCTTCCTCCTCAGGAGTAGGGATCAGGGTGATTTGTCGTGCTGCTGGAGAGGCACCGTGCTTCCAGTTTGGGGTGTCTCCATCTGGACACGCCGCCACCTCTGTCCCTGGGTTCTGGGGGTGATCCTGACAGGCCTGCAGTTGGGGGGACGGAGACAGTCATGATGCTTCTGTTCTTCCCAGGGATGGTGACTCGGACTCCAGGATTCGACTCGTGAGTCGGACTGAGTCCCCCCTCTGACTCGAGTCAGACTCGAGTCCCAATATTTTTAATGGGACTCGAGACTCGACTCGGGACTCGAGACCACAAGGTGTTCCAAAATCATGTTCCTCAAATGCAACATGGATAGGTTTTAGGAAGTACAGCAAGTTTATTTTTAAAAATCATTTCCCTAAAATGCAACCTTTCAGACATTTTGGGTTTGGCTGCCTCTGCCTGCCTGCTTTGGGGTTCCCTGCCTCCTCTGCCTGCCTGGTCTCTTCTTAACCAGTTCCACAGTTTGAATTGTCCAAGACAAAGGCCTCTGCCTGCCTGCTTTGGGGTTCCCTGCTTCCTCTGCCTGCCTGGTTATTTTGGGTTTGTCTAACTGGTCTGTTCTTGCCAAAACCAGTGGCAGAGTTTTGAAATAAAAAGGCACACTATAGACTTTATTTAAGCCACACATCTGAAGTAGCCTTATTTTGTTGGGGGGGGGGGACCCATTGATTTTAATAGGGACTCGTGGAGTCAGCTTTGGGAGTGACTCGTGACTCACCATTTTGGACCAAGAACTCGGACTCGAGACTCGGGTCCAAAGACTCATGACTCGAAACCAAGGACTCTTCAACATCCCTGGTTCTTCCAACCCTGCAGCCTTCTGGAGTCAGGCATTCTGCTGTGTGGTGGTCTTAGGAGGGCTATTGGCATCCACCAGCTCCTCCGAAGAAACCCATAAATACTAGAGCTGGTGACAGGCTCCTCCTCCAAGGTCTCATCCAGTTCTGGGATGGTGGAGGCAGGAAGGTGATGTGGCACAACATCGGGGAATGAATAGAGACAATTGTCAATACACAGGAAATCGTACAATATTTGATTCAATTGCAGTCAAAACGTAGCCTGCCAAAGGACGGGCTGATTGCACTCCTTGCTCACTCAATTGACCAGATTCTCTCTCACTCAGCAACTGACGGTACAGTAATACCTTGGATTGCAAGCATAATTCGTTCTGGAACCATGCTTGTAATCCAAAACACTCTTATATCAAAGCGAGTGTCTGGCAGGCGTGAGCGGGGCAGATTTCGGCCCGCTATGCCCACTTGAGGCGAGCGGTTACATCCCTACGACTACTTGTCTTGCAAGATGTCGCTTGTTTTTCAAGTCAAAATTTATTTAAAAAATTTGCTTGTCTTGCAAAACGCTCTCAGACCAAGTTACTTGCAATCCAAGGTATTACTGTAGTTATCTTATTTATTATTACATTTATATTCCGTCAGTGTTGTTGTTGTTTTTCCTCCAAGAAACCCAAAGCAGCTTACATGTTCCTCCTCCTCTCCATTTTATCCTCACAACAACCCTGTGAAGTAGGTCAGACTGAGAGTTAGTGCCTGGCCCAAAGTCACCCAGTGAGCTTCAGGGCCAAGTGGGGACTCGAACCCAGGTCTCCCCAGTCCCAGTCCAACACTAACCCAGTGTTCTCCATGCTGGGAGTTGTAGGCCAAAAACATCTGGGGACCCAAGGTTGGAGAACACGGCTCTAACCACTATGCCACACTGGCAATAATCCAACGTGCCTTAACATAGCTTGCCAGTGCCTTAAAAAAAACCCCAAGCACATTCCACTAGCAAACATCAACGGCTTTTCATTATTCCGTTTAAAAAAGAGATGTCTGCGTTGCTGGCTGTTTAAGAGCGAAAGAGCCGAGGTTACGGCCCTCCGGGGAGGCAAGGAAAATACACCAGTTAGCAGAGTCATTGCTGACTGTATACCTTGGCTGACAGTTCAGGGGGCGTGCGCGCACACCCACACACAAACGCGCACACACAGTGTGGAGAGGTGTCTAGCTGATAAATAGTACCCAGGCAAGCTGGGGAGAAGGACTAATCCAGGCGCATTCATGTAGGCGCTGCTCAGAAATTGGGAGCAGAACAAAGGTGGGCGAAGTGGCAGGCCATCATCGGTGGAAAAGGCAGTTTCCATGTTTTTGTTTATTTATTTGATTCATTTACAGCAGTGTTCTCCAACCTTGGGTCCCCAGATGTTTTTGGCCTACAACTCCCAGCATGCCCCAGCCAGCTATGCTGGCTGGGGCGTGCTGGGAGTTGTAGGCCAAAAACATCTGGGGGGACCCAAGGTTGGAGAACACTGATGTACAGGATGGATTTTACACTTTACAGCAAGTGTAAAGTAAACTAAGTAATCCACGTTGGGATGAAAAATCCCAGCTTCAAGACTAATCTGATATGGGATCTGAGCTAGCGGTGACTGATCAAGAAAGAGATCTTGGGGGGGGTGTTAGACAGCTCAATGAAAATATCGACCCAGTGGGCGGCGGCTGTGAATAAAAAAATTAGGCATAATTAGGAATTGAAAACAAAACTGCCAAGATCATAGCGCCTGCCCTTATACAAATCTATGGTGTGACCGCACGTTAAAATACCGTGTACAGTTCTGGCTACCGCACTTTAAAAAAAGGATATATTTTTGTAGAGTCGGGAGGGGGGAAATGCAGAAAAGGGCAACTAAAATAAAGTGGCTGGAGCTGCTCCCCGACGAGGAAAGGGTTACAGCAGCTGGGATTGTTTGGCTTAGAAGAAAGGCAAGTGAGTAGAGACATTATAGAGGTGTACAAGATTATGCACGGTGTGGAGAAAGTGGAGCGGGAGACATTTCTCTCCCCTCTCTCATCATGCTAGAACCCAACAGGGGTCGTCATCCCATGGAGCCGATCGGTGGGAGATCCAGGACAGATCAAAGGAAGTCCTTCACACAGCACAGAGTTAAACTATGGAACTCACTTGCACAAGATGTCGTGATGGCCACCAATTTGGAGGGCTTTAAAAGGGGATTGGATTCAAAGTGACCTCGATAGGCTGGAGCGCTGGGCCGAAAAAAACAGAATGAAATTTAATAGGGATAAATGCCAAGTGCTGCACCTAGGGAGAGGAAACCAAATGCAGAGTTACAGAATGGGGGACACTTGGCTCAACAATACTACAAGTGAGAAGGATCTTGGAATTGTGGTAGATCACAAACTGAATATGAGCCAGCAATGCGATGTGGCTGCAAAGAAGGCAAATGCTATTTTGGGCTGTATTAATAGAAGTATAGCTTCCAAATCGCGGGAAGTGATAATTCCCCTTTACTCGGCACTGGTTAGGCCTCATCTTGAGTACTGCGTCCAGTTCTGGGCACCTCACTTTAAGAAGGACATAGACAAACTGGAGAGGGTTCAGAGGAGGGCAACAAGGATGATAAAGGGACTGGAAACAAGGCCCTATGAGGAGAGACTGAAAGAACTGGGCATGTTTAGCCTTCAGAAGAGGAGACTGAGGGGAGATATAATCGCACTCTTCCAGTATTTGAAGGGATGTCACACAGAGGAGGGCAAAGATCTCTTCTCGTTCATCCCAGTTTGCAGGACACGGAATAATGGGCTCAAGTTACAGGAACCTAGATTCCACCTAAACATCAGGAAAAATTTCCTGACTGTCAGAGCAATAAGACAATGGAATCAACTACCTAGGGAGGTGATGGGCTCTCCCAGTCTGGAGGCATTCAAGGTGCGGCTGGACAGACATCTGTCAGAGATGCTTTGACCTGGATTCCTGCATTGAGCAGGGGGTTGGACTCGATGGCCTTGTAGGCCCCTTCCAACTCTACTTTTCTATGATTCTATGGACCAAATCCATGGAGGAAGAGAAGGCTATCAACGGCTACTAGTCCTAATTGGCTATGTGCCTCCTCCAGTATCAGAGGCAGGATGCCTATGTACCCCCACTTGTGGGCTTCCCATTGGGGCACCTGGTTGGTCACTGCTGGAACAGAATGCTGGATCACCAGACAAGCCTGCGGTCTCATCCTGCTCAGCTCTTTTTAGGTTCTTCTTCATTATGTCCGTCTGGCTGGACAAGCTTAGCAACTTAGCTTTGTGGGAAGAAGCTTTTACCTGCTGGTGTGGCACTAGGATGCTTCCAAAACTCTGGCATTCAGGATGCTTCCCAAAAATTCTCCTCAACTTTTGAAGTGTTGAATTACCTGGCCTTCTTTCAAAACTGGAACCAATGCATTGGGAATGCCCAGTCATTCTGGCTGGTTGCTTTTGACAGATCCCTCTCCAGAGCTCCGTTCCTTTGTATCTTCTTGAGAGATTTCCTGCATCACATGTGATTCAGCAACTTATTTCAAGTCAGGTGTGTGGGGTCCCTCTAATTCAGTGTTCTCCAACCTTGGGTCCCCAGATGTTTTTGGCCTACAACTCCCAGCATGCCCCAGCCAGCATAGCTGGCTGGGGCATGCTGGGAGTTGTAGGCCAAAAACATCTGGGGACCCAAGGTTGGAGAACACTGCCCTAGCAGGAATCCTTGCCTTCTTCACTTCTTGGAGAACACTGCTCTCTAACTCATCATTGTCTATCCCAGCCAGGGGCAGTGCTAAGTACTGAAAAGATCTGGGGCTCAGGCCCTCAGGACAAAAAAAATAAATGCACAAATTTGCAGATGCGAATGTGCAGATGCTCTAAAGTCTCTCTGTGTGTATGTCTTTCAAGGACCCTGCCTCCTAAGGACACCCCAATTTGTAAAAAAAAGGATACAGTAAGTAATACCTTGGATTGCAAGCATAATTCGTTCCAGAACCGTGCTTGTAATCCAAAACACTCCTATATCAAAGCAAGTCTCTGGTGGGCGTGAGCAGGGCTGATTTCGGCCCGCTACGCCTGCTCGAGGCGAGTGTTTACATCCCTACGACTACTTGTCTTGCAAGACCTTGCTCGTTAAAAAATTTTTTGCTTGTCTTGCAAAACGCTCTCAGACCAAGTTACTTGCAATCCAAGGTATTACTGTATATGGGCAGGGGAGAGGAGGGCATCTGATTTCAGGAAAAAACCTCAGGCACAAAGATTCAAAGGGGGGGCAGCAGGAGGGGAAGCACATGTGGGCAAAAAGCCAGCTCATCCAGGGGGAACAGAGATGCAACAGAGATCCTCAGGGCCCCTGGATCTTTCTTGCAGCAAGTGCCCATGGACAGCAGGGTGGTGGGGCAGAGGGCCTCCCAGAGATTCGGGGCTCCAAATGAAAAGTTCGGGGCTCCAGCCCCAGTGGGCCACCCCCTAACACCGCCTCTGACCCCAGCTGACAGATTCTCTAAAGGCTTGGGCATGGAAAGATATATTTCCCAGTTCTGCTACCAGGAGATTCACCCTGCGACTTTCTTCAAAATAAACATGCAAAGTGTGAGCTGTACCCGCCGAGCCATTGTTCCTCCCCAAAGATTGGCTGTGAAGGATGCTTTTAAAATACTTACGCTCAGCGCTCCAAAAGGTCCAAGGAAATAACACTGATTACTGCCGTGGCAAAATTCAATATTTTATACATCATTTTTCTGAGATGGGGTGTGGAACCTCGGCCCAGGGATCAAATCTGTCCTGCCAGTTTTCCTCCAATGGCTCCCTTCCCATGGCCTTTCCCCCCAAGCGCTGATCATTGGGGAAATGTGCTTCATGAGTTCGAATTCCTGAGAATCCAACCTGCAGATTCTGCAGCAAACCGGCTTTTCCCAAGTGGCACGGATTCAGTGGACCTGCTGACTGGTTTTTTGTTTTTTTTAACTCTCTGTATTTTTGCACAAATTTAGTCATGGAAAATACGAACAATTGAAAAACACCGACCGAAAATGTGCATCTCCCCCATAGGCTAATTCGTGGAAATACGCTTCTTCTGGGGATTTGCGTATATGGGGGGGCGGGATTTGAGCATTTACGGGGGGCGGCGAATTCTGTCAGTGAACGGATGCCGGAACGGAAGGCACCTGACTGCGCAAAATGTGGACAGAACAGATTTCACAATGTCCGCACATCCCTACCGGTGGTAGGATTGCGCCCTCAAAATTGTTTCACAGCTCTCTCGCACCAACACGGTGTCTTTTTCACTCACCTTCATGGTCCTTTGTTGCTCTTCCCTCTTCTGCCTGTTTTCTCCTCTCCTCATCAAAATACAGATTGTAAACTCCTTGGGGGCAGAGACCTGGATATTTTGTTCTTGCTTTTAATGCATCTGAAGTTCCATGCGCACTGATAATGCGACACACACTAAAGAATAGTCTCCCTTGATGTCCCAGAAATAGAAAAGATGGAAGAGTTAGAAAGGAAGGAAATGAGCTTCCTGAATATTCCCAGCCTTATGATCCACGCACTCCGATATTTGATGGGAGAATCTCTATATCATTCCCCTGACAGCTGAGCTGGCCGCTCTTAGACTGTAATTAAGCCATCCTTCATACAGCCCCGAAGGAGCTGTCGGTTCTCTGCCATCTCCCTGTAGCCGCTAATCCAATCCAGCTATAGTATAGAACCCTTTCTGCAGAGATTTCGCAGGGCAGGGCTGGACGCTGCAGCACAAATCTAAGGATCAGCAATGGGCAGCCCAAATCTGGCCATGCACAATCATGGAACTGTGCAGAATCATACCCTCATAGAATCATAGCAACACAGAATTGGTGGGGTCCTTGAACGTCTGGGGTCCTTGAACGTCTGGGGTCCTTGAACGTCTGGGGTCCTTGAACGTCTGGGGTCCTTGAACACCAACCCCTTGGGCCAAACATGGCCACACATGGCCACACCTTCTTCCCCTGGCCACACACCCTTCTCCTAGCCACACCCCTTTTCCCCAACTGCCAATCATTCAGAAATTTCCGGGCTTTTGTGCAGTGTTTCCCCCCCCCGTTCTAAAAGCTTGAAATGCCTCCCCAAAGGCTGAGTGACTGGCAGGAAGAGCCTTCAGCTAACATATGCTGGTATTTTGGCCCCGCCCCTCTGCCTTTGGCCCCGCCCAGCCCCGGAATGGGGCCGCCATGAGCTTCTCCAAAACTGAATTCGGTCCTCCGGTTGGAGGAGGATCGGCGGCCATCTAGTCCAGGGGCTGAACGTCCATCAAGTCCAACCCCAGACCCAACACAAGGAATCCGGAGATGGAGAACCCACAACAGATGGCTGCCCATCTGTCTCCACCTAGGAGACCTCCAGCTAGCAGTGTTCTCCAACCTTGGGTCCCCAGATGTTTTTGGCCTACAACTCCCAGCATGCCCCAGCCAGCATAGCTGGCTGGGGCATGCTGGGAGTTGTAGGCCAAAAACATCTGGGGACCCAAGGTTGGAGAACACTGGTTTATATGGATCAAGAAAGATGCCTGCTTTTTTGGACTCTCCTCCGGGACACGGCTATGGGGACCGTCATAATCGGCGCCTGCATTTCAGGGTTAACCTCCACACCACTGCTTCAGGGATCTGAAGAATGTATCCTGTCTCTGTCTTTTCTGCTGCAGGCTAACCATACCCACAGCCCCCTTTCCATGCAGGACCTCTTTTGACCATCTCCATTGCCAGCAGTGGCTGGTGGCGCCGAAGTCAGTGGGGCGGAGTCTCCACTCCAGGTCTCAGTCTGACCGTCAAAGGAGCTATCCATGGTGCTGAAACTATTTGGGGGTTTAGGGTTTGGCACCACGGACAGCTCCTTAAAAGTGCAGGCTGAAACCTGGAGTGGATACACCGCCTCACTGCCATCGGGGCCACCAGCATCCTTGCCATCCTCTGAACCCATCCAGCGTGGCCAATGGTCAAGGATGATGAGAATCGTAGTCCAAAGCATCTGGAGGGGCACCAGGCTGGCGAAGGCTGTTTTGTGGGCTTCTACATCCTTCCAGGGGCAACTTTTCATCTCCCCTACACTGTGTGTGTGTGTGTGTGTGTGTAAGAAAGCAGCAAAAATATTTTTGCCACTACAAGCGCAATCTCTCTCTCTCTCTCTCTCTCTCTCTCTCTCATACACACGCACACACGGCATGGCTAATCACTCACTGCAACATCTCGCTTCCTTCCTGTTCCGTCTCCATCCATCTTGTAATTGAATTGTGTGACATCTCTAGCCCGAGAGCACGGCGGGTCAAATTGAGATAAATGGCTCCAGCCTGAGGCCCCGGTGGGGACCCACCAGCGGGAGGAAGAGATCCTCCGGCAAAAAAGGCATTGCCGTAGAGACGGCGATGTTAATTTAATTTAAAAAAAGGTACCTTAAATCAGTAAGCGCCGGACAAAAATCAGATGTAATGCAGACCCCGCCATCAGTCTTGCGGTTGAAGGACTCGGCACGTTGGGATGAAGATGAGAAAAAAAAGGAAACAAGGCCGCCCTATGACAGGCCAATAACCGGCCTTCCAGGGATTTAAAACATTCAGAGTCCATTTATGGCCAATGTAACAGGAATAGGATTCAGGACAAAGCTGGGCGAACAAAACGGACGACACGTTGGGTGATTTATTGAACATTTATGGATCGATTACATTATCTCCGATTTTAATATTCCAAAACCAATCAGCTTTAATAACCAGGGAAGGCCACCGAGAGACCATGTGCCATGCAAAACTTGGACTTCCATCCAAAAATATATCATAACACAGCAACATTAAGAACAGGAGAAAAAAAACATTCCTTTAAAAACAGAGGGTGGACGCTGTTTTGGGGACTCTGCAGCCAATAAGAGTGCTGGAGCAGTGAGGGGCAGGCCGCTCTCACTGCTCCGCTGTCCTCACTGGCCGTGCACCCCCAAGACGGTGAGCTGATTGCCTTAGCCGGCTGCCACTCTCACACTGGGGAGATCACACTTTGATTTAAAAACGCTGCAAGGCTGCAGCCTCGACCGGCCAATGCGGCGCTTTCCTTTACTGCGTGCCATCACTCGCTCTGCCGCCACTGGCAGCTGTCTGTGGGGTCATTGGGGGGCCCTCCTGGACCCAGACCTATGCCCCTTCGTCCGGCCTTCACGGCGCCACTGAAGCTCAGAAGCATGTAGGCAATTCCCGTTGAAAGCTCAGAGCCCAGAGCCCAGAGAAGGAGCTAAGAAGGTTTGCTGTGACTGGGGTAGGGGAAGAGCCCTTTTGTTTGTTTGAACGCACACCCTTCCATCCATCAATATGAATTTTAATGTATATCGTGCGCTGGAGAACGTGCTTTATTTCGATTAAGAGAAGCAGCCTTTGTTTACGGCCGGCTTTCCAATCTCCATGGTGCTCCTCCACCGAGGACGCCGCACCCCATCATATCTGTTGTGTTTTACACATTTTCCTCCTTTTCGTTGTTAAAGGCCACACGCACTTTCTCTTTGTTCCCTGGTATAAAAGAGGCCAGGTCCTCCTCTAGCGCACGGGAGTCGGTGGCGCGGAAAACCTTGAGCACTGTTCACGCACACGAGCCTTTTCGAAGCAAACACCCAGAGGGATATTGACAGAATGAAAAGCCAGGCTGGGAAAAAGAATGAAATGGCATCCAATGAGTCTAAATGTTAAAAAAAAAAAAAAAAAAAAGGTTGTGGGCGGGGAAGAAATACAAAATGTAGGCGGGGAAGATGACCTTGAAAGTAAGAGGGAGGGAGGTGGAGAGAGAGAGAGTTTAAATAGTAGACAAATTAAGGAACCAGTCTTTCTGCAGAAGGGATGTACAAACCCTCAATGTACAAACTTTTAAGGAGCTGTCCGTGATGCTGAACCCCATTACCAGCCTGGGTTCAGCGCCATGGATAGCTCCTTTAAAGTTCAGGGTGAAACCCGGAGTGGATACACCGCCCCACTGACATTTTATTTATTTATTATATTTATACCCCGCCTTTTTTCCTGCAAGGAACCCAAGGCGGCTTACATAATCCTCCTCCTCTCCATCTTATCCTCACAACAGCCCTGTGAGGTAGGTTAGACTGAGAGTCAGTGACTGGCCCAAAGTCACCCAGTGAGTCTCATGGCCGAGCGGGGACTAGAACCCGGATCTCCCGAGTCCCAGTCCGACACGCTCACTGCTACCAGCCCCCGACTGCACAGTCCAATTATCAGAGCAGGTCGACTTCGACTGCGCTAGTAACCGCCAAAGCCCACTGCAACATCAAACCCCACAGTTCACCTTGATTTCTGCCCGGTCCACTCGCTCCTTCCCAAGCGACTATAATATGAAGCAAATACTCTTCTGATCATATCCCCCCGTCTGCTTCACGGGTTTAAGATTTTGTCTTGGCCTCCTGGGGATTGTTCCTTGCCACCAAAGGAGACGGTAATTGATGGGAGACTAATGTCTTTTTTTTTTTTTTTGCTTGGCGCATGGCAAGGAAAGGATGCCCTTGAGTTGGCAATCTGGGTTTGTTTTTGTCTTTGTGCGCCGCTGATGAACAACCAGCAAGCAACGGCTGTCCTTTGCCAATGACTTCTGTCCCGCCGGGTGAGGTCTGGTGGCATCAGAGAGGGCACAGGGCAGTGTGGAGAAAAAGCGTCAGAGTTTCCTGCACCACACACACACCTCCTCACGTGTGAACAAGTATAATCCCAGCTGGCGGCTGGGAAATGCAAAATGTACATAGTTTCTCTGATGGCTCCTGATGCCGCAGAGACAGAGTCTTCCATGCCTTTGATGGCCGGTGCCACAGCTATTCGCATGCAAATACGGCAAAGAGCCACCCCTCCCCTGCCTGGCCCAGATGAAGTTCATCCTGATTGGCTAAAGACAGCTGGGCTACTGAAAGGAGGGGGGGAAGAATCTATACTGCGGCTGGGGCTTTTGGGTTTTGTTGTTGCCTGCACGCTTTCGTGGGAGTAGGGCTCTTTTGCTGAGGCAAGCCCTGGGAAGAGGACCAACCCCCAGACAAAGGGAGTGCCTGGGAGTTTATATAGTAAAGGAACTAGCTTTTGTTGTTTTGTAGCTCTACCGTGTATGTACCAAAGTGTCTCCCCACCTTTCTCCCTCTTCCCTCATTCCCCACCTTTTACGGTAATCTGTTTACCTTAAATAAACTTTCCTGGTTTTACCCCACACGGTGTGTGTGTGTGGTTCCTCTGTGGTTCAGTGCTCAATCCAGTGTATAGACAAGGGCAAGGCCCTTTAGAGAATCAGTGTCAAGACGGCAGAGCTAAGGCTGGCTGGCAGTTTTGCACCTTTGATCTCTGGTCTTGAGAAAAGGACCGGTTGGCAGCCCTTCCCAGGCAGAAAGAAGGAACGTTCCACAGCAGCAGTGCAGAACTTCAGGCCTAGGGTCCCAGCCAGCCCGGCCATCGGGAGTTCCCGGTTTGTCAGCACTCCCCACCACTGGAACACGGGCCCCGAGAGCTTCTCCAAAATGCAGTTCAGCCCTCGGGCTGAGAGGGATTCTGCGAGGGATGTACAGACATTGTAAAATCCAGTTTCCGTCTCCGTTCTACAGATTGTCAGGCGCCTTCCGCTCCATCACCCGCTCATTGACAAGCGTCAGATATTCAGAGTTGTGCAAATTTGCCGTCCCAAAAATGTGCAAATACACACACACCCAAATACACAGATCCCTGAAAAATGTGTTTTTTCACACTTTAGTCTATGGGGAAAATGCACATTTTGGGTCTGTTTTTTAATGCCTTTTTGAATGACTAAAGTCTGACAATGATCTTATGCACATTTAGTCACGCAAAAAGTGTATGACCAGTAAGCAAGACCCTAGGAATCTGTGCAACTCAAGAAAGGCCGCAGGTTGGGTTCTTCGAAATTCAAACTCATTTGAGCCCACTGAGGATTTCTCCGACGTCCCAAGGTTCTGCACCCGTGTTTTATGGGACGGATGTCCATCATCCTACACACACACACACACACCCGCCCAGCAGTCAAGCAGCTGCCTTTTGGCCCTCACAGAAGCGCAGCTCCATCGAGGGCCAGATCATTGGTAATGTACGGTTAATGGTCATCTCCTACATAAGGGGAGCCCTGCTAGATCAGAATTCCTGTGTGGGCTTTGATAGGGGATTAGATTAAATGAAAGCTGTTGAACCTTTCAGCCTGAGGACCAAATTCAATTTCTGAGAAGCTCTGGGGGGGGGGGCACATTCCAAGGTGGATGGGGCCAAAGGCAAATACCAGCATATTTTAGTTTAACGCTCTCCCTGCCAATCGCCCAGCCTTAGGGGAGGCATTTCTGCCTTTTAGAATGGGGAGAAACTGCGCAGAAGGCAAGAACACCCCCCCAAAAAAAGATTGGAGGCCAGGAGAAGGGGATATGACCATATGGGGACCACCAGATGGCAGATCGGCACCCTCAGAGGGTTAGATTTGGCATGCAAACTTATTTTTATTTTGTTTGCTACCCAACTCCTACATGTCAGCTTGGCGTTATTAACCTGCATTACTTTCAAATCTACACACACACCTTTGTACCCACAGTATCCTAAATTTAAGCTAGAGGTTCTGCCCCCTGCAACTCATGAAGTCTATCAATGGCTATGAGCTATGATAACTAAATGGAACCTCAATGAATCAGGGCAGTCTACCTTTGAGAGCTAGAAGTTTTAAGAGAAATCAGTGCTTGTATGAGGAGTGGAGGTATTTTAGAGGTATAGGGACTTAGGTTAATTATAAAGTGTTTGGTGTAGGCAGGTTTATTTTCTGGAACTAAGATTTTGATAATTAAAATAAACTTATTTTTATTTTGTTTGCTACCCAACTCCTACATGTCAGCTTGGCGTTATTAACCTGCATTACTTTCAAATCTACACACACACCTTTGTACCCACAGTATCCTAAATTTAAGCTAGATCGTTAATAACCAGTATTCATCTTTTCCCTCATTGGTAGGGGAAAGGTTTCATTTGACCCTCCCCTCAGGTTTTTAAGTGTTGATGTCTTAGCCTGAGAAGGGTTTATGCGCCTGGTCCTAAAGTGTAAGGGACCGTATCGTCGCAGTTACCCTTGAGGACTAGAAACATGCCTGGTCCCTGCCCGCCCACCCCATTTAGGCGAGATCTACCATTCTCAGGATTCTGTGCTAATCTAGAGGCGGCCCCCGTACGGTGGAACTCTCTCCCGAGTGACCTCTGCCATGCCCCCTCTCTGCTGAGCTTCCGCCGCTCATTCAAAACCTGGCTATTCAGGCGGGAATATGGGGTGGGCTAATGATTTTAAAAATTTATATTGTTTTAAATGTATTTTATCCTGTTTTTATCTTGTGTTTTTATCTGTGTACATCGCCCAGGGTGGCTGGTTGCCGGCCAGATGGGCGATAAATAAATAAATAAATAAATATAAATAAATAAATATAAATAAATTAATTAATTAATAATAAATTCCATGCTCCATAACACATGTGTGACCGCCCCCTCCTCCAGATTCCTAAATGCTGCCTCCCTAAAGCCAGCCAAATGCTAGGCCTCCAATCAGTGCCGCCTCCAGGTTTTGGGGGGCCCTTGGGCGAGACCCCCTCAATGGACCCCCCTCCAGGACTAAGACTACTTTCTCACTGCCTTGGTCACCAGCTGCTCTGGCTCTTCTTCCTCTTCCTCCTCATGGCTCCCACTTGCTTGCTTGGCAGGCAGAGAGACGGTGAGCAAGCAGGCCGCGGCATCTCCTGCTCCTCCTTCTCACCCCCACCGTTGTCTGGGCCGGAGCGAGAGGCAGGCGAACAAGCAGGTTGCAGTGGGGAAGAGGAGGAACAGTTCCAGGGGGTTCTCTTGTCAGTGGGCCCCTGCTGGGGCGTGGCCCCTTGGCAGGTGCCCAACTATGCCGACCCTTGACGCCGGCCCCTGCCTCCAGTTGACAGCATGACTTCAATGCGCACTTGGTACACATTATTAATGAAGCCATTTCACCTCTGGCTCAGCTCGGTCAGCTTCAGCAGTTGCACCCTGGAGAAAATGGACCCTGATGCCTTTAAAATGAACATCACATTTCTCTCTCTCTCTCTCTCTCTCTCTCCCTACTCTTCAGAAACCAGCTGCAGATTCTGACTTCAAACGCTCTGCTTTTAATTGTTCCTGCAGGGAGCTTGGCTTGTGATTCTGTCTGTGTGCATCTCACTCAAACACAGGGGACATTTGTTTGAGAACTGACCGGTGTGTCAGTTGGATATCAGCTAATTTGGACCTGGTGAATTTTGCAAAGAAGCTGCTACTACAGGCACAGGCAAATCCTGAAAGGGTCAAGGAATATTATACTCCAGCTCTTCCTGATTTTCTGATCCTTATCCCAGATAAGTTCCTTCTCCCCTTTTATTTTTATTTGGGGGGAATCCCGTTTGTTAGCGTTATCAGTCTTCAGAGTTCAACCGCCTCACAGAGTCTCTAGATCAGCCTTGTATTGAACCACTCGCCTGGTCGCCATCGGTGACCCAAAATTCCACGCGGGTGATGAGTAAGAGGGCTGCCAGTACTCTGTCTTTCCTCCATGCCTCCTAGGGATGTGCTTCGGATAAATCCGTAACCGAATTGGACTGATTCAGACAGATTGGGGAGATGTCCGAATCAAAGCGGAGCTCCTCCAAAAGCGGACCAAATCTGAACACTCCAGAAGATTTGGGATTTGGACGGGAACAGAGACCCAGACAGTGCATCTCCAAAAATGGATAGGGTTCAACCCAAGCTCTGCATGTCAGGAAAACACCTGGACGGGAGATGGGGCAGAGGGGGTGTCGTTTGTGACTGGCAGTTCTAGCTTTGAGTCACACAGAATGGCTTTACCAGCTCCAATAAAAATGCCGGGAGCAAAATCAACCCCTTTATATGGCATTTATCGATTTGGCTAAGGCCTTTGATACTGTAGACCGTACAGCTCTCTGGACTATCCTTATGAAAATTGGATGCCCCAATAAATTTGTGAATATCTTGCGACTTCTCCATGACAACATGACGGCAACGGTTTTGGACAACAACGGCTCTCATGGTGCTCCATTTAAAGTGGGATCAGGTGTTAAACAGGGATGTGTTATCGCCCCAACATTATTTGCCATTTTCATCGCCATGGTTTTACATCTTGTCAAGGGGAAACTTCCCACTGGTGTGGGAATCATATATCGAACAGATGGAAAGCTTTTTAATCTCAGCAGGCTGAAAGCAAAAAGTAAGGTAATTACAACCTCCGTTGTGGAACTTCAGTATGCTGATGATAATGTGGTCTCCGCACATTCAGAGGATGATCTCCAAACTATCCTAAATGCTTTTGCAGAAGCATACGAAAAACTTGGTCTCTCACTTAACATCAAAAAAACCAAAGTGCTTCATCAGCAAGTGCAAGCTAACCCTTTGGTGATGCCATCTATCCAGCTTGGCGGGACAATACTGGAAAATGTCGATCATTTTCTCTATCTTGGCAGCTATCTTTCTGTTACAGCTAACATCGACAGTGAAATCCAGCATCGTCTGAGCTCCGCAAGTGCCGCATTTTCTCGAATGAAACATAGAGTGTTCGAGGATCGGGATATTTGTAAGAAGACCAAAACACTGGTTTACGAAGCCATTGTATTACCAACTTTATTGTATGCCTGCGAAACATGGACTATCTATAAACGTCACTTCCACCTCCTTGAAAGGTTTCATCAACGTTGCCTCCGGAAAATCCTGCAAATTACTTGGGAAGACAGGCAAACAAATGTCAGTGTACTGGAAGAAGCAAAGACTACTAGCATTGAAAAAATGATCCTTCAACGCCAACTTCAGTGGACTGGTCATGTTGTTCGAATGCCTGACTGCCGTCTCCCAAAGCAGTTACTCTACTCCCAACTCAAGGATGGAAAGCGGAATATCGGTGGTCAATATAAGAGGTTTAAAGATGTTCATAAGGCAAATCTAAAAAAATGCAATATAAACATCGAAAACTGGAAGCTCTGGCCCATGAACGATCTAAATGGAGGTTGGCCTTTCACAAAGGTTCCATGGACTTTGAAGAAGCCCGAGTGCAAGGTGAAAGGGAGAAACGTGCTAAGCGAAAAGCACGTCAAATGAATCCTTTACAGGACCATCTTCTATCTGGTAACCTGTGTCCTCACTGTGGGAAGCTGTGTGGATCTAGAATTGGCCTCCACAGTCACTTACGGACCCATCGCTAGAGTCTACACAATCTTCTTTAGAATTTCCTCCTTTTATCCCGGAAGACAATCTTACTCGGTCATGAGTGATCGCCTGATGATGATGACCAGGGGCAGAGCCCAACTGCCCAACACCCTGAAGTGACCACCCAGAGACTGGCAAGTGGTCAGGGCAGTGGCGGATAGTGGCAAACCTGGGGCTGACCCTCTTCAGCGCAGCATCTTATTTTGAAAAATATTTTGTCAGTGTGTGGCCGGCTGGGAATGTAGATGGTTGCAGATGCTCATTTCATTATTTTTACACACACACACTTCCCTTTTCTGCAACGAAACAGTGCTTATGCCCAAGTAAGAGTGCAATCCTAAACATAAAAACATCCTACAACGCCCAGGATTCCCCAGTCAGCTATGCTGGCTGGGGAATGCTGGGTGTTGTAGGACTTATAGAATCACAGAACAGTAGAGTTGGAAGGGGCCTACAAGGAATCCAGGTCAAAGCATCCCCAACAGAAGGCTGTCCAGCTGCACCTTGAATGCCTCCAGACTGGGAGAGCCCACCACCTCCCTAGGTCGTTGGTTCCATTGTCTTATTGCTCTAACAGTCAGGAAATTTTTCCTGATGTTTAGGTGGAATCTGGGTTCCTGTAACTTGAGCCCATTATTCCGTGTCCTGCAAACTGGGATTGGATTTTTTTCTGTATAAACATGCATAGGATTGTGGGACCTTTTTCTGGCTGAACATGCATGGGACTGTAGGACTTATTCTGTCTAAACATGCATACGATTGTTGGACGTTTTAAAAACATGCATAGGTTTGTAGGACGTTTTTCTGTCTAAGCTTGCATAGGATTGTAGGGCTTTTTTCTGTCTAAACATGCATAGGATTGTTGGACTTTTTAAAGACATACATAGGTTTGTAGGACGTTTTTCTGTCTAAGCTTGCATAGGTTTGTAGGACGTTTTTCTGTCTAAGCTCGCTTAAGATTGTAGGGCTTTTTTCTGTCTAAACATGCATAGGATTGTAGGACCGAGCCAGCCAGCCAGCCACTTCTTCTCTCTGGTGAACAGTGGGGTACTGGAGCCGGGGCTCGCAGGGACACAGCCCCAGCACATTTTTATCAGCAGGGACACTGACATCATCTGCCACCCCTCTCAAATTTCTGTGTTCCCTCTGAGCTTAGCTGCGGTCTTCACAGTAGCTGGGAGAAAAATAATTTTCCCAGCAACAATATATTGTTCCCTCTTGTCATGCAAAGTATTTTGGGGTGGCTTGGAATGGGCAGGGAAGACCCTTTAGCTCAGTGTTCTCCAAAATTGGGTCCCCAGATGTTTTTGGCCTACAACTCCCAGCATGTGAGGGCGGGGAGGGCAGGGTTGGATTAGAACGGGATGGGCCATTTGTGGGCTACTGACTCTTGTTGGACTGTAACTCCCATCAGCCCCAGCCAATGGTTGCAGTCCAACAACATCTGGAGGACCACAAGTTGCCCACCCCTGGACTAGATGATCTCCAAGGTCCCTTCCAATTCTGTGACTCAATTACAAGGTGATAAGTCATAAAGTCCAACCAGCCAGGCGACCTTCAGGTCTTTGCTTGCTAAAAGGGTGAGCTTGGGAGTAGGCCACTGTCAGATGCGCTTCTGGGTTTTAAGATGTCCCTCCTGTTTATCAAGCACCACCACTTCAGTATTCCTTGGGAGTATCCATGCCGTTGCTGGTGTGCAAAAAGCAGAGGAGGAGGAGGGGAAACGGAAAGCTACTGGCACCATCTCTTGGCCTGTATCGGAACTGAAATGCAGATCCAGAATGTGGTACAAAGCAAAAATGAAATATATGTCTGAAAACTCCTCTAGAACGAGAGCCCGTGTGGCGTAGTGGTGAGAGTGTTGGACTGGGACTCGGGAGATCCGGGTTCTAGTCCCCGCTCGGCCATGAAACTCGCTGGGTGAGTTTGGGCCAGTCACTGACTCTCAGCCTAACCTACCTCACAGGGTTGTCGTGAGGATAAAGTGGAGAAGAGGAGGATTATGTAAGCTGCCTTGGGCTCCTTGCAGGAAAAAAGGCAGGGTATAAATATAATAAATAAATAAAACAAGTGGGATCACATGCAACCAAGATGCTCAGGGCCCGTCCCTTCATTTCAGCAAGTGCCCATGGACAGCAGGGTGGTGGGGCAGATGGTCTCCCAGATATTCAGGGCACCATCCCTAGTGGGCCACCCCCTAACACTGCCTCCGATTCGTAACCAGATGGTTCTACCCTCAAGGGTCCCCTTTCTCTCTCTCTCAACAATCCTCCAGCTAGAATACAAGCAACATTAATCCCAACTCTTGAGCAAACTTTTGACTGGATTTGATTAATAGCCCCGACCGTCTGTACCTGCTTTCTCTTAACCTTTTTAGACAGCCACTTTGCCCTTTAGAAAAAGGATACTTTGAGCAAGCGAGATTAAAATTTCAATCCACCCAATTCTTCACTTTCGTGTTCTAGATTCCTTTGCCCTTGGCGTGCCACTCTCAAGATTTCAAACCTGGATTTCCGCCGGAATGCTAACATTATCGAAAGCTTGCTTGTCTTTATAGCATTCGTTTTTTTATTGGGAAATTTTCAACGAAGCAAAACAGAACAGAGGAAAAGAAAAAAAAGAAGTCCTCAGCTGTGAAGTGCGGAGTCGTCGTAGAGTTGGAAGGGGCCTAGAAGGCCATTGAGTCCAACCCCTGGCTCAACGCAGAACAGATGTGGGCAGCCCAGGCAGTCACTCATCCAAGCACCGACCGGGCACATACCTGCCCAGCTTCAGCATCGTGTGTTCTCGACACCACCTGCAGTCCAACCACAATACTCTGGAGTTCTAGTTTGTTTTTAAGCAGGTTTTCTATAGGAGGGGAGCTTACTAATCGAGGGGCAGGAAGAGGAGAATGTTCTGTTGTGAAGGATTCAGGGTGGGGCATGGTGTGATCGCGGAACTTACCTGCCTCAGGATCTCAACCACCATTTATAAAGGGGGGGTGAGGTTTGTTGGGAACACCTCTTGAAGCTCTCAGAAACCCAAGGGGTAGCTAAAAGAACTGGTTGAGTAATTATGACCTTATATATGGCAGGGCAGTATTATCACCTCTGCTACGGATTGAGACTGAGAAAGGGGGGGAAAGAGGCCATACAGTGGATTCAGACAACACAATAACCTACACTCAAGGGTTGACTATGGGTTAAGTGAGGCTTGTTGCTGAATGGCGGCTTGTCATTGAAACATGGGTTAGCGTGTTGCCTGAAGCCAGCTGCGCTAACAAGCCATGGCTTGTGAACCACGACCCACCCATGAAGGGAACCCATGGTTTGTTGTTGGGTTGTGAACTGTGGGTTGTTCACCATGGCTTGTTAGCGCAGCTGGCTTCAGACAACATAATAACCCACGGTTCAACAACAATCCACGGTTCAACAACCCATGAGCCTGGGTTATCGTGTTGTCTGAACCCAAGCCAGCATAACGCAATAGCCCCAAGTGACGGAGCAGGGTAGCATTCCCTAAACTGCTGCCCTCCATATGGTTCCGCACTAGTTGGGAATGCTGGGAGTTGCAACCCAGACACATCTGGAGGGCAGCGGTTTGGGGAAGGCTGAGGTAGGGCTTGGGAAGAGAGCTCACTGGATGCTCTTGGGTCACAGTCGGCTTGCCTCTTAGCCAAACCTACCTCACAGGGTTGTTGCGAAGACGGGGGCAGCAGGGGGAGAGAGGAGGAGCAAGCATGGTGCCTTCAGCGAAAAGCAGTGTTCTCCAACTTTGGGTCCCCAGATGCTTTTGGCCTACAACTCCCAGCATGCCCCAGCCAGTGTAGCTGGGAGTTGTAGGCCAAACACATCTGGGGACCCAAGGTTGGAGAACACTGGCATAAAGGGTGGGATAAAGAATATTGTATGTATATTTAGCGTCACCCCACATGATTCTTAGGACAGAAGTCTAGCGTCATCCATCACAAAGCAGGAGCAGGCACTATATACAGCAGCCTCCCCAACCTAGCACCTTCCAGATGTGTTGGACTAGAGCTGGCTGGGGGATTCTGGCAACTGTCGCCCAACACATCTGGAAGGCGCTAGGTTGGGGAAGGCTGGTATCATGCAGGGAGGCTCTCCACCGTCCAGGCCCACCGGGTGAGCACTAGGTGGCAGCAAACACACGGCGGCAGCATCTCCTGGGCAGCGCCACTCACACTCGAACCCAAGGCTTCCTGGCTCAGCACTATTTTGCCAGTCATCCGCCCGACCAGCCCCGCATACTCAGAACTCTACCCTAGGATTCTGGGCCTCCTACAGAAGCCAAAAAAGGTGTCTTCAAAAACAGACAGCACAAGAACAGCCTACACAGCCATTCCCCCTGACCCAGGTATGTGGGGTGGGTTCTGGCAATAGGTCCAGAGAGCTACACACACACACACACACACACACACACACACACACACACACACACACAGACCACCACACCAGTTACCCAGGGAATACCCTGGAAAAAAAATAACAATTTTTTTTTAATTGAGGAAAAGAATTCCAATTGACAGATTACAGGGCAGGTAACACCAAGGCCTTTAGGCAAAACCGACGCTTTGCCACCAGGGCGCCTTTTAAAGTGACATGATGCGCCTTAAATAAATTAAGGGGACTGCAGTTCTTTGGTCGCCGCCGTCGCTTCACTTCATGCTCTTGACAAAATCTTCGCCTTTCTTGATGGAAGCTTTCAGCTCGGAAATGGCCTCGGCCACCATCTTCTCTTCAAAAGGAGAGATCTTGCCGATACCCAGGTTCTTCTCAATGCCATTTTTCTGAGGGGGGAAAGGAAGGCCGGAAAATTGAACCAGAACATTAAGAGACAAAGCGCTGCTTTCATGAGGAAAGTCACTGGCACTTCTACATCAAAGAGTGAGCTGGAAGTTACTGAGAGGCGACCAATTTCTAAGTTCTGGAACTTAGATTTGCTTGCTGAGCCAAACCAAAATGAAGGGTCCTTTCAGACACAGGCCTGTGTCCCAACGATCCCATCCTGCTACCCACAGATGAATGACTGCAGGTAATCCTCCTGTTAACAGAATGCTGGACTAGATGGACCCTTGGTCTGATCCAGCAGGGCTCGTCTGATGTTCTGACGCTCTCCTGCTATTGCTGCTGTTCAATTAGGGTCTCAGAATTGCAGATTATTTTTTTTAAGCCCTAATTGTTTTAAATGCACCGTTTGTTTATTGCTATTACTGCCTAGGAACGGCTCCAGCTCATGTAACACCTATCCTACATCGGCTACCAATTTGTTTCCAAGCTCAATTTAAAATGGACTCTATTTTTAAAGCCCTAATCCAGAGGTGCAAACCCGCAGGCCCAAAAGCAAGACCTGGCCGTGCAAAGTTGCCCAGAAACAGGGGAGGTGGGCGACTCCTATGTCGGCGGGGCTCCTCATCCATTACAGCTCTTATTCTGAGCTCCATGAAGTGGTGGTGAGCCTATTTGGGGGATCGAGTATGGCACCACGGATAGCTCCTAGAAAGCTCAGAGTAAAAGCTGCAATGGATGAGGAGCCCCGCCGACATAGGAGTCACCAGCTTCCCCTGCCCAGAAGGCTCCGCCCTCCTTTTCCTTTCCCGAACCATGGATTCTTGGGGGTTTCCCAGCTTTCGTGCAGATTTCCCCCCATTCTAACAGGTTGAAAAGCCTCCAAGGTTTAGCTTTATTTTGGCCCCACCCCATCCCTTTGGCTTTGGCCCTGCCCACAACTGGAAGCAGCCCCCGAGAGCTTCTCTGAACTGGAATGTGGCCTTCGAGCTTCTGCACCCCTGCTCTAATCGGTCTGGGATGCAGTTGCCTCAAGGATCACCTTCGCCCGTATGAATTTACCCAGGTTTTAAGACCATCATCTCAGGCCCTGCTCTCTAGTCCGCCACTAAATGAAACTCATTCGGCAAGTGCCAGAGACAGGGCCTTTCCTGCACTGGCCCCAAGACTCTGCAATTCCCTCCCCGGAGAAATCTGGCAAGCCCTCTCACTTTGTGTCATTTAACAGTTACGGTTTATAAAGTGTTGGGAGCTGCCTTAACAAATAACATTCTTCTAAAAGGCAGAACTTAAAATCACTCCATAAAATAATTGGCTGGAGGGCTGCCTGTGCATATAAGTAAACTGCAATCAAGGAAAGCCCGGGCTACATACCCCGAGAAGCAGCGGTGTGGAGAAATACGTGCACTCCGTTTCCTCCGACCGGACGAAAGAGCACTCGATCACCCCCTCCTTGCCGTTCATCGCATCCAGGACAGAGAAGACAAACCTGGCACCGGCGTAGGCCATGGACAGGGTGGCCGATCCTGTTGGGGGCAAACGGGGACAGGAGTCAAAGGCACACCCACATTTCTGTCGCCCTACCTAGGCGGCCCAATTCTGAAGCCACCACCAAAGGGGATATGGGAATGTTTCAGTAGCAAATACTGGAGTCGGTCTTTGCCAAGGTGAATACAGTAAATTGTCACAATCACAGACTGTACTTTAAAAATATGAGCTGACGCAGTGAAGTAGCTAAGGAAGTGACTGAGTTACAAATCCAGAGCTCTCCTGCTTGAACCTCGTCTCCGCTGAGAACAGGCCACCCCCTCTCAGCCTCAGTCATCCACCTACAATCTGGCAACAGGGATGCTGCCCCACCTTCCAGGGATGCTTTGAGGGCTACAATGGAATATTTATGTTCATTTGTTTGTTACATTTATAGCCGGTCTATCTTTTCCTCTTGGAAGGAAATCGAGGTACACATGATCCGCCTCCTCCTCTCCATTTTATCCTCATAACAAACTTGCGAGGTGGGTGAGGCTGAGAGTCGGTGACTGGCCCAAGTCGCCAAGCGAGCTCCATGGCCAAGCGGGGACTCGAACCCAGGTCTCCCCACTCCCAGTCCGACACTGTGGCGGGCCAGAGCAGCCTTCCCAACCTGGTGCCCTCCAGATGCATTGAGCTGCAATGCCCATCATCCCCAGCTAGCAGGGCTGCAGTCCAACACATCTGGTGGGCACCTGTCCGGGGGGGAGGCGGGGGGGAGGCGGGGAAGAGGTGGAGCTGGCTGAACCGGAACACGCGTGAGACGGCTAACCCAACCGTAAGCAGTGCTGGCGGTGAGCCCTGTTCAGTGGTGGCCGACGGCACGTGCAGTGCAGGGCTGCCGCAGACACTCGTCCGGAAAGGCACAGCACGGCTGCTCCGGACTCAGGGACGCTACAAGGAATCCGGGGGGGGGGGGGGAGGAGAGACATCCCCATGCACCAACCTGCGCCTGCTTTCGCCTTGACCACTTCTGTCCCGGCCTCTTGAATCCTTCCAGTCAGGGCCGTCAGCTGGTCCTGAGGGAAATCCACTTTGGGCGTGCACTGCAAACCGACAAGGAGAGGTGGTTCACCTTCCGGGCCCTCGCTGGCTCCCCCTCCGCCGGACTCTGAGAGCAACGGGGCGGCATCTACCTGGCTTTTTATTTTAATAGCAGCTTCCAACAGCAAGGCTGACGCTCCCTCCCCACCCAGAAAGCTCCCCCTCAGCACCCCACTGACAAGAAGCGAGGCCCGCATTGGCTCAGGGAGACGCAGTAGACACACTACGGGAGCTCATCCTGCAATCTTCTTATCCCTGGAACATGGTACTGAGGGAGATGAGAAGGGGAAGCAGACGCATTCCACCAACCCTGCTGGAAAGACTACTTAATTTCCCTCCCCTCTTCCCTCCCCAGCCCTTTTTCCTTGCATGTCGTGCCCTTTTACATTGCAAGCCTCAGGGCAGGGACCGACTTGTATTACTGATTATATGTAAGCCTCTCCAGGAATCTTTTTGGCTGAGGAATGGGATAAAAACCGAACACTGGGCTCCCCCAGAAAGAGCAATTTGTAGTTCGTATCCCCCCCCCCCCCCAGACTTGACCAAGCCACCTCCCCGCTCCCCAGGCTGAAGAAGCTGACGCCGAGACCGGAGGGGCAGCCTCCTCGAAAGGGTGCCCTTAGATAGAGCGGCAGTGCATGGCTCTTCCGGCCCTCTCTTCCTGCCACCCGGGACGTGCGAGGCGCAGCAATGGGCCTTACGTGGCAGGCGCCCCCGCCAGAAATTAACAGCGGGTCGTGCAGGAACGTTTCACCACCTTCTGTGCTCCCGATCTAGGAAAAAAGTCAGACCGGGGGCAGAAATAACCTGTGGGCAGCCAGCTGGCCACCCCTGCAGTGTTCACGTGCAACACAGCAGGGTGCGCTGGTCTTTCCCTTCACAAGCTTGAGACTAGGTCGCTGTCACATACTCCAACAGGGAACCGCCCCTGTCGACCGTCTGGAAGCAGCGAGACCAGCTTCTTCGCAACTGGTTACACAACCCTCCCTTCGCAGTTCCGTTCAAATCCAAACTCTCCTCTCACAAGCTCTGCGGTTTCACTTTCTAAGTTAGCGTGGGGGAGACGCTGACAACAGAAACCTTCCTAATGCCCCCATCACCACCACCACCACCTCTGGCCACACCTTTTGAGGGCCAGAAATATTGGAAGACTCTGGAAAAACCGGACGCTACGCCAACACACACCTGAGAGATCAGTGGGATGATGGTCTTCCCTGCATGGCCGCCGATCACGGGGACGTTCACGCGAGCTGGATCCAAGCCCTGGGGAAGAGGCAGCTTTTAGCACAAATTCAGAGACAAACCCCGCAACAAGCAGTGCAGCTCATCAGGAAGCCAGAATACTCATCATTCAGCTGCCGTTAAGGCCAGCACATCTAACTGCCTTGCATGGAGCCTGTGTATGTTCCACGCATCCATAGATCACTCATGCAAGTATGGAGCCAGATTTCTACGAGCATCTCCAAGAATCTTGACTTTCATGTAACTATTTCTTAAAAGGGTTCCTAGCCCTCATGAAACAGGGAAGCTGACGTGGAAAATGTCAGGTGAAGACCTGGGCCTTTCCAGTGTGTGTGGCCAGAAAGAGTAGGCTCTAGTGCAGTGTTCTCCAACCTTGGATCCCCAGATGTTTTTGGCCTACAACTCCCAGCATGCCCCAGCCAAGAAGACTGGCTGGGGCATGCTTGGAGTTCTAGGCCAAAAATATCTGGGGACCAAAGGTTGGAGAACACTGCTCTAGTGCTTCTACCTCCCCTCATTTCCAAGTCTATCCATCCTTGCCAAGATATTCTCTAAAGTGCGAGAACCTTTGGAGGGGCAGAATTAGTCAACAGCATGTCAATGCATTTAAAACATCTGCTAAAAGCAACAAAAAAGCTTTCTTCAGATACATGCACAGTAAAAGACAGAAGAAAGAACTGGTGGTTCAACTACGCAATGAGGATGGCAAATTGATAACAGAAGACAAAGAAAAGGCAGAAGTGTTCAATTCCTACTTCGGCTCGGTCTTCTCCCAAAAGAGGGTCTATGACCCCCCTGGCAAACCTGAAGTGCAGACTGAAGGGGCAGGATTGCAGCTTGAGATTAATAGGCAAATGGTCAAGGAGCACCTGATTACTCTGAACGAGTTTAAATCTCCAGGGCCTGATGAGCTGCATCCTAGAGTAATAAAGGAACTGGCAGAAGAACTCTCAGAACCACTGTCTATTATCTTTGAGAAATCATGGAGGACAGGTGAAGTGCCAGACGACTGGAGGAGGGCAAATGTTGTTCCCATCTTCAAAAAGGGCAAGAAGGAGGAACCTGGGAACTATAGGCCAGTCAGTCTGACATCAATCCCCGGGAAGATTTTTGAGCAGATTATAAAGAAGTCAGTCTGCAAGCACCTTGAAAACAATGCAGTGATTACTAGAAGCCAGCATGGATTTGTCAAGAACAAATCCTGTCAGACTAATCTGATCTCATTTTTTGATCGGGTAACCTCCCTTGTGGACTGTGGGAATGCTGTGGACATTATATATCTGGACTTCAGCAAAGCTTTCGACAAAGTGCCTCATGATATCCTGATTAGTAAGCTAGCTAAGAGTGGGCTAGATGGAACAACTATCAGGTGGATCCACAACTGGCTACAGAATCGGACTCAAAGAGTGCTTATCAATGGTTCCTTCTCAAACTGGGGAGAGGTAACGAGCGGGGTACCACAGGGCTCGGTCCTGGGCCCGGTGCTCTTCAACATTTTTATTAATGACTTGGATCAGGAGGTACGGGGAATGCTTATCAAATTTGCAGATGACACAAAGTTGGGTGGAACAGCTAATACTCTGGAAGACAGAAACAAAATTCAAAGTGACCTCGATAGGCTGGAGCGCTGGGCCGAAAACAACAGAATGAAATTTAATAGGGATAAATGCCAAGTGCTGCACCTAGGGAGAGGAAACCAAATGCAGAGTTACAGAATGGGGGACACTTGGCTCAACAATACTACAAGTGAGAAGGATCTTGGAATTGTGGTAGATCACAAACTGAATATGAGCCAGCAATGCGATGTGGCTGCAAAGAAGGCAAATGCAATTTTGGGCTGTATTAATAGAAGTATAGCTTCCAAATCGCGGGAAGTGATAATTCCCCTTTACTCGGCACTGGTTAGGCCTCATCTTGAGTACTGCGTCCAGTTCTGGGCACCACACTTTCAGAAGGATGTAGACAAACTGGAGAGGGTTCAGAGGAGGGCAACAAAGATGATAAAGGGACTGGAAACAAGGCCCTATGAGGAGAGACTGAAAGAACTGGGCATGTTTAGCCTTCAGAAGAGGAGACTGAGGGGAGATATGATCGCACTCTTCCAGTATTTGAAGGGATGTCACACAGAGGAGGGCAAAGATCTCTTCTCGATCATCCCAGTTTGCAGGACACGGAATAATGGGCTCAAGTTACAGGAACCTAGATTCCACCTAAACATCAGGAAAAATTTCCTGACTGTCAGAGCAATAAGACAATGGAATCAACTACCTAGGGAGGTTGTGGGCTCTCCCACTCTGGAGGCATTCAAGGTGCAGCTGGACAGCCATCTGTCAGGGATGCTTTGACCTAGATTCCTGCATTGAGCAGGGGGTTGGACTCGATGGCCTTGTAGGCCCCTTCCAACTCTACTTTTCTATGATTCTATGATTCTATGAATTTGCATAAATGTATTCTATGAATTAGGGGTGGGGAGAGGGAGGCAACAACACAAGGTCCACCCTACTCTGTAGCCTGATAAGATGTTCTTTTCTTTAAAATGTTCCAGCTGTAAATAGGCAATTAAAAAAAAAACCCACTAGATTGGAAAGCCCGGTTTCTGGAAATACAACTGAACACTTTAGTCATCAGCTATGTGATCCAAGTGCGGTCAGAGAGCAGATATCCTTTGGCCACCACTCCTGTACGCCCTGACAGTAGGCTAATAATACACAGCGGATCATTCTGCGAAGGATCTGGCACACGTCCGAAGCCCAAAGGAGAAAATCAAAACCACATCATGGGATTTCTATTTATTATCCCTGCGACCTTACGCCAAGGTAAAGAGAGGACATGCCGTTCTGCTCAAGTGACCTGCAGCGTTTTGCAGCTGGCCAGGGACCAGTTTCGTCTTGGCCCAGGTCTCTGAGACAGGACAATAGGCCCTCCCGCTTCTTAAACCAGGCTTTTCTAGCTGACGAGATCACAGCTTGGGAGCACAATATCTGATGGAGCTCCTCTCCCAACCTGAATCTACCCAGAGACTATGCTCAGCATCTGAGGCTTTCCCCTCCAAGGGAGGCTTGGACTGTGCTAACAAGAGGGCCTTCTCAGTGGCGGCCCCCTGATTTTGGAATGATCTCCCCACTGAGCCTGCCTGGTGCCAACTCTGTTATCCTTTAGGCGCCAAGTTAAGACTGTCCTCTTATCAGTCTTGCTGTATATTAAAAGGAAATGTTTTAACTGCTCAAATTGTTTTAAATTCTGTTTTTAATTTTTGCACATTAAAATTTTTCTGCTGTTTTTATCATATTGTGGTTTGTGCTTTTTATGAATTGCTGTGAACCGCCTAGAGAGCTTCGGCTATTGGTCGGTACAGAAATGAAATAAATCATCATCATCCCCAACCCAAGGTAGCAAATGTCAAATTCCTGGTGCTTCATGATTTGATGACCCATCCTACAGGAGCGAAAGAGGTTAGGGCTTTGTTCATCCCAGCTGACCATGTGGCAACAACTGGACCACTGAATTCCAGCCTGCCCAAGCAACAACCAATGACATGGTGTTTCCCACACATCCTGGCGCGGAAGCAGGGGAAGTGGCAATGAATCTAACTGGCTGAAAATGTCATCTTTTAACATTTTTTATAGGTAACTTAAGACTCTGGCCTCTGTGGATGCTGACAAAAGCTTGAAGAGCTTTGAGAAATCTGCAGGAGAGGGTCTGCTCGGTGGTTGCCTTTGCACATAAGAAGCCACAGTTGCCACAAATCCTGGATCCTTGTTCACAAGCCGCTGCCCAACTGCTCCCGCTTATCTCCTCCTGCCAACGGGAATGGCTGAAGTAAAAAGAAACTCACCAGAGAGCAAAAGCAGGTGAAGCAGGATTCCTGACTCACCGCTCCCAAACAAGCCGGAAATCCTAAGCCAAGAACAAGGCCTGGCTTCAGATTCCGGTTTCTTAGGGGACTAGCAAACCAGGAATCCCAGGAGTTGGACAGCTTGCACCACCATGGCACTTATGGAAAATAAGCCAGGGTTCACATTAATTTTGGCTTATCATTACGTGTGAATCAGTCCTGTGTGTGTGTGTGATGACTTTATTGCCCCGCGTGGTTTTCACATCCCCTCCCAGGGCTACAGTTTCCTGAACTGCAATTCTGCCCCCCGCCATCCAACCACAAGTGAGAAGGATCTTGGAATTGTGGTAGATCACAAGCTGAATATGAGCCAGCAATGCGATGTGGCTGCAAAGAAGACAAATGCTATTTTGGGCTACATTAATAGAAGTATAGCTTCCAAATCACGGGAAGTGATAATTCCCCTTTACTGGTTAGGCCTCATCTTGATGCTTTTAAGATGCTTTTAAAATGCTTTTAAGATGCTTTTAAGATGTTTTATAATGTTTTTAAGTAGTTTTAAGATGTTTTAATAGTACATGTTGTGTTTTGATTAGTTTATGTATTTTATATTTTTGTTGCTCCCCGCCTCGATCTAGACGAAGAGGCGGGTAACAAATAAAATTATTATTATTACTATTATCTTGAGTACTGCGTCCAGTTCTGGGCACCACACTTTAAGAAGGATGTAGACAAACTAGAGAGGGTTCAGAGGAGGGCAACAAGGATGATAAAGGGACTGGAAACAAGGCCCTATGAGGAGAGACTGAAAAAACTGGGCATGTTTAGCCTTCAGAAGAGGAGACTGAGGGGAGATATGATCGCACTCTTCCAGTACTTGAAGGGTTGTCACACAGAGGAGGGCCAGGATCTCTTCTCGATCATCCCAGTTTGCAGGACACGGAATAATGGGCTCAAGTTACAGGAACCCAGATTCCACCTAAACATCAGGAAAAATTTCCTGACTGTTAGAGCAATAAGACAATGGAACCAACTACCTAGGGAGGCGGTGGGCTCTCCCACTCTGAAGGCATTCAAGGTGAAGCTGGACAGCCATCTGTCAGGGATGCTTTGACCTGGATTCCTACATTGAGTGGGGGGTTGGACTCGATGGCCTGGTAGGCCCCTTCCAACTCTACTTCTCTATGATGAAGGCTGCCATATATCCTTACCCTGCTTGGGGGGGGGGAAGAAAGCAAAGTGCAGATGAGGTATGGAACGGTAAACCGACTAGCACTGACTACAACAACATACCTTCAGTTCAGCCACAAAAGTATTTGCTCGGACAATGTCCAAAGTTGTGACACCAAAAATTCTGTTGGGGTTGTACACCCCATGCTTCTTAAAAATTTCAGAAGTAATCGGGATGGTGGAATTGACCTGAAAGCAAGGAGAAAGTAATTCATGACCTCCATTTAGATACATTTTAAGAATGTTTAACAAGGCTTTACAACACTTTAGGGTCCCTTGAAGCAGCTCTCATCAAGGGGGGGGGAAATATACAGGAGTTTAAAACCACAAAATCAAATTCAGATAAAATCACAATTACCGTGAAGTTAGGATTTGTATCCTGAAAGGTGGCATATAGATAACTACAATAAATAAATAAAGACCTCTCCCTTTGGGCCAGTCACTGACTCTCAGCCTAACCTACCTCACAGAGTTATTGTGGGGATAAAATGGAGAGGAGGAAGATTTTGTAAGCCACTTTGGGTTATTTGCAGGGAAAAAGGCAGGGTATAACTATAATAAATAAACAAACAAATAAAAGAAGCCCACTACAATATTTATTTATTGAAAGGATTCTTACCACACCCTTCAAGCCATCCCCCAGGGCAGCTACTCTGTGAATGGGCCTTCAGCCATGCTAAATTAAGAGGTAAATCCCCTCTTGCTGCTTGGCTCGATTACAAGTAATGGTCTGTTTCAGATTACAGCTAAAACATTGCAACAGGCTTTTAAAGGGGCAGAAGCCAAACAGCAACCTGGACAGGCAGTGACAGTCTAGCTAGGGCAGTGTTCTCCAACCTTGGGTCCCCAGATGTTTTTGGTCTACAACTCCCAGCATGCCCCAGCCAGCATAGCTGGCTGGGGCATGCTGGGAGTTGTAGGCTAAAAACATCTGGGGACCCAAGGTTGGAGAACACTGAGCTAGGGTATTATCCTAAACCAGGGGAGGGAGAACTGCTGTCCTCCTGTTGCTTTTGGACTACAACTCCCAGATTCCCTGGCCATGCGGGCCAGGACTTACAGGAGTTGGAAGTCCAAAACATCCAGAGGGCACCAGGTTCCCTGACACGTCCCAAAAGACACGGCTGCTGCTAAAAGGGGCAGTGATGTGTCTAGCTTCCCACCCAGAAGGACTAGGAGAAACTACCTTGTGCCATGATGTCATAGCATTCTCCGTTTCCCACCCCTCGCCCCACCACTGCCAGCCAGTGATGAGAAATGGGGCTGAGCAAGTGCAACTGTTATGGCATCACAGCATGAGTCACGTTTTCCCTGAACCTGGGTGGGAGAGCACACTAGCTGCATGGCTACCATTTGTCAGGCAGTCACGTACTCAGGGCAACGTCTGTGTTGGCTCTCGTATTTCCCGCTAGCTACCTGTGCTCTGCAGAAGATACTGTTTTATTATGAAGACTCTTAGTAAATCCAGATGACAAAATCTGCTAGAGATGTCTAGGTGATCTAGCAGGTGATCTAAACTGGCATACCCAACCCAAGATGGGCGGAATGGCTCCGCCAGTGCCCTCTTTCCTCCAGTCACATGACAGATCCGCACCACTGTAGGCTGCGTAGCTGGGTTTTACTGCAAGAGAACTTGGGAAGGGAAGTGAGAAGCTGCCACCCCCTGGCTTCCCAATCTGCCTGCAGCCACAGGCTCTGCATTCATTCACTAGCAGGCGAATGGAGGGGTTACATGGAGGCATTTCATACAGCCGCAAAGCTGCATGAGATCCCTCGTGGAAGGCAGCTGGATTTTGCTTACCGGATTTGCAATAACGCAGATCATGGCCTCGGGGCAGTGCTTGGCACAAGCGGCTGCCAAGTTAGCAACGATGGTGGCATTCGTATTGAAGAGGTCGTCGCGGGTCATGCCTGCGGATCAGATTGGAGAACTTATTGGCTGCATTCTGGCCTCCCATCAAATCCCCGTCCAGTGAACTCACAGCACAGGTATGTTAAGATGGTAGCTTTCTATGCCCCCAGCTGGGCACAGCCCCTAGTCACTGTAGCATCTAGTCGCAACTGCTCCAGGAAAAAGGAGATGCCTCCCCACCCCGCGGTAACCATCGTGCAAGCTGCATGGACAAGGGGGAGACCAGCCTGGGCCCACACATTGGCAAAAGAAGGAACAGCTCCAGGGAGCTTGCTTTATTTTATTTATTTATTTATTATATTTATACCCCGCCTTTTTTCCTGCAAGGAACCCAAGGCGGCTTACATAATCCTCCTCCTCTCCATTTTATCCTCACAACAACCCTGTGAGGTAGGTTAGGCTGAGAGTCAGTGACTGGCCCAAAGTCACCCAGTGGGTTTCATGGCTGAGCGGGGACTAGAACCCGGATCTCCCGAGTCCCAGTCCAACACTCTCACCACTACGCCACGCTGGCGTTCCCTTCCGTGCCAGAAAAAAACGAAAGGGGGGAAAACTCTATTAAGAACCTTGTAACTAAGAACTGGTGCCTGAGTTTTGCTTTCTTCCTCCTCCCTCCCAATCTCTTTTCCTTTTGTGTCATGTCTTTTAGATTGTAAGCCGGAAGGCAGGGACTGCCTGATATTAATCTCTGTAAGCCACTCTGGGAGCCTTTTCTGGCTGAAGAGCGGGGTGAAAATGCTGTGAATAAATAAGTAATAAATAAAGCAGCCTGAAATGCAGCAAAGCAGCAGTACAGGAGTCCTCGAACTGTGCACATCGTGGCTTGTTTCCCAGGGGTTCGCAGCAGAACGAAAAAACAGGCTTTCCAGAAGCAAGCTGGCAAGCACATGTGTGGGCCTCTGCGATGGGAGGTGGCCCAAGGATTTATGGCACGCCAGCCCGCCCGTAGTGCAGACGCTGGACTCTTCAGAGCAATGTTTGCAAGCGTCATGTGGGGACAGGCAGAGGCACGGCAATAAAGCCACGTTAACCGACAGGTAAGCATTCCAAGAAAACCCAGACTGATGCCACCTGAAAAGGCTCCTGCCTCCCTCTCTCTCCAGCATCCCTTACAGGCCTGGTACTGTGGGGGAATTGGGAGGCACTGAAGGTTCACAGGAAGTAATTCAGTGCCAGGGAAGTTAGACAAAGCAGCAAGAGAAGGTGAGAGTTAAGGACAGAGCGAAGGTTGCGGGAGGCCCAAAGAATCTGGGCTACAGTTGCACTGGGAAGTGGGTGGGATGGAGACCCGTCTAGAGCAGCCTTCCCCGCCTTGGTTCCCTCCAGATGTTTAGGACTACAACTCCCATCATCCCTAACCATCGGCCATGAGAGTTGCAGTCAAACACATCTGAACGGCACCACGTTGGGAAAGGCTGATGTACAGAACAGCAAGGAAATTTACAGGATAGGCAGGTGGAAGATTTAGGGCGCAATCCTATGCATGTTTAGACCATGGCTGGCTGGGGAATGCTGAGAGTTGTAGGACTTTTTCCTGTCTAAACATGCATAGGATTGCGCCCTTATGCTACTTTCACTAAACACCCACCTCCACTCCCATGAAGATTAATGTCCAAGAGAAGTTCGGATATGGACAGCTTTGACGAACGCCCTACAAGGAGCGCTAGAGCATAAACAGGTACTACTGCTTCCAAAATGCCTGTCCTATTCCTCAAGCACGGCGCTGGCCAAGCTCAACACCAGCTGCAGCCAGATATACTCACTCAGCAATCCCACGAAATGTAGATCCCTTTAGAATTTCTCGGACTACAGGCTTACCCGGCTTTCTAGGGACTCCGGCTGGAATCACGACGACCTCACAGCCCTTCAGGGACTCTGGCAACTGCTCGGGTCCTAGAAAACCTGAAGCAGTAAGACAAACAACCACATTTACATTGTTATATTGGCAGGTGATTTGTCTGCTGATGAAATTAGCATACTGAAAAACCACGTCTGTGTGTGGGGTTAAAAGAAGTCTTGGGGTGCTGGCCACCAAGACAATTAATTTGATGTCAGCACCAAAGAATGTGAACCTAATTTATTGTTAAAGCATCCTCCCAGTCTATCATGATGCAGCTTTCAATTAGCTAGGAACAGACACAGACAGATCAGGAGTTTCCTGGGGCAGCAGCAGGTGGACGTGTCAAGCAAGTAAACTGCCTGCACTGATTCACAGCTGGGGGGGCGGGTATGTTCTGGCAGAAAAATCTACAGAGGCAAACAAAGCTCTGAGTTAGACAAGCTCAAAGTCAAGAAGCAGAAGCCAACCTTTATGCTGCCTTTAATTCAGACCCAAGTCCTGTATTATTATGCTGAGCTCCGACATTCTCCATGGACAGAGAAGGACACCAAAGGTTACTACGTAGGAACAAAAACTGGCCATTATCTGTTGCTTGCCCTGTTCAGAGTACCAGTGAGAATATTATTTCTGGGCATCCTTCCAAGAGGAAAGGAGGTGGTCATACAGCGATTCACAGCCACTGCAGACACACACACCCCGGCATCTCCCACAGTGTCCTCCTGCAGTAAGAGGACAGAGATAACTTGGGGAGGCAGATAAAGCAGAGATCACTGTCACTACAGTTCCAGCTCCTCTGAGAATCACCCAAAAGCGGAGGGCATAAGAGACTACAGGTGGGGAAGGGAGCAGGAAAGAGGAGCAGGACAATCCTCCATCTCTTTTCTTCTGACAGGGGCACGTTCTCTTGGGGTAAGAACATAAGAAGAGCCCTGCTGGATCAGACCAAGATCCATCTCCTCCAGCGTTCTGTTCAGTGGCTAACCAGCTACCTGTGGGAAGCCCACAAGTGGGCCGTGAGCACAGCAGCACCCGCCCGCTCATGTTCCCCAGCAACTGGTGTACATAGGCAGACTGCTTCCAATACTGGAGATAGCAAGCCATCAGGACTAGTAGCCATTGACAGCCTTCAAGAATTTGTCTAATCCTGTTTCAAAGCCATCCAAATTGGTGGCCACCAGTACAACCTGTGGTAGCAAATTCCACAGTTTAATTATGTGATGTGGGAAGAAGGACCTCCTTTGTGGGAAGAAGGACCTCCTTTTGTCTGTCCTGGATCTCCCGCCAATCACCTTCATGGGCTGACCCCATTCGTTTCTAGTATTATGAGAAAAATATCTCCCTATCTACTTTCTCCACACCGTGCACGCATAATTTTGAGCACCTCTATCCACGCCTCCCCTTACTCGCCTTTTTTCTAAGCTGAACAGTCCCAGGTGCTGTAAACTTTCTACATAGGAGAGTTGCTCCAGCGCCTTGATCATTTTGGGTTGCCCTTCTTCGCACCTTTTTCCAACTCTACAATATCCTTCTTTGAGTGCGGTGACCAGAACTGCACACGGTATTCCAAGTGAGGTCGCACCATAGACTTGCATATCGGTTGAGAGCTCGGTGCCAACACTGAGCAGAGACACCCCTTTTCTCTCTCTCTCCCTTCCCCCCCCCCCCAACAGGCTGCCAGGGGAGGGACAAGTCACTCTTGAACTGATTGCTTGCAGATGGCTTATGAAATCAGGCTGAGGACCACAGGTTGCATATCCCTGCTATAGATATTTGGCAAATCGATTGATCACACAACCAGCCCTGGTTCTGGGAAGAGCGAACGAATTGCCAGTTCCTCTTTAATAAGTTCTTGGGATTAGTAGCATACAAACTGGATATATATTTTTAAAAAACAGAGGGGGGGAAAAAAGCAGAAATAAAGTGGCACCTTTCACTTCAGCTCTGGTTTCGATGTGGCTAAGATCGGCTGCGACACCCGGAGTGTGGGCGATATCGTAGAGGTTGAGGCGACTGATTAAGGGGCTGTTCTTCAGTAAGAGGGAGAGGGGCTGGCCAATCCCCCCGGAAGCGCCAAGCACCGACACTTTAGCATTGTTCTAGATTGGGCAGAGAAGAAACAAAGATGCTTAAAATGGAAGATTCTCTTGCGCAAACTATGAATAAGAGGAGGACACTTGGAGGCAACAAGGCTCTCAAAACTTTGCATCATCATCACACGCGGGATCACAGCTCAGACCACCACCTGTTGCCCTCTGGAACGGTTTCAAACAGCTCTGGAGACAGAGTTTGCTGCCTTCTCAAAACTGTTATGTCATTCAAGTCACAGCAACAAGGAACTCGGGTGGTTGCAGTCACAGCATGAAACAAGGACTGTGAACATCTGGTGGTTCCTTGGATAACTTTGAATCCAGGGAATCTCTCTCTCTCACTGCTTAAAAAAAAGAAAGCTTATAGCCCTCATGGTTGTACAGAAAAACTTAGGGTGCAATCCTATGCATGTTTAGACAGAAAAAAATCCCACAACTCCCTGCATCCCCCAGCCAGCATAGCTTTGTGGGACTTTTTCCTGTCTAAACACGCATAGGATTGCACCCTTAGAAGTGTGGGTGGTTTATTTCTATTAAACTCTTGCAAACTACAGTGGTTCTGGACGAGACCTTCCAGTAATCATATTTATTGCATCCCTATTAAGCGGAGTGCCAAATCTCTCCTCACAGAACAACAGTTCCCATCTCACTTTGGCCCCACGCAAGCGGTACCCCTGTTCTCCCGGACACCAATTCTCATGTCCTGAAGAAAAGCAAACCAAAAATACCACACAGGTCAGTATGTATATTAATTTGCATATTTATGAGATATTTAGCAGGGGGAAATGGGATGATCTGGTTAGAGTTTGTAACCTTCCTGGCGCAGATTAGAGATCTCAGACTTGGCAGGCCATCCTGCGATGCCTGAGGAAGTCTTTGCACCTCACTAGAGCACCTGCCCCCCTCCCCCCAAACTCCACCTTCTCTGCATGGCCTCTGGCCTACCCTCCTAATCCTTATCCTTAACTGTGAGCAAGCTTTAAATAAAGCCATTTGTCAGCATCCTTTCCTCCCTAACCTTGTCCCTCTGCCGTTTCCCCACTGTCTGTTTTAGACAAGGTTCCTTGGGAGCAGGAACCTACGTATGTAAGACAGCATGCACATGGGAGAAAGGCTCGATACGCAGCCCTCAACCTGAACCAAACACTTTTCTCCTCACGTTCACCCTGCCTGTATTAAGAACTGGGAAATGCTGCTGAAACGATGAGCTAAAATGGGACATGAAGCCCCCCCTACTGTGGTATGTCCAAATCAGTGCTCTTCTAGAGAAATATATTGTGGGAGAGCGAGAGAAATTAACTTGTGCTTTCTCCCGCTCCTCAGTGAAACTGGCTCCTGGAGTGGCTAACATGCAATCAGTAGACAGTCCCTGCCGGCAGACTTACAATCTAAAAAGACATGGCATACAAGGAGGACGGGATGGGGAGGGAAAAGGAAATGTTCCCAGCTAGATATTTGCAGGAACTAATTAGGGGCCACAGGAGACCAATAAGCAGCTCTGCTGAGAGGAGGCAGCGACTTCCATCCAGACTTCTGGACAAGAAGAAGTTAAGCCATTGGCACTTCATGGGGACTCTGCTGGCAGTGCAGTTCTGACTTCAGAGACTGAGCTAAGCAAAGGCGAACCCAAAGCTTATGTTGCAGTTGGCTAACAGCCTGGGGTGGAGGAAGAGGGAAGGTCTCCAAGACAATCTTGACTGCAGTGTTTCTTTGCTTTAAGAGACACTTGGTCTTCAATCCTTCATAGGAGGATTTACGGCCAACAGGAACAAGAGGTTCCACAACTCACATTTAACAAATTTGATAACTTCCTCAGAGCTTATATAATACTTCCCAAGAAAGCCGCCTCCCAACCAATTGCAGATTGTTATCCTTGGGTGAATGCTCCAGTAATTAGCACACTTTCCATAATCTTTAGTTCTCCTCCCACTGTTAACTTGGTTTTGAAAGATTTGTGCACAGATGGCCCTGCACTGTCAGCCAGCTTCATGCACAAAAGCTCATGCCACAGTAAGCCAGCTAGACCCTTACCTTAAGGGTCTTCCCTCTGAAGAACCCCCTACAGTTGACCCCCACTCTCACTCACCACTAGAGTTCAGTTTTAGTGCAATATTTGGCTTCATCCAGAAATGAACCTAGGCCCCTCATGGCACAAATCAGGTGGTGGGGTGGGAAGAAGAGCCTGGTAAGCATTTTAAGCAGCGGACCCTTGAGCAACATGTGTCTTAACAGTAACGTACACGCTGGCGTGGTCTCCTTCTCCAGGACGTACTGATCAGCATGGGCTGCAGACCCAGTTTTTAGCTGAGCCACTACAACTTCCTGCCTGTGGCTCTTGATGGATGCATTTGCTCACAAATCTATTCGTTTGACCTCACAGAGTTGTTGTTCAGGCGTTCCCACACTGTCCATCAGTTTAGATCTGAAGAGGGAGTTAACGGAACCAGCTGTCCTTTGGCTTCCAGCCCGCTTACAATTGTCTCATGCAGACGTTATGGCAGCCTTCTTCAACCTGCCGCCCTCCAGAATGGTTGGACTGCAACACCCATCATTTATTTATTTATTCTATTTATACCCCACCTTTTTTCCTGCAAGGAACCCAAGGTGTCTTACATAATAATCCTCCTCCTCCTCTCCATTTTATCCTCACAACAACAACCCTGTGAGGTAGGTGAGGCTGAGAGTCAGTGACTGGCCCAAAGTCACCCAGTGAGTTTCATGGCCGAGTGGGGACTCGAACCCGGATCTCCCGAGTCCCCAGTCCCAACACTCTCACCACTACGCCACACTGGCTCTCATCATTCCCAGATAGCATGGCCATGCTGCTCACACCTGGAGAGCGATAGGCTGGAGAAGGCTGAGCTATGTTATCTGCCTGAATTTGCTTATTTGCCTCTTCCCATCTTCTCCCTATTAAATTACAAGTGCAGAAAGACAGTATAAATGCAGTGAATAAAACCACTAAACATTCCAATGGTAAGTTGGGCCACCATGATGGCAGCCTGGAAAACCAGGGCATTGCTTCCGACTCCAACAAAGAACAAGGAGGTAATCCAGAGGAGGCGTCCCCAAACTGGTGCCCTTTGGCTGGCTTGGACTTCAGGTCTCATCAGCCCCAGCCAGTACGGCCAATGGTCAGGAATGCTGGGAGTTGTAGTCCAAAACATCTGCAGGGCACCAGGTTGGGAGAGGCCGATCGAGCGAACAAATTAAATTCCCCAGCAGTGGAAAGAAGACAAAGTAACGGGTCTGAACTGAAGCTCGTCAAGTCTAAAGGCGCAATCCTATGCACGTTTAGACAGGAAAAAAGTCATACAACTCCCAGCATTCCCCAGCCAGCAAGGCTGGCTGGCGAATGCTGGAAGTTGTTGGACTTTTTTCTGTCTAAACGTGCATAGGACTGTGCCTTTAGACTAGCACCCAACTGCAGACATAACAGATTTTATGTCCTCCAAGCCCAGGAATTTAATGGCATTCAAGGTCAGTGTGACTGCAAGAGTTCTGCAGGGAACACGGCTGATCCAGCTGGGAGCTTTCTTGCCACAGTTTGGTGTCTATGAAGCGGCTGGAGCTGGGCAAGACCAGCAAATCCCCGCCGCTGAAAATAAAATAGCAGAAAACACATGGTTAAATAGGTGGCGCTACGAAAAGCTCCGATAACAAGGGTGAAAGTGCTGGGAAATGGCCAAGATAAAGGATGTTGCAAGACATCCGTACAGATTAATTGCAAGGACTGAACTCTAATGAAGAAACTTCATGCCAAAAAAGGGCTAATTAGGGACAAAGCAACAGGGTTAATGGAATGAGTTTCCTCATGCTATTTACACTGACAGTTTGAGCTAAAATGAACTGGGGCAGACAAAGCCATACGTCTTTATTTCAAGGAAGACATCTCCACACAAGGTCACCTGCCAACAGGAACTCCCCCCACCCAGCCTCTGTGTCTTGCAGCTTCTACCCTGCAGCAGACCCTGCTCAAATAAGAGGCGACTTCTCCAGCCAACCTTTGAACCATGCTAGCCTGACTGTGCATAATTATCCCTGTCCCGTTCCTACTAATCTGGCATTGCAACATCCACCTCCCCACACCTGGTTTTTATACACCTTTCTGTGCTAAGAGGCAACTAACCCCACTGAGTGAATTTAGTGAACATCTTTCCAGATCTCTCTACTGCACTATATACAGACTCTATTCAGTCAATACGCAGCTCTCCTCTCCCTCCCTAAGAATCCTGACTTTACCACGCAGGCATGAATGCTTTTTCCAAGAGCCTGCGGTGACATGTGCATGCATCATCTTAAAAAACGAAGAAAGGGTGCTTTTGCTTCTTCTGAGCTACTGTTTTATAATCAACTAAAGCTTATCTGAAAACTCATTAAAACTGTTCTGAAAAATGGACCAAAACTTCTTCAGCTCCTGGTAGGAATTAGGCCTAGAATCCACTCAAAGATGGATTGAGAATCCACTCAAGATTGCCCACCTTGTGCCACCTCTCTTCAAATCCTTCCTCAAAATTCTCCTCTTTGGCACAACCCCTCATCTCCTATGGCAGTGTTCTCCAACCTTGGGTCCCCAGATGTTTTTGGCCTACAACTCCCAACATGCCAGGCTGGGGCACGCTGGGAGTTGTAGGCCAAAAACATCTGGGGACCCAAGGTTGGAGAACACTGTCCTACTATGGAAACCAAGCCTAAGTACATGTCATTGAACAAAACTGATGTTTCCCCTGTTAACCCTCGTCTCCATCCCCTCCCCGTTTCCTGAAGTTTAGACTGTAAGTCATCAGGGAAAGGACTTGCATTCTTTTGATCCAGGCCTGTGGCTCACGCTGGCTCAGCTTCTCTGAGCGTGGAAAGCTAAGCAGGGTCAGGCCTGGTTATTCCTTGGATGGGAGACCCCTCCTCTAGTTTCCTGCACGGGAAACACACAACAGCACCCTCCTGCCCATGTTCCCCAGCAACTGGTGCACATAGGCATACTGCCTCTGATAGTGGAGGTAGCATATAGCCATCAGGACTAGTAGCCATTGAGCGCCTTATTCTCCTTGAGATGGGAAGCATCACAATAAGCAAGGTTATGTGCAACAGAACAGGGAACTCATGCATGTATCACCTAAATTTTATATGGGTTGGATCCAGATGTAGTCCTACTTAGTGCAGACCCAATGAATGGAATAGGACTTATGCATAAAGTGCTTTTACCATGCAATCCAATGCATGACTACTCAGAAGAAAGCACTCTTGAATCCAGTGGGAATTACTGCCAGGTAAGCATGATAGGACTGCAGCAGTGGGAGGGATCAAGGCACTTTAGGCCCTGTTTTGCTGCAACCCTGGTGACAACCCTGTAAGGTAGATCGGTACTTCTTCTCGTCCCTCTCCTACTGGAGGCTGGACATCACCATGGCTAAACAGTCTTTAGCTATGGCCGCTCTAAACAATGTTGTGTTGCCCCCAAACCATTCTTTAAGGTTTTTCAGTGAAGACCTTCTTTTCTCATTTATTTTCCCTCCTATAATCAGCTGCAACAGTCCATATTTTTCATTTCTCATCATATGACCAAAATATTCTAGTTTACTGCGTTTTATGCATTTCATAATTTCTTGATCTTTATACATTTCCTTTACTACTTCTTGGTTGGTCACCTTCTCAAGTCCATGAAATTCGTAACATCCTGCGATAAATTCAGTACTTGGGGCCCCATTTTGCAGATGGAGGGCTGGACCCAGAAATCAATGAGACTGGAGCACTTAGTCCAGATCTTACCTGTCCCACTGATTTGAACAGCTCTACTCTTTAAGTAGAACTAGAAACCCGGATCCATATATACATATCTTTAGAAAGCTTATCTCTCGCTCTTGCCAATGGAGGATGCCACCAAGATTTCTTTAAGCAGGTGACACAAGCCAGCCCTGATAACTAATAATAGCGAGCGACTGGCGCCTTGTACAGCGCCGAGCACAGCCTGGCGCATGGGCAGTAGCTGCCGCCACCAGGCCAAGCACACCTGTTGCTCCCCCAGCCCCCTTTCCAGGTACCTGCGAGGAGGTGGAGAACCCTCGGCGGAGGGCGGCGGAGGCGGGCCGGGTGAGGCGGGAGAACATGGTGGCACCGGTCGGCTACGAGGGGACCGAACAAGCTCGGCTGAACTTTCTCCTCAGTCAACGACCTCCAGGCAGCGAGGGCACCGCGAGATGTTGCCGCAGCTCTCGCGAGACCTCGAGATCTCGCTCTCGGACACTTCGTTTAAGCCGCCCCCGCATAGGTTGAGTTGCATCGCGATACTTCCGCCACATCTCGCGAGATCTGCCCCCCTTTTCCGTTTTAATACCCTTGGGGCGCAATCCTATATAGCATGTTTAGACGGAAAGGCCTACAACTCCCAGCATGCTCGAGCAGCTGGCTCGGGGATGCTGGGAGTTGCACGCTTTTTTCCTGTCTAAACATGCATAGGATTGCGCTTTTAGACGCATTATTTTTTAGAGGGGGGAATGAATCTATGTAAAAAGGTGTTTTTAACACTCACATTTGTCTAACTTCCCCCAACCTCATTTCATCGTTCATTCTCTTTCTCTCGCGAGATTTGGGCCGCACTCTCGCGAGGCCATCTTTCTCTCGCACAGCTCCCCCCGTTCAATATTAAAACACAATACATTTAAACGGCTGTCATTTATCTAGAGATACAAAAATGTGTGTGCAATTGCCCAAACTCTACGTATATGACCATTTAAGGGCGCAATCCCATGCGTGTTTTAGACGGAAAAAAAGACCTACAACTCCTAGCATGCCCCAGCTGACATAACTTGCCGGGGCATGCTCGGAGTTGTAGGCATTTTTTTCTGTGCGAGCATGCATAGGATTGCACCTTAAAACCTTTATTTTCTTTCTTAGTTAAGTTTGGACCTCACGAGACTTTTAAATTTAAACCCATTGAAACAAAGACCTGATTTAAAACTCCCTAGTTTATTATCGCGAAACTCTGCTAATTCTCGTGAGTTGTTCCCTCAGTTCTTCCCTATTCCTATTCTTGAAGTCTAAAACGCTCACGTGAGGCGGCTGAAAGTAGAGGAAAGGTTTATATTCGCTTTGGGATTTAAACCCATAGATAAAGAAAAGGGCTTTTCTTGTCTGAGTGTGGAAAGCTAAGCAGGGTCAGGCCTGGTTATTACTTGGATGGGAGACCCCTCCTCTAGTTTCCTGCATTGAGCAGGGGGTTGGACTCGATAGCCTTGTAGGCTCCTTCCAACTCTATGAAATCTATGACACAAAACGTCCTATGGCAAAAAGAGTGAGGCTGGTTTTCCCAACTCTCGCGAGAATTTGTCCCAGTTCCTAGGCAAAGTTGCTCAAAACAACGCGAGATTTTGCTGCTACTCATTTTCTGAAATCCGGACCAACTTTTTCCGACGTATCGCGAGAGGTGGCGAGAGTGAGAAAGCGTGCTTCACGTCAGTCCTTGGTGACCGCAGAGCGTCTCCCCCTAGCAACAGGAGTTGATGGGTTGGGCCGGGAAGCGGACGGAAAGGGCTCGGCGTGGTGCCAGCGGCAGCAAGAAGATGAGCCGGTACGAAAAGGCAGCTCTCGGTTGCCTCTGTCGTCGTTTGCCGGCGTCGATAGCAACGGCTGTGAGCGGTCCGGCAGGGCGCTAGCCTCGGGTGTGGGCGTGGTTACCGTTACGTCACGACAGCTGGCGTTATGGGGTACCAGATTCCAAGGTTACCGTGGCAACGGTAGACAGGTCCCCTGGCAACAGGAGCCACAGTTGTCATAACAACGGAAACCCAGGTCCACACAGGTTGGTGGGCCTCCATCCGCTCCTAAACACGTCCCGTGCTGGTCTTATGTGTTTACGTGAATTGCCTGATTTGTTTTATACAGGACATTTTTAACTCCAAACCACAATCTTCCAAAAATATTGAAAATATATGAAAAAGTGTGTGTGTGTGTGTGTGTGTGTGTGTATATATATATATACTATATATGTGCATATTTTTATTTATTTATTTATTGCATTTATACCCTGCTTTTCAGTCAGAAAAGGCTCTGAGTGGCTTACACAGATTAATAATAAGACAGTCCCTGCCCTCAGGCTCACAATCTAAAAGACATGACACAAAAGGAAAAGGGATTGGGAGGGAGGAAGAAGAATGCCAAACTCAGGCACCAGTTCTTAGTTTAAAAGATTCTTATAGGTTTTTCTTTCTTTTTTTCTTTTTCTTTTTTTTTGGCAGGGAAGGGCATGCTCCCTGCAGTTGCTCCCTCTCCTGCTGATGTATGGGGCCAGGTTGGTCTCCCCCTTGCTCTGATGTTACTCCTAGGAGGCAGGGGGTGCAGCCTCCCAGTGGCCCTTGGTTCTCTGGCCGATGGATGAGGCCAGAGTCTGCCACCCCAGGGAACTGTCATCAGTGTGATGAAAGGCAGGGATTCTGTACATAAATTAGTTAAAATTTAGGGCCTCAAAAGAATTTGAGGTCCTTCAGTAGCTTATTGCTGTCATTCTGTGCACACTTCCTTGGGAATAAGGCACATAGAACGTAGCTGCTAAGTCTTAGTGGGATTTATTTCCAATTAAGGAAGCATAGGATGTGGGGTGAAGGTGGCTACAGCAATCTTTATGTGGCCCTCCTGAAACCAGTGGTCAAAATTGCCCCTGATTATTCTCTGCCCTGTTCAAATTCAACTGTTATATAAAGAGCTGTGAATATTTTCTTCTTTTTATCTTATATTAATAGTAGAACTGCAGTCTCTAATCAATTAATAAGTGTGATTGATTAAACACCATTTTAATTGGCTAAAAAGGCATATCTGGGCAACATTACTTTTAAAAAGTTAATTACATTTAATATATGTCTGCATAAAACAGCAAATGGCTTGCAGCAGCTTCCCCACCCCTTCTCCCTCCCAATCCCTTTTCCTTTTGTGTCATTTCTTTTAAATCATAAGTCTTTTGTGAGGGCAGAGATAGACTTATTATGAATTAGGAAGCTGCTCAGGAACCCTCTTTCCGCTGAGCAGTAGGCTAAAATGCTAACAATAGTAATCATAATAATATACACACACCATTTAAAAACAAAGTAAATATATTTTTCATTCCAAACTATTGTTTTAATCATATGTAAACTTATGGAAATGCAATCAATTCATGAAATTTGATGAATTGCCTAAGATTTCTTTAAGGTGCAATCCTATGCATGTTTAGACAGAAAAAAGTCCTACAACTCCCAACATTCCCCAGCCAGCATTGCTGGCTGGGCATGCTGGGAGCTAGGCCTTTTTTCTGTCTGAACTTGCATAGGATTGTGCTCTTAATTGGATGGTAACCCTCCTTAATAGTCCATATTTTCCCTTTGTTTTTAGGTTGAACAGTATCCCGACACCCATATTCCTGCACAGCACAAATTACTTGGATTTTCAGACAGATGTGAAGAGACTATTTCTATTCATGGATGAACCACATGAATGTGAATTAGCCTACCGAACAGCAGTTCACCTTTTGAGAATGCAGTAACATCTTCAGTGCTGAATCATTCCTGGGTAGCGTGATGGCAGGGGTGTTGTTGTGCGAGCCAACGGAACTGTATAATTTCTTGAACCAGTCCACAAAGATCTCTAGACTGGCAGAACCAAACTTTCTATGTTTACTGGGTAAGTTAATGAGCATGCATGCTAAAACATAGTTACAGCAAGGAATGATGCCGTGGAATTTAAGGCTATAGGTCTGTGCCCTGTTTGTTTGTCTGTTTTGAAACGTTTCAGATAGGACATGTTTGCACTGCTGTCGAGAGCTGCCGCAGCTAGATCCAAGGACCTTCAGTTCTGTGTGGGGCAGCCCCATATGGTGAATTATCAGAACTGCAGCTAGGAGCAGTGAGTGAAGTACAGGCAGTCCCCAGGTTACAAATGAGTTCCGGGTTACAAATGAGTTCCGTTCTTAAGAATGTCTTTCAGTCGAATTTGTATGTAAGTTGGAACAGCATAGCATTCTATACGTTAAAATCAGCATTTACACAATTTTATACTGTATTTTATTGTAAAATTGTATTTTATTATGTAATTTTTATAATTGTTGTAAACCGCCCAGAGAGCTTCGGCTATTGGGCAGTATAGAAGTGGAAATGATGATGATGATGATGATGATGATGATGATGATGCGTTAGTATGGGTTGTCTGTAAGTTGGACGTTCTTAACTCGGGGACTGCCTGTACGCACTCAGGGCCTGCCCATCCATGCTCACCATTGGGCATGCTTGGACAGGAATGGCTATAAAAGGCTGCCATTTGGGGCCGGGCACTTGCCTGAGCAGTGCCAGCTCCAAGTTTTGGAGGGCCGTTGGGCAAGACATCCTCAATGGGCCCCCTTCATTCACTGAGTCTTCCTTCAAACCACCACTGTCACCAGCTGCTCTTGCCCCTCATCCTCTTTGGCATCACGGCTACCACTTGCTTACTTGACAGGCAGAGAGCCAGGGAGCAAGGAGGCAGCAGCATCTCCTGCTCCTCCTCACCACCACTGTTATCTGAGCCAGAGCGAGAGGCAGGTGAACAAACAGGTTGCCATGGTGAAGGGGAGAAGAAAGTCCTGGGCAGTCCTGTCGGTAGGCCTCTGCTGGGATGTGGGCCCTTGGCAGATGCCCAACTGCCCCTAGCCTTGGCACTGGCCCTATACCTGAGCAATAAGATATTCCTGGATCTGGTGTGTCCCTGTACATATTCTAGCTCTGCCTCCCTGACTCAACTTGTGGTTCACTTCTCATAGCTACCACCCTGTCTTGATAGTTGCGTACATAAAGCAGTTGCACTGCCTGTGAGGATGCGCCCTCCTGGGGCTTTGGGGAATGTGTGAGGACACAGCTCTTGACCCCTGTGGCTGAAGCAGCCTGAGTGCCCTGACCCATCGAGATACCACAGAGGTCTCCAATCTTTTTAGGTCGGTAGGCACATTTGGAATTTTGAGAGTGCCATAGGCACTCCCACGAAATAGCTGGGGCGTCGGGGCACTTGCCCATTCACAACATGGGTACGCTGGCTGGGGCATGCTGGGAGTTGTAGGCCAAAAACATCTGGGGACCCAAGGTTGGAGAACACTGCATTAGGGTGATGATGCACGAGCTTGCCTATGGTAATTTCCTTTTGGAGCCATCTAACTTAGTGGCCATCACCGCATCTTGTGACAGCAAATTCCATAAGCTAAATTATGGGTTGTGAGAAGACATCCTTCCTGTTGTCTGTCCTCCATCTCCTGCCAATCAGCTTCAGTGAGTGAGCCCAGGGTTCTAGTGTTGCAAGAGAGCACAAAACAAAATTCAATCCACTTTCTCCACACACTGCATCATTTTAGGAACCACATCAGGTCCCTCCAGCTTAGCCATCTTTTTTTTCTTCTTTCTTTCTATGCTAACAGGCCCCAGATAGTGTAAGCTTTTCTCCAAGGAACATGCTCCAGTTCAACCCCCTGTTAATTCTGGGTGCCGTTTTCTGCACCTTTCCCACATCTACAATATTGTTTCTGAGATGGGGCGACTGCACATAATGATGGAAGAAGAGCCCTACTAGATCAGACCCAAAGTGCGTGTAGTCCATCATATTTCCCACAGTGGCCAGGTAGATGCTTCTGGCAAGCAATAACCCTTTCCTGCTGTTACTCGGCTGCAGCTGTGATCAGACAACACAATCAGCCACACTCGGGTTGAGGGTGGGTTGCCATTGAACCGTGGGTTATCGTGTCATCTGAACCCAGCTGCGCTAATATGCCATGGTGAACAACCCACAGTTCACAAGCCAACAACAAACCATGGGTTCTCTTCATTGGTCATTTGCGGCTAACAAGCCATGGCTCATTAGCGCAGCTGGGTTCCGATGATAACCCACATTTTAACAGCAACCCATGGTTCAACAACAATCCGCACTCAACCCATATTCAATCCCCTGAACCTGGGCATTGAATATAACCATCAAAGACTAGCAGGCATTGATAGAACTCGGACGTCCCTAACTCGGTGCCCTCCAGATGCTTTGGACTGCAGTCTCTATTATCCCTGGTCATTGTCCATGCTGGCTGGGGCTGATGGGAGTTGTAGTGCAAAACAACTGGAAAGCACCAGATTGGGGAAAGCTGGTACAGTAATACCTTGGATTGAGAGCATAATTCGTTCCGGAACCGTGCTTGTAATCCAAAACACTCTTATATCAAAGCGAGTCTCTGGTGGGCATGAGCGGGGCCGATTTCGGCCCGCTACGCCCCACTCGAGGCGAGCGGTTCCATCCCTACGACTACTTGTCTTGCAAGACGTCGCTTGTTTATCAAGTCAAAATTTATTTTAAAAAATTGCCTGTCTTGCAAAACGCTCTCAGACCAAGTTACTTGCAATCCAAAGTATCACTGTATATGGTATCCCATGTGACCATGTCATCCTGCCTTCCATGAAGTGCAGGATCATTCTCCCTGGGGGATTGGAGGAGGCCAGATTGGTGATTGGGGTGGAAACACTGGTGGGAATGAATTCTTGCTCTCTTCATGCTAAATGGCACCCCTTGCATAGAAAAGAACAAGAATACAGTAGACTTTAAAAACAACAACAACAAAGGAGGAATGGGATTGCTCACAGATTTCAGTACAAAGCAAGGCATTTTCTTTTTTTCTGCCGCTATTTTCAGATGCTCGTACAAAGAGAGAGTACAACGAAAGCCACTTGGTGACAGCGATACGAGCCAAAACAGTGAGTTACCTTTTTGGATGTGTTGCGGTTGTTAGTGCACATCTGCTCCTATTAGCTGGGACTTTTTTTTCATAGATCATAGAGTTGGAAGGGGCCTACAAGGCCATCAAGTCCAACCCCCTGCTCAGTGCAGGAAACTAGAGGAGGGGTCTCCCATCCAAGTAATAACCAGGCCTGACCCTGCTTAGCTTTCCACACTCAGACAAGTTGAGCCAGCATGAGCCACAGGTATGGTGGGACAGTGAACAGCCCAGGCTGGAGAGCTCATGCCTTCAGCCTCTAGTCTAAAGGGGCCATCAATTGCCTGAAAGGACTATTGGGGTAGCCCCTGCCCTGCCTTCCCTGGGGCCACTTCAGATCTGTGTGCCTTGAGGGAAGGCAGCGGGAAAGCCCAGGCTGGGGAGCTCAAGCCATTAGAGAGCTTTGGCTGTTGGGCGGTACAGGAAAGTAATAAATAAATAAATGGGGCTGGGGCATGCTGGGAGTTGCGTGAAATGAATGTGCATCCACGAGTGTGGGCCTACTTCAGGCTTGTGGGATCTACTTTTCTTTTTTCACTGGAACCCTGAGATCCACCAGCTGCAAAATCATGGCTCACGTGGGCAGTCATATGCTAAGCATTAGGGAACCGAGAGCACATGCATGCAGCCCAGGACTTTTTGATCAGTCCCAGAACCAAGCTCTCAAGTCCTTTTACATCATTGTTGCTGCTGCTGCTGCCTCCGTCGTCATCGTCATCATCATCCCACCTTTTCCCCAGTACTGGGACTCAAGGCGGCTTCACAACATTAAAAATTGTACAATTAAAACATATAAATAGAGATATACAAAAGTTAAAAATATAATTATGTCGGCTATAATACTGAAATAATTATATAAAATATCAAAGTTAAAACAGCAATAACAATATAAACAGTGCAATCCATCGCATTCTCACAGGTCCAGACTATTCCCAAAGGCCTGCCGGAACAAAGAAGTTTTTGCCTGATGTATCTTTTTTTCTTTTCTTTTTTTGCGCTGGGGAAAGATATTTTGGGTGCTGCTATTCTTTTAGCCAATTGGGAATCAGAAACCCTTTGCCAATCTACTGGAAATCACATGGAGATCGACCAGTACACCCTGGCCTACTTTCTGCCTACCTATCCTAGCTAGAACATGTTCCAGTATCCTCTCCAGCAAAAATACATGCCCACAGGCATTCCATTGGTAGCCATGTGGTAGCCTGGGTTGGCATGAGAAGGGGTCCCTCAAGGTTGAAGGCCTGAAAACCAGTTTTACATGAGAGCTGAAAAGTCAAGGGACCCACGGCTTGTTCTAACTTGTGGAATATGTTCAGAAAGGGCAGCTCAAGGAATGAGCAGGGTGCCCATTTGAAACTTGTTTTAAAAAATTTGGTTTTCCCATCGGGGGCCCTAATTAGCTGGAGTTCTGCTCTGTAGCGTAGTTAGCATGATGCTTAATCCTGCACCCACCCACCCCTTCTTCTTTTTAAAGAATCCATTGGGCAAATACATGGTTCCTCAGTCTGTCAACCTGGAGTGCGTCAGATACTGTGTGGTGTACGATGGCAAATCTGAATCTGTGGAGGCCGCTTACGACATAGATTATGATTTGTACGAAGTGGATAAAGACCTAAAACGTAACCTTCCTCTTTCTGTTGCAGTTAAGCAGGTGCTGGGGGTGGGTGGGAGATTGATGTAATAGACCTGGTTCACGCAAGACTGGGGCCTAAAACTAGGCTTGACACATGCCTAGACCAGTGTTCTCCAACCTTGGGTCCCCAGATGTTTTTGGCCTGCATAACAAAAGTTAGTTGATTAGAAGAACAGTTTCTTTGCTTAACCCCTGGAGGGGGAGAGGGAGAGGGAGGCAGCCTCAACAAAAAGGACTCTGCCAACACTGGGAGGAGAAGCCAGATTCCCTGGCTTTGTGCGCTGCGTGTCATCCCCACGGGGTGGCCTGTGAACAGGCTCAGCCAGTGCTGAGAGCAATCACAGAAAACGGCAGGGATTCATTCAAGGGGTGGGACTTGGCGGCCCTGTCCTGCCCCTGGGAGGAATGGGGAACTCCGTGGGCTGGATTAGGCCCAGGGGACAGAGGTTCTGCATTCCTGCTGTAAAGCTTATATTAGTTTTCCCCAACCTGGTGATTTCTGGATGTGTTGGACAGCAACTCCTGTCATTCCCAGTCAGCAGTTGGGAGTTGTAGGCGGAAGGCTAGCTGACATGGTCTGAGACCAGGATATCCAAAGACCTGACTACCTGAAGCAGTCGCCTTGCCTTGCCTCACGCCAGGGGCACCATTGACAGCTCTGTTCAGCCAAACCAGCCAGGGAACGGGGCAGGGCACACGGGGAGAAGTCTGAAGTGTGGCCGAGCACTTCTGCATCTTGAAATAAAAGCTGGAAGGGTCCATTACCTTTCTTTCTTTCTCCCCACTTAGCATACGACACAGGGGTGGACATCGCAGAACTCGCACGCAAACCATCGGCTGAATATAGTAAGTTTTGATTTGGTTGTTGTCATGACAGTTCAGGGTGGAGGTTAAAGCAAACCAGGGCTCTCAGGGTGAAGACAGGCCTCGTTTGTAGAGCGGAGGGTCTGGCTTGAAGCCCCCTCTCTACATTCAGTACAAAACATACCTTTCTTTGTCCAGGGTTGAGATCTGAGAGGAAAAGGAAATGGTTCTACAAGTTTGGAGCAAAGAGCCAATCCTGTAATGTAACCATCAATGGCTACTATTCCTGATGGCTATATGCTGCCTCCAGTATCAGAGGCAGTATGCCTGTGTACACCAGTTGCTGGGGAACATGGGTGGGAGGGTGCTGTTGCATTTATGTCCTGTTTGTGGGTTTCCCATGGCCACTGTGTGAAGAGAATGCTGGACTAGATGGACCCTTGGTCTGATCCAGCAGGGCTCTTATGTTCTGGGAATTCTGGGAATTGTGATCCAAAGCTTGTGGGTTTCCCCCGTGGGCAGCTGGTTGGCCCCTGTGTGAACAGAATGCTGGACTAGGTGGACGCTTGGTCTGATCTAGCAGGGCTCATGTTCTGATGTTCTTAACCACAATAGCAACCCCGGGCCCACCCCCTCCACTCTCAAGGGTGGGAATGGGAGGAGGCATCCCTTCAGAGAGGCAGGACCTGGGCCACATTCTCATGAGCAGCGGGATGAAAGTGTGAGAGCCAGTGTGACGTAGTGGTTAGAGTGTTGGACTGGGACTCGGGAGATCCGGGTTCTAGTCCCCGCTCAGCCATGAAACTCACTGGGTGACTTTGGGCCAGTTACTGCCTCTCAGCCTAACCTACCTCACAGGGTTGTTGTGAGGATAAAATGGAGAGGAGGAGGAGGATTATGTAAGCCGCCTTGAGTTCCTTGTAGGAAAAAAGGCGGGGTATAAATGTAATAAATAAATAAATAAATAAAAATAATCAAGGAATGTAATGAATTACCGATCTGATGGATTTATGGGAGGCAGTGGTACAACTGAATACCTCTAATCTTTTACAGCTTGAAGCATGCCTCTTCTCCTCTCTCTCTCTCTCTCTCTCAATTACCTGTCTCTAGATGCTATAGCAGGATCCGCCGCTCGCTGTGCCAGGATTATGCAACGGTTCACCCGCTTTCCAGTCCTGGTTCTCAGAGGCGGCTACGAACGGTTCACGGCAATTTACCATTACCTCAGGACCCAGAAGATATTCTGGATGCCTCGGGTAAGAGCGGGACTTCCTAGAGCAGTGTTCTCCAACCTTGGGTCCCCAGATGTTTTTGGTCTACAACTCCCAGCATGCCCCAGCCAGCTATGCTAGCTGGGGCATGCTGGGAGTTGTAGGCCAAAAACATCTGGGGACCCAAGGTTGGAGAACACTGTCCTAGAGGAAGAGGGGTAGGCTTTCTTCTTATAACGACTCTTGCTGCCATTTTCTGCTCAAGTCAAGGTGCTACTGTTTACTTTATAGTTCTTTAGATTTTTGCAGGATATGGGGTGCTGTGGCTTGGATGCACATGAATGCATGCACACACATACACATCCTTCTGTTTGGACCCTTAGACTCTCCTTCCTCACACACACACACACACACACACACACACTTCAGGAGGAGGGGAGGGGGGGTTGTTTTTGTTTTGCAGCAGCAGTCTAACGCAGCAACCTCCCTGGAAATGGCAGCCGGTTGAAGCATTTTTAACTCTGCTTGTCACTTCAGCCAACAAGGCTCCTGGAGCAGCTTACAGAAGATCAGTAAGAACAATAACATATCGTTAAGACAGCAAAAGCAGGTTCTTTAAAGAGGTGGCAGTGGTGAAAGTTTGCTGGTTCTCCTCCTCCTGCTCATGGAGCAGTTGATTTCAATGGCCTCTATGAGGAGAGGAGGAGAAGGTGGAGAAGAAGATGGTGGCCATTCACCTCCCCAGCTTCTTCTTCCTCTTCTGCTCAGTAGCATTTATTCTTTCTGCTGTTCTAGTTTTGATTATGCCGTTATTTGTAAAGAGTTGTCTTGACTCCAAAGTGCCCTGAGAGCTAAGCTGATGCCTGTGGCTTATGCTGGCTCAGCTTGTCTGAGTGTGGAAAGCTAAGCAGGGTCAGGGCAGGCCTGGTTATGACTTGGATGGGAGACCCCCTCCTCTAGTTTCCTGCACTGAGCAGGGGGTTGGACTCGATAGCCTTGTAGGCTCCTTCCAACTCTATGATGCTATGAAATCTAGGAAACTGTTCTTAAGAAACGAACACTTGCTGCTTCGCTTCCGTGGCCATGCTGCCCCTCCTCTTCCTCCTCCTCGCAATTCACCCCTCGACTCCCTTCCCCCCTCTTTCAGCCTCCCCACACCTACAACTCTCATCAGCCTCAGCCAAGGAATGGTAGGCACACATACGCACACACACACACACACATACACAGGCTGGGTTCAGACAACACGATAACCCACACTCAGGTTGAGTGTGGCTTGTCCTTGAGACCGTTGGTTGTTGTTGAAACGTGGCTTATCGTGTTGTTTGAACCCAGCCGCGCAATGCGCTTACAAGCCATGGCTTTTTAGCCACACACAACCCATGAAGAGAGCCCATGGTTTGTTCTTGGGTTGTGAACTGTGGGTTGTTCGTGGTTAACAAACCATGGGTTGTTAGTGTGGCTGGGTTCAGACAACACAATAACCCACATTTCAACAACAACCCACAGTTCAAGATCAACCCACACTGAACTCATACTCAACCCTTGAGTGTTGGTTATCTTGTTTGAACTCAATCACAATCTGGTGAGACCCAGATTGGAGACGACTGCCCTATTTCCTTTACGCTCTTCCAAGAGCATGGGCCCTTTTCTGGAATCCCATGGCCTCTGCAGTGGGAGAACCCCCTGACGCCACCTCCTAACCTTAAAAAAAAAAAAAAATAACCCACCAAATCAACCCAACACAGATTCCGACATCAATAAAATCCAAATATTAAAAACTGCACAACAAAGAAAAAGCCAAGCAGAAAGCTTGTACAGCTAGAAGACGAACCTGGGAAATTCCAGAGGGTGATCACCATGAGGTGAAAACCAGCTTTTCTAAATAATAAGTAATAATACAAAAAAGGGGATACGGTGTCACTAGCTGGTGGGAAGATCGCAGAGGAAGTAGCTAAGCCAGATACATTTTCATAGATGAGAATTTTATGAATTTTATCTTCATTTCAAGAGCTAGAGTTATGACTAACAGGGTTTTTCAGGGCGGGGGGGGGTTTGACTTGGGAGAGGAACTGTAAAGGGATGTCCACTTTCGCCTTTGATGTTTGCTTTCTGTTTGGAACCTCTGGCTTGTGCTATTAGACTGAATAGCAGTATTCATGGATTTGTGCATGGTTGTTTAGAATTTAAAATTATTCTTTACGCTGATAGTCTTTTTATTGTGTAATGATTCAGCTTCATGGGATGACCCCGTTGGGTTCTAGTATTATGACAGAGGGAGAAAGAGGGAGAGAGAGATTTCCCTATCCCCTTTCTCCACATCGCGTATAATATTGTAAACCTCTATCGTGTCTCCCCTTACCATTTTTCTTTGCTAAAAGGTCCCAGATGTTGTAACCTTTCCTTACAGGGGAAAGTCTTTTTTCCCCTCAACCGGCAACTGCATACTCGCACCACTCTGAACTTAAATTTTATTGATCGCTAAGTTTCAGTCTTAAGAGCTGTGCCCTTCACCGGCCCTTTTGTACTTCCCCGACAGGAACTAGAGGCCTTTAAGCCCTACCCGGTGGAGATCCTCCCTGCTCAGCTGTACATGGGAAATTACACCCAGGCCTGTGACAGCCAGATACAGAAGGATCTGAAAATCAAGGCCCACATCAATATCTGCGAGGAGGTTGGCACATTGTAAGTCGCGTGGCCCAGAGGGACAACCCGCTGAGCAGGACTTGGTTTTCCATTCTTTTTGAGCCTGGCTGGGAAGAACACAAAAGTTATTAGCCCATGTGCTGTAGGGGGAGGGGGGAGTCACCATGATCCATAAAAGTTCAGTCTCACTCGCCAGGAAGCGCCTCCGCTCTGGGGCAGGCTGCAGAGGCCTGTGCCTTGTGTTGGGCCAAAGAGACAGACTGGGGGTGCTGTTGGCATACCGCCCACCCTGCTGCCCGGTGGACTCCCTGACTGAGCTGGCTGCTGAGGTGGTCTCGGATGTGGTGCTGGAGAACCCTAGGACCTTGTTCCTGGGAGACTTCAAGACCCATGCTGAGGCTGCCTTGACAGGACTAGCTCGGGACTTCATGGCCTCCATGACAACCACGGGGCTGTCTCAGTTTGTCAACCAGCCCAACTCATAGGGCAGGGCATACCCTTGATCTGGTCTTTGCCTCCGGGCGTGAGGGGTGGTGGTCTGGATACGGGGTGGGTGGGTAGAAATTACCCCGTTGTCATGGTCAGATCACTTCCTGGTGAAATTTGATGTCATGATGCCAGTCCCTCTCTGCAAGGGTGGGGGCCCCATTAAGATGGTCCACCCCCGGAAACTTATGGAGTCCGAGGGATTCCTGAATGCTCTGGGGGATTCCTCAGTAGCCATAGCCGGCAATTCTGTCACTATGGAACGGCGAGGTGGGACGGGCCATTGACACCGTCGCTCCTGAGTGCCCTCTTCGGCATTGTGGAGCCCAGAAGACTCCCTGGTTTACTGGGGAGCTCCGGACAATGAAAGGTCAGAATACGGCTGGTGCATTAGTGGCGTAAGGCTCGTCACGAAGGTGATGGGACACGCGTAAGAGAGAGCATATAATCATTCCTACTGCGTGGCGGTGTAGGCGGCAAAGAAGACTTACTTTGCCGCCTCCCTTGCATCCTCGAGTAACCATCAAGCTGAGCTTTGCCAAGTGGTTCGTGGGTTACTTTCATCTAACCCAATGAACCTACAAATACTAGAACCCTCGGAGGCGCGCTGTGATGAGTTTGTGAGACACTTCGAGGATAAAATCGCTCACCTCCACGCTGTCTTGAACACCACTATTTGTGCAGTACCTGCCGAGGTGGCCAGTGCATCGTCTTAGCCTGTTTTGTGGGGACAGTTTCAGGTTTTGGAGCCTGAGGATGTGGACAGGACAAGACGCTGGCATCTGTACGACCCACCACATGCTCTCTTGACCCTTGCCCTTCATGGCTTATTTGAGCTGGCCGCAGGGGGGGGGGCTGACTGGATGGATCAGGAATGGTGAACACCTCACTGCCTTGAAGGAGGCAGTGGTGCTGAAAAAAACCCTCCCTGGATCCAGAGATCTTTGCCAACTATTGTCCGGTCACAAATACCCCGTTCCTGAGTAAGTTGCTCAAGAGAGTGGTGGCATCTCAGCTGCAGGCGCTCCTGAATGAAACTGATTATCTGGATCCATTCCCATCTGGATTCAGGCCCGGTCTGGGGACAGAATCAGCCTTGGTCGCCCTGATGGATGACCTTCTTTGGGAGAGGGACAGGGGGAGTGAGGCCCTGTTCTTCTTCTGAATCTCTCAGCAGCTTTTGATACTGTTGACCACGGTATCCTCCTGGACCGCCTCCGTGAGTTGGAGGCACTGTTTTACAGTGGTTCGACTCATACTTGCGGGGTCAGTTCCAGAGAATAGCATTGGGTGACTGCAGCTCGGCCCTATGGCAGTTGAACTGTGGGGTACCACAGGGTACCATCTTGTCCCCAATGTTACTGTCTATATCAAACTGTTGGGAGTGGTCATCAGGAGATTTGGGGCAAAGTGTCACCAGCATGCTGATGACACCCAGCTCTACTCCCCTGTGACATCTGAATCGGGAGAGGCCGTGCCCGTTCTGAACCAGTGCCTGGATGCAGTTATGACTTGGATGAGGGCCAATAAGCTGAAGCTGAAACCCTGTGGGTTGGCAGTCCCCAGGTCCGGGAATTGGGTTGTTTGCCTGTTCTGGATAGGGTTGCACTCCCTCTGAAGGAACAGGTAGGTAGATTGGGGGTGATCCTGGATCCATCTCTGTCACTGGAGGCCCAGGTGACCTCAGTGGCCCAGAGTAAACCACATGACTAAGCAGGAAATTGAACCCCTCTCTTCCTGGTGCAAAGCTGACCTTCTCTCCCCTGCTCCAGATTAGTTTCAGTAGCCTGTCGGCAACTACACTAGACCAGCTGCAATTGCCTGGACTGTTCCTCACCATCAGTAGACAGGGGAGTGGTTATTTCGACCTCTTTCCAGACTCTTGATTTTCTTGCATTTTTATTCCACCCTTCCTCCAAGGAGCTAAAGTGCACAGAGTTCCCTCTGTCCTTACAACACTCCTGCTGTGAGGTACATCTGGCTGAGAGAAAATGACCAGCTCAAGGTCAACGTGTGAGTGTCATGGCTGAACACGGATTCCAACCCCAGACAGCACAGTGCTTCACTAACCACTATGCCAGCCTTCCCCAACCTGGTGCCCTCCAGACTGGCCCTCACTTTTTGCCTGGGCAGGTTCTTGCAAGCTTCCAAGCAGATTGTCTCTTTGCTCTTTTCCAGTTTCCTTGACGACCGCAACAAACTCCTTCACATTCCCATTCCAGATTCTCCAGAGGCAAAGATCTTTCCCCAGTTTCCTGACATTTGCCACTTCATCGGTGAGTAAATCAAGATGGGCTTCTCCCCCCCCCCCGCCCCCTCACTCCTCACAGAAAGAGGCAAGGCACAAAAGCTCTTTCATGAGCCAGATCTCCCGCACCAGACTTGTTGGCTGTGGTTTGCCTGCAGAAATTGCAAACACTGGAGCTCACGTGACCCACAGTGTGTACGGTGGACCCCCACCTCCCAGTGGGGTGTTCAGGATAGATAGACTAAAGGAAGGGCTTCTTCACACAGCGCCTGGGCCGGCCCTAGCATGAGACAGAGTGAGACAATTGCCTCAGGCGGCAGATATGGGGGGCGGGGACAGTGGCAGCCTCCCGGCTGTTACTTCTTGAACACTGGTTAGCACTGGTTAGGCCTCATCTTGACTACTGCGTCCAGTTCTGGGCACGACACTTTAAGAAGGATGTAGACAAACTGGAGAGGGTTCAGAGGAGGGCAACAAAGATGATAAAGGGACTGGAAACAAGGCCCTATGAGGAGAGACTGAAAGAACTGGGCATGTTTAGCCTTCAGAAGAGGAGACTGAGGGGAGATATGATCGCACTCTTCCAGTACTTGAAGGGTTGTCACACAGAGGAGGGCCAGGATCTCTTCTCGATCATCCCAGTTTGCAGGACACGGAATAATGGGCTCAAGTTACAGGAAGCCAGATTCTGGCTGAACATCAGGAAAAATTTCCTGTCTGTTAGAGCAATAAGACAATGGAATCAACTACCTAGGGAGGTGGTGGGCTCTCCCACTCTGGAGGCATTCAAGGTGCAGCTGGACAGCCATCTATCGGGGATGCTTTGACCTGGATTCCTGCATTGAGCAGGGGGTTGGACTCGATGGCCTTGTAGGCCCCTTCCAACTCTACTTTTCTATGATTCAGCTGTTCCCTTCTGTTGGGAGGACAGAGCTGTTCGTGCCACACAACCTGTCCTGGATCCCCTAAAACAGCATGCTGCTTCAGGTGCAGCAGAGAACACTCTCCCATCACAAGTGCTGAAGCAAGTTCCAACTGCCAGTCCAGCCAGCTTCTGCACATGGGAAGGGGAGAGGGCACCAGCTTGGCCTTCACTTCAGGCAGCCAAACGACTTGGGCCGGCTCTGCACAGCGCAGGGTTACGTTGCGGGATTCGCTAAGGCGAGATGTAGTGATGCCTGCCAACTTGGACAGCTTTAAAAAGGCAAATTCATGGATTGATTGATACAACCAGATTCCCGAGCAGTGAACAATAAAAGAAAGGGGGGAAAAAAGAATCAAAATACAGAATAAAACCATTTAAAGTCAAACTATGCTAATAAAACCGTGGCTGGTTAGTTAGGGAAGGCCTGTGTAAACAAAAATGTCTTCAGTAGGCACCGAAGACAAAATAATGTCAGTGCCTGCCTGACATCAACAGGCAGGGAGTTCCACAGGGAGGGAGTGGGTACACTGAAGGCTCTATTCCGAGTTGACCCCAAACGGACCACAGATCCATGCAGAACCACCAGGAGTGCCTCATCTGATGACCTCAGTGGCCAGGCAGGCCAGTAAGAGAGAAGGCACTCTCTCAAATATCCTGGTTCCAGATTGTTTAGGGCTTTATGCACCAGTGCCAGAACCTTAAACTTGGCCCGGTAACAGATAGGCAGCCAGTGCAGTTCCCTCAGAAAAGGAGTTGCATGCTGAAAAGGGGCAGCTCCCGACAACAGCTGAGCTCCTGCATTCTGCACTAGCTGCAGTTTCCGGACCAACCTTAAGGGCAGCCCCGCATTGAGCGCATTGCAGTAATCCAGTCTTGAGGTGACTAGCGCCTCTACCAGTGTGGCCAAGCTATCTCTGTCCAGGAGAGGCCATAACTGGTGTAGCAGACAAAGCTGGTAAAAGGTCCTCCAAGCTACCATAGCCTTTTGGACCTCCAGCGACAGAGATGGATCCAGGAGTGCCCCCAGACTGCGAACCTGATCTTTCAGAGGGAGTGCAACCCCATCCAGAACAAGCAATAAGCCTATCTCCCGGACTTGGGAACCCCTCGCGCACAGGGTCTCTTTTGGCAGGATTCAGCCTCAGTTTATTGGCCCTCACCCAGCCCATCACTGAGTCTAGGCACTGATCCAGGACTTGCAGAATCACACCTGATTCAGATATCATGGGGAGATAGAGTTGGGTGTCATCAGCATACTGATGGCTCTTTGCTCCAAATCCCCTGTCTCCTAATGACACTCCCAGTGGCTTCATATAGATGTTAAAGAAGATTGAGGGGCAAGATAGTACCCCGCTGACCTCATACCTCTATTGCAGTGTTCTCCAACCTTGGGTCCCCAGATGTTTTTGGCCTACAGCTGGCTGGGGCATGCTGGGAGTTGTAGGCCAAAAACATCTGGGGACCCAAGGTTGGAGAACACTGCTCTATTGCCAAGGAGCCGAGGAATAGTCACCCAGTGGTAATCTCTGAAAGGTAGGACCGGAACCACTGTAACACAGTGCCGCCAATGCCCAACATACAAAGCTGGGTCCAGGAGGATACCATGATCCATGGTCTCAAAAGCCAGTGAGAGATTGTAACAGGGTTGCATTCCCTCTCTCCTCCTCCCGATAATGGTCATCCATCAGGGCAACCCAGGCTGATTTGGTCCTGTAACTAGGCTGAAACCCTAGTTAACTGAAATGTGTCCAGTTAATCAGCCTCCTCCTTCCAAGAGTACCTGAAGTTGCCCCGCCATAAGTTGACATAAAAGATGGAAGTTAGTGTCTGAACAATAGAAAATGAATGGGTTTTTTTTTTTTGTTTGCTCTGTTTAGATAGTCACATACATAAGGAAGCAGTCCTGGTTTTCTCCACCTTGGGCATAAGCAGGAGCAGCACTGTGGTCTTGGCCTACCTCATCCATTCTTGCAGGCTTTACTTAAAGGTAAGGAGAAGCTTGGCCATCTTATTTATTTATTCATTTATTCATTCATTCATTCATTTTCTATACCGCCCAATGGCCAAAGCTCTCTGGGCGGTGTACAGCAATCTTGAAAGCTTGCATGTTTTTGTGACCTTTGAGTTGGCCTAAGAAAGGAATTACGCTAATATGGGATTTGGGAATTTAAAGGTAAATCATGGAGACAGTGTGTGAAGTGTTGCTGTTTCTCAATTTATATCCACCCTTTCACCTCTCTATCGGACACTTAAGGGTGGCTGTAAAAGCCCAGAATCACTACAACAAATAATAAAATGATAATGAGTCAAGCAATAGAACCGATTGCATAAATTCTCAGTAAGATCAGGGGCGTGAGAGAGAATTCAGATGGGCCAATTAGCATGTTGAGAATGCGCTGAGTGGACGCCTGCAGCGTTTGGAGGAGAAGCTGCTGCACTCCTCTACCCTCATCTGCCCAAGGGACCCCTACTCCTTCCAAAGACTTCGCCCTTTCTTGCTGCCCCACATGCCTGACTTCCAAAACCCCTCTCTCACTTCCAAGCTCACTGGGTGACTTTGGGCCAGTCACTGACTCTCAGCCTAACCTACCTCACAGGGGTGTTGTGAGGAGAAAAATGGAGAGGAGCAGGAGGATTATGTAAGCCGCCTTGGGTTCCTTGAAGGGAAAAAGGCAGGGTATAAATATAAGAAATAAATAATAATTAAAACAATCCCTCCTCAAAGCCCACATTTTCCATGTACCGCCTGGCCCAACCCCCAGCCTCAAAAGCTCGCCGTCCTTGAGGCCAAGTACGTGGAACGGCAGTCCTCACATTTTCTTCACGTTTGTCTACAGGCCTGTGGCTTATGCTGGCTCAGCTTGTCTTTAGTGTGGAAAGCTAAGCAGGGTCAGGCCTGGTTGTTACTTGGATGGGAGACCCCCTCTTCTAGTTTCCTGCATTGAGCAGGGGGTTGGACTCGATGGCCTTGCAGGCTCCTTCCAACTCTATGATCTATGAAATCCTCCTGTTTCCATTTTCCTCCCCTCGCTCTGTAACCTCCTTTGTGTCAGTTTCTAGATCAGTCTTCCCCAACCTGGTGCCCTCCTGATGTGTTGGACTACAACTCCCATCACTCCCAGCCAGCATGGCCTAGTTTTGTCTGCTCTGACTGGCAGCATCTCTCTCCAGGGTCTCAGGCAGAGAAGAGGCTGTCCCTTCACCTGCTGCCGATCCCTTTTCATAGAATCATAGAAAAGTAGAGTTGGAAGGGGCCTACAAGGCCATCGAGTTCAACCCCCTGCTCAGTGCAGGAATCCAGGTCAAAGCATCCCCGACAGATGGCCATCCAACGGCACCTTGAATGCCTCCAGAGTGGGAGAGCCCACCACCTCCCTAGGTTGTTGGTTCCATTGTCTTATTGCTCTAACAGTCAGGAATTTTTTCCTGATGTTTAGGTGGAATCTGGGTTCCTGTAACTAGAGCCCATTATTCTGTGTCTTGCAAACTGGGATAATCGAGAAGAGATCCTGGCCCTCCTCTGTGTGACATCCCTTCAAGTACTGGAAGAGTGCGATCATATCTCCCCTCAGTCTCCTCTTCTGAAGGCTAAACATGCCCAGTTCTTGCAATCTCTCCTCATAGGGCCTTGTTTCCAGTCCCTTTATCATCCTTGTTGCCCTCCTCTGAACCCTCTCCAGTCTGTCTACGTCCTTCTTAAAGTGTGATGCCCAGAACTGGACACAGTACTCAAGATGAGGCCTAACCAGTGCCGAGTAAAGGGGAATTATCACTTCCCGCGATTTGGAAGCTATACTTCTATTAATGCAGCCCAAAATAGCATTTGCCTTCTTTGCAGCCACATCACATTGCTGGCTCATATTCAGTTTGTGATCTACAACAATTCCAAGATCCTTCTCACTCGTAGTATTGTTGAGCCAAGTGTCCCCCATTCTGTAACTGTGCATTTGGTTTCCTTTCCCTAGGTGCAGCACTTGGCATTTATCCCTATTAAATTTCATTCTGTTTTTTTCGGCCCAGCTGATCAAACCGATCAAACCTGGGACCTCCACCACTGAGCTACAGTCCTTCTCCCAATTGTGGGCTTAGACCAGCCTTCCCCAAGCCGGCACCCTCCAGTTGTGTTGGACTGCAATTCCCAGAACCCCCAGCCAGGTTGGGGAAGGCTGGCTTAAAGAGTTATGGCGGACTTTGAGCCCATGTTAGGGCTCTGCCCTTCCCAGGCCATGATTCTCAGCAGCAGATCCCTCCTTGCCATATATTTTAGGAGACAAATTTGCCCCAGCTGCTGACACTTTTTGCCCCTTTGCTTGTCTTTTGTAGAACGCTTGGACTTACGTCCTGAAGTGCAAATCTAACATGCGGCCAAACCGGGGATTTGTGCGACAGCTGTCGGAGTGGGAAGAACGGATTTACTTTGCTGCAATCACCGATATCTCTGAACCGAATTATTAACTGACAGCAGCTGGTAAAGAAGGCTCCTGAAACATGGCTTGTAGGGGCAGCTGTCTTCCTTGTATGGAGCTTGTTTAGCACTGGTCGATGGGTGGGAAAAACTCAGAAAGAAACCTATGTTTCGAAGCTATTTTTCTAAAACTTTGCCTTTCTGCATCACTTCCCTGCTGTTTTTATTATCTGTGTCTCATGCTGTTCTCTGTACTCCTTTGAACAGCGTTGAGTGATGTTAGGGCTTTCTGTTTGCCTTTTTCAGGAATAAATACATTATGCCCTTTATTTTTCATAAGCTTCTTTGTCAAGGTCAGCAAGCGCTTGGACTGGGAACTTTCTGGTCTGGTATTTTATGGATTTAAAAGATTTGTATCTTGCCTTGCAACAAAAACTTTCAAGGTGGCTAACAATAAAAATGTAAAATGCAACGTTATAAACTAAAACAATGAAACATCTTAAAACCACAAAAGAAGACAAGGACAGTGAAAACAGTGAAATGGGAAGAATGACAACCCACTGTGTATTAAAACCTTGGGAGAATAAACTGGTTTTTATTTGACACTAAGAAAACTAGAGTGTTCCACAACCAGAAAGCCACCACCAAAGAGGCTCTGTCTCGAGACTTGGAACAAAGGAAGTCACAGCCACACTCTTTCAGCAGCAACCCCCCAGTAGCTCACTGAATAGTGTGCACGATTGGGCAACGAGATGTGAGTTCAAGCCCTATCATGGCGAAGGAGAAGTACAAATCCTGCTCACCTTTTGCATCTCAGGTCAGCAATGGGCATGCCAGAGGCAAAACCGAGGGAGTGCCCAGGAGGACTCAACCCACGCTGCAAACTTCACACAAAAATGCTCCTTACCTACGTATTTGGCAACAGCAGCAGACAAGAGGCAGAGACATCGTGGGACTTTTGCATCCCTTTCAGTTGTCACACTGAAGACCCAACTGTATATGCTAGGACTACGTGGGGTGTAGCCTAGACTGGTGGAGCAGCTCAGGTTCCACAGGCAGGCAGTCCCAGGTACAAATCCAGGATATGACCTGCTGGGAGCCACACACACACCCTCCCCCAACTGGAGAGGCACACCTGAAAGCAGTGGAGGGAGGCTCCTGGCTCCCATGTTAGCAGGGCTGTGTATCCACTCCTGATTTTAGTCAGAACTTTAAAGGAACTGTCCATGGTTCTGGAGAACCAGCAAGGCAAAGAGGTGGGGAGAAAAATAAGGAAGGTAGAGGTTGGGAGGGAGGGGCAAACAGTAAGGCAAAGGGCAAGAGGGGAGAGAAAGAGCCAGGCTAGAGGCTGGAAAGGGGGAGAAAGAAGACTACCCTCACATTTCCTAAGGTTTTTGTTAACAATGTTTTTGAAGGGGGCGGGAAGTGCAGAGATTTGCGGGTGCTGTTGGAGGGGCCCGTGGGCACCATGTTAGGGGCCACCTCATAAGGCAGTGTTCTCCAACCTTGGGTCCCCAGATGTTTTTGGCCTACAACATCTGGGGACTCAAGGTTGGAGAACACTGTCATAAGGGCACCCTGGCAGGTAGACATGCTCCCTCCCTCGTAGGCAGTAGGGCAGCCTTCCCCAACCTGGCGCCCTCCAGATGTGTTGGGCTACAACTCCCAGCATGCCCCAGCCAGGGGCACCAGGTCGGGGGGGGGGGCGCTGCTCATAGAAGGTGACTGAGCAGAGAAGGGAGGCGGCTGATGGGAGCTGTAGTCCAAAACATGATCTGGAGGGCACCGCATGGGTGAAGGCTGCATCACCTCTGCATGTGACCATGTCCTGCAGCCTTCCTGAGCCCGTGGCCTCCAGGTGGCAATAATAATAATAATAATAATATTCTATTAGTTTATTTATATTCACATTTTACTTAATTATTTATTATTAATGGGAGAGAAAGAGAGCGCGCGACTCCCATAAGCCCGCCCACAAAAGGAGGAGCTAAGCCCCGCCCTCAGCCACTCACCACTGCCTGCCCTCCTTGACTCTAGTTGCCCCTCGCTACGCCCCGCCCCTTCGGCCGTCCCGAAGCCGCGGCCACCCATTGGCTCCGGCGCGGCCGGCCTCCTCCGCGGATTGGCCGGGCGCCCTCTTCCGGAAGCGCCGCTTCCGCCTCCTTGGCCACGCTCCTCTTTTTGAGGGGCTCGCTGGGCTGTCCTGCCTCGCCCGCCGCCTCAGACGCCGCCGCCGCCGCCGACATGAGCCGCCGCGCCTCGGTCGGCGAGTGCCTGCGGGACTGGGAGGAGCTGCAGGACGGCTTCCAGCGCGTGCAGGTGAACCCCTCCCCCGCCACGGAGAGGAGGGGGGGACGGGAAGTGACGTCACGTCATGAGAGGGTGACAGTATCGATCTGTGGGGCAGGACTGAGCGGGGGGGCAGAGCAGGGGGAGGCCTCCTCTCTCTGTGCGCGGCGTGCCTCTGGGCATGTGCGGAGTGTCGCCCGTGTAATGCAGCCTGGCGCCCCTCCCGAGGTCTCCGGCCGCAGCCCCTGCCCCGCAGCCCCGGGCGCCGACATATCTGGGGGGCGCCAGCTCGGGGAAGGCTGCCCTGGGACGCGTGTGAGGCGGGTGCCTCTGGGCCTGGGCAGAGCGCCTTTCCCTCCCGGGTTGTGTGAAGACGGGGCGGCGTCGAGCCATCATGACGACCAGGAGACATTGATAGCCTTCTCCCCCCCCCCCCCCTGGACTTCTCCAGTCCCCTTTTAAAGCCATCCAAGCTGGTAGCCGGATGGGAGTGATGGTCGCCAATCTGGATGACTTTAAAAGGGGATTGAGCAAATTCCTGGGGGAGAAGGCTACCCGTGGCTACTGGTCCTGACGGCTAGATGCTCCCTCCAGTATCGGAGGCAGTGTGGCTATGTACCCCAGTTGCTGGGGAACATGGGCGGGAGTGTGCCGTTGCGCTCATGTCCTGCTTGTGGGCAGCTATTGGCCACTGTGAACAGAACGCTGCACTAGTTGGACCCTTGGTCTGATCCAGCATGGTTCTTATGTTCATATGTAGCCTTGAGCATGTGCAGACTGCTTTCTCCTAGCTGTGCTCTTATCTGTTTTGTTAAGGGCGGTTAAATCCTGCCTCTCCTCCAATTTGCTCAGGGTGGCATACGTGGCTCCTTGCCCCCTCCCTCCCTCCCTCCCTCCCTCTCTCCCTCCCTCCCTCTCTCTCCTACACGCACTCATTTTTTCACACTCGTTTTATCCTCGGAACTGCCCTGTGAGGTAGGATGCCTTGAGTGAGAGAGCGTGTGATTGGCCCAAGGGCACCCGGTGAGCGGCTTCGCTGAGTGGGGACTTGATTCTTTGGGGGGGGGGCAAGCCCAGCCTTCCCCAACCTGCTGCCCTCCCGTCCCGATGTCCTGGACCAGGTTTAGGACAGCTGCCCTAGCCTGAAACTGTAACTCTTAACTATTGCCTTAATATGTGTCTCAGTGAAGAGAGTGTCTTTCCTTTCTACCTATGCTGTGTATTAGAACTGAAGAGGATCTCTGAACCCATGCAGTGCCTTCCCCTTGTGCCTTCGGTATGCGTCAGGATGAAAGAGGTTCCCCACTCCTGCTCTAGATGCTTGAGTTTATACCTCCTATCATCCTTGACCATTGGTAATAGTGGCTGGGGCATGCTGGGAGTTGTACGCCAAAAACATCTGGGGGCCCAAGGTTGGAGAACACTGGTCTATACAGAGATGCACGCATGCATGTACACACACAGACACACACACTGATCTCTGGGTTACCCTAACAAGGGACACACCTTTTACAATAGCCCTGAAACTGATAATGAGAGAGTTCACAGTCCCAGCATTCTGATGTGCCCCTTGCGTCATGCATACTAGACAAAAGGTTATTCCTCCCCCTTGCAAAGTACAGCAGATTGAGCAAGGTCTCCCATTTGTCGGGACGGACAGTAGGAAGGAAGGGCTGCCTTTGGAATTGGGCCAAGGGAGCACAGCTGTCGCCCTGTTGAAGCCCAGTGGGAGTTTGACGAAAGACGGGCTCAGTTCCGACACTGCGGTGCCCTCTCTTTCCCTTCCACCTTCTTTCACATGCAAAGGGAGCAGATGATGATGATGATGATTGCTTATTAAAACATTTTTCATTTCATTCATTGATTACATTTCTGTACCGCCCAACAGCTGAAGCCCTCTGGGCAGTTTACAAAGATGAAAACCTTGAAAAATACATTATAGCAATCATATACATACAAACATGTAAACATAAACACACAGACGCACATATATCTAAAAACAATTTTTCACCATCAGCAACCATTCAAGACTGATTAAACCTCATCACATGCTGCCAAATGCCTGAGGGCAGAAGAAGGTCTTAACCTAGAAGGTCTTAATTTTTAAACTGCCCTTCCTCCTGGTACAAGATACCAGGGCAATATACACGTATAATTAAAACGATACCTGAGACACTAGATTGGAAGCTTCCGGTCCCAGTTTGCAGGAAACCATAATTTGCCTTGTATCAGGTCATCTCATCTTCCTCCATGCTGTCTAGCATCAGTTACTGACTAGTATCAGTTCTCCGGGGTTTCAAACGGGAGTCTTTCACCCTCCCTACCCAGAGAAGGCAGTGATCAAACCCGGGACATTCTGCGTACAAATCACGCCCTCAAACCAGGATCCCAACAAGCTATGGTTTGCACGCACTACCGTCCACCATGTTTGGGTGAAACTTCAGACTATGGCTTGCCGTGGCCAGGAAGCAGAAGCTTCTAATTTATTTTTATTTTATTTTATTTATTATATTTATACCCCGCCTTTTTTCCTCTTGCAAGGAACCCAAGGCGGCTTACATGGTCCTCCTCCTCTCCATTTTACCCTCACAACAACCCTGTGAGGTAGGCCAGGCTGAGAGTCGGTGACTGGCCCAAAGTCACCCAGTGAGTTTCATGGCTGAGTGGGCACTAGAACCCGGATCTCCCGAGTCCCAGCCCAACACCTCGCATGCACAGAAAGGGGGGGAGGCGGAGGAGGCATGCTGGTCTCGGGAGACTGGAGACCCAGGTTTGAGTCCCCCCTTGGCCATGAGGCTCACTGGGTGACTTTGGGCCAGTCACCGACTCTCAGCCTGGCCTACCTCACAGGGTTGTTGTGAGGGTAAAATGGAGAGGAGGAGGACCATGTAAGCCGCCTTGGGTTCCTTGCAAGAGGAAAAAAGGCGGGATATAAATGTAATAATATTTTAGGTACTTGCCGGCAACAGTTTGTGCTGGTCGAATGTCACGTGGCAGGGGAATTACAGCTTCCCAACACCCAGATTTTGGAGAAGAGTTGGGGACTGTTTGGTGGTTTCCCTGCTGTTGTGCAGTTTCCCCCATTCTAAAAGGTTGAAATGCTTCACCTAAGGGCTCAGTTACTGGCAGGAAGAGGTTTAAGGGACAATACACTGGTCTCTTTTATTTTATGTTTTTGTCTTTAAGCCCTTGCCTTTTGCTTTGCCCCCTTTGTACTTTGGCCGCGCCTGGAAGGAGGCCCACAAGAGCTTCTGAGAAATTAAATTTGGCCTTGGGACTGAAAGAGGTTCAACACCCCTAAGCAGGAGCTTGGGAAGCCACCATTTTTGCATAGTTTCCCCCCATTCCACAAGAGAGGTTAGAGTGTTGGACCGGGACTCAGGAGGTCCGGAGTTCTAGACCCCACCCTGCCATGAAGCTCACTGGGCCACCTTGGGCCACTGACTGACTCTCAGCCTATCCTACCTCGCAGGGTTGTTGTGAGGATAAAATGGAGAGGAGGAGGAGGAGGATCACGGAAGCTGCCTTGGGTTTCTTGCATGAGGCAAAAAGGCGGGATATAAATGTAATGGTGAAATAAAAATAAATTAAAAATAAAGATGGAGCCTGAGAGTTGAATTCCGGGGTGTCCCAACGTGTTGCCAGTGTACCCATGGACACCTCCCTTGGTGCCTGCCAAGCACCTGCCCTTCCTGGTTTTTATTTTATTTCTTAGGCTGTTTTAATTATTATTTTTAACTGGGAGGCTGGCATGCTGCAAAGCGAAGTGCTGCCCTCCAACTGTTCAAAAGAGTGGTGTTGTGTCTGTGGCTGATGATGGCTCAGCTTGTCTGAGCGTGGAAAGCTAAGCAGGGTCAGGCCTGGTGATGACTTGGATGGGGAGACCCCTCCTCGAGTTTCCTGCATTGAGCAGGGGGTTGGACTCGATGGCCTTGCAGGCCCCTTCCAACTCTATGATCTGTGACATCTTGGAGCTCAGACTCCACCTTTGCCTTGTACTTGGGTTCTGGGGCAAGTTACTTTTATTTTAGTCTCACTGGTTTGCCCTTTGTTTTGTGATTGGCCATTCCCAGCATGGTAGCTGTTTGATGAATGGGCAAGCCCTGCCCCCCCCCCCCATGGAGCCATTTTGTGAGCGTGCCCACAACGCTCACTCAAAATTCCAAACGTGACCACCAACCCGGAAAGATGGAGGGGCCCTACGTTAGGTGTTGGGTAGTGACATATGGCCCATGCTGTCTGGGGACAATGGAAGCATAGTCCAAAACATTTGGAGGGCACCAGGTTTGGGAGTGCGGTATTAGGTGTATTGTTGTCTTGTGGGGAGAGAGGGTGGGAAGGGAACAGTGAAGCCGTTCACCCTCTTGGGCTCATTTCCAGTCTTGGAATCTAGCAAGGAGAAAAATGTTGGGCACTTGCCAACTCATACGTAATTCTGTCCTAACGTGAGCAATGGCAGCTCAGCCTCAAATGTATTTATTTTATTTGCTTTTCATTTTAATCATGTACATATACCACCCTTCACTGTGATGATGCTGAAGATGGAGTCTTAAGGGTGCCATCCTATGCATGTTTAGACAGGAACAAAATCCTACATCACCCAGCATTCCCCAGACAGCATGGCTGGCTGGGGAATGCTGGGAGTTGTAGGACTTCTTTCTCTCTAAACCAGTGCTTCTCAATTATTTTCTGTCATGCCCCCCCTAGGAAGAAGAAAACATTTCGCGCCCCCCGCGCGACTGTAAATAGTATCATTTGTCTATAAAATTGTTATAAGTACACCTCTGCATAACACTGTATCCTTATTAACGTATAAGAGAATAAAAAAAGAAAGAAATGTGGATCAATTTACAACAAAGAATAGCTTTATTAACTGTAGCAGAAAAGATTTAAAGGAGCACAGGATTTAAAGGAACACAATATTAAAAAAAACTTTTAACTGAGGTCAAACGAGCCCCCCTTTACGGAGCCTCGCGCCCCCCCTGGGGGGGCCCGCCCCACTATTTGAGAAGCACTGCTCTAAACATGCATGGGATAGTAGGACTTTGTTCTGTCTAAACATGCATAGGATTGTAGGACTGTGCCTTACGCTGGCTCAGCTTGTCTGAGCGTGGAAAGCTAAGCAGGGTCAGGCCTGGTTATTCTTTGGATGGGAGACCCCTCCTCTAGTTTCCTGCATTGAGCAAGGGGTTGGACTCGATAGCCTTGTAGGCTCCTTCCAACTCTTATCTATGAAATCTATGGATCTCCAGCCCCAAACGGACTTCCTCTATGACCTTTGTTCTGTCTAAACATGCATAGGATTGTAGGACCTTTTTTCTGTCTAAACATGCATAGGATTGCGCTCCAAGCTGCTTTTCTTTTCCTTTTTTTTTTTTGTGTTCTCCCCTTTTTTGGCTAGGAGACTCACAGGCTGTACAAGCAGAAGCTGGAAGAGCTCACCAAGCTCCAAGATGGCATCTCCAGCTCCATCACGCGGCAGAAGAAGCAGCTGAGGGAGCTCTCCCTGGCCCTCAAGAAGTAGGTGGGGAGCAGGCCACACACAGCCTGCAGCTCTCGGGAGGAGGTTCCCGTGGGGGGCCCTTCGTGCCTCGGCTGCGGGGGTGGGCGGGACCAGGCCCGTTCGCTTCACTCCGGCAGCATTTGCATGTGGGACGCCCGAGGTAGATTTTGACTCTGCTCTCTCTTCAGCCGGCGCCTCCCTTTCTCCCAGCCTTGTAAATAAGCCCACAAAGTTACGCGCCCGCCAAAAAATATTTGCTAGTCTGCTTTTCATTCCAGCAGGACAGCCTTCCCAACCCAGCCTCTCATGCCTGCTTCACGATTATTTGCCATCTGCACCTTTCCCAGATCTGTGCTTTTTCTCTCTCTTTCTCTCTCTCTCCCTTTCTGCTCCCCGAACCCAGATGCAAGTCCTTTCTGACAAACCCGGAGGAGAAAGACGACAACACCATCCAAGAGCTGCAGAGCGTGATCAAAGAGCGGCAGAGCGTCTTCTTCGACATGGAAGCGTATCTGCCCAAGAAGAATGGGTAAGGGGCCGATTGGCCCTGGAAGTCCCAGTGAATGGCCAACAGTGGCCAACCAGATCCCTCCTCAGACGCTCGCAAGCGGGGCGTGAAGGCCGACGGCCCTCTCCTGGCCTGTTTGCCCCGAGCTTCCGGTATTCAGAGGTGTGTTGCTCCGCAACATGGGGGTTCAAGAGCTGTCGAGAGAACTGCCCCCCACGAAAAGGACGATACTCAGTCTGCCAAGATCCCAGTGTGGTTCTGCGTCCAGCGTGGTTCTCCTGGCTGTATGCTCTTTGTAATGAGCGCAAGCACAATTTGGTGGCCCTGTTGTGAACCGGCGTGCCGTTCCCGTAGCTGCAGCTGAAGCGGGCTTGAAATCCCGCCCTGGACACGGGCAGCACACCCAGTTCTGGAAAGAAAGGTTACAACATCTGGGATTGTTTAGCTTGGGGGGAAAAGGCAAGGAAGGGGAGACATGATAGCGGGGTATAAGATTATGCATGGTGTGTGGAAAGGGGGGAGGGAGACATGTTTTCCTTCCTCTCTCAGAACACTAGAACCCAACGGGGTCATCCCATGAAGATGACTGGTGGGAGATTCAGGACAGATCAAAGGAAGTCCTTCTTCACACAGTGCAGAGTTAAACTGTGGAATTCACTGCCACATGATGAAGTGATGGCCACCACTTTGGATGGCTTTAAAAGGGGATTGGACCAATTCCTGGAGGAGGCGGCTATCCATGGCTCCTAGTCCTGATCAGGGCTCTCCAACCTTGGGTCCCCAGATGTTGCTGGCCTACATCTCCCAGCATACTCAGGCAGCATGGCTAATGGCAAGGGATTCTGGGAGCTGTAGTCCAGCAACATCTGGGGACCCAAGGTTGGAGAGCCCTGGGCTAGATGCTACCTCCAGTATCAGAGACAGTATGCCTGTGTATGCCAGTTGCTGGGGAACATGGGCAGGAGGGTACTGTTGCACTCCTGTCCTGTCTGTGGGCTTCCCCACTGGGGCAGCTGGTTGGCCACTGTGTGAACAGAATGCTGGAGTAGATGGACCCTTGGCCTGATCCAGCAGGGCTCTTCTGATGTTCTTAAGTTTGTTGTGATCCCATACAGTGCAAGAAACTGCCCTGCAGTCTGTGGTTTTCAGTATCCCTGGAATATGGGAACAATCTGGCCCATGGCAGTGTTGCAAGGATGCACTTAATTTCTCCTTTTTCCTTTGTGATCCAGGTTGTACCTGAGTCTCGTGTTGGGGAACGTGAACGTCACTCTGCTCAGCAAGCCAGCAAAGTGCGTACTTATTTATGAGGGTTTGTTTCATTTCCCTCATGTTTTGCAGTTATAAGAAATAGAAAGGGTTTTTTTGCTTCGCCCTCCCCCTTTAATCCTAAAAAAATCTATGCTGACGTTCTCAGGATGTTGCAGCCATGAGGACTAGAAGCTGCATTCATATAATGTTTAGCCTATCAGTTCATTTAACCGATTAAAGATAGGGGCTCCTGATTTTATTCAGGCTGAATATTTTCTATTTTAAAAAAAAAGTTGAATGCAAGTATTTTTAAAAAATATATATTAGAGATGGCAAGCTTCATCTAAGAAGAAGCATTCTGTTCTGTATGAGAGAAAAACAGGGAGTGCCTCTTACAAGGTGATATACGATGAGACGAAGTGTGCTCTTTAGAACTGGGGCTGCACAATTTTACCCCTCCAGATGTTGTTGGATTGCAGCTCCCCTCACCGTTGGCGACGGGGCTGATAGGCGTTGCAGTCCAGCAACATCTGGAGGGCCACAAGTTGTTCGCCCCTGTTCTAGAACTGTTGTGTGTTCTCGTATGCCAAATGCATGCAGTTCAGTTAAGGCGGGCATCTCTCCCTGTGGAGGGCGTTCCATTCCGCAAATGGGGCGCTGCCACTCTCGGGTCACTGCGTTCCCCTTAAGTCTGCAGGGGGGGGGGGCACCCAGAGAACTGCCTCTGAGCTTACTTTCCAGGCAGGCTCGTATGAAAGTAAGATACCTGGGGGCGCTCCCAGGCCGTCAAGAGTTTTTGAAGCTGGAGCCTGTTCCACAGTTGGGTGTCTGGCCAAGTTTAACTGCTCCTCTGCCTCCCCTCCCAGGTTCGCGTACAAGGATGAGTACGAGAAATTCAAGCTGTATCTCACCATCATCCTGCTCATGATCTCCTTCACCTGCCGCTTCCTCCTTAACTCCAGGTGGGTCTGTAGCCCCAGAGCAAGGGCGGGAGTTCCCCTTTCCCCCCAAGCATCCCTTTGATGGGGAGATGTTGTCTCCTCACATCTGGTGACAGTTTGCCTATTTCCTTGGACAGACTGATTTAGGGCGCATTTAGGATGCCTTTAAGATGTTTTTAAGATGTTTTAATAGTATGTATTGTGTTTTGCTTAGTCTATGTATTTTATATTTTTGCTGTTCCCCGCCTCGATCTAGACAGAGAGGCGGGTAAGAAATTGTTGTTGTTATTATTATTATTATATGATGCGGACGGTAAATTGATTGGATGAGATTGATAATAAACATTGGCTAATCCCAGTGCATATACTCACCCTCTGCCTTTCTCACCGCCTGTGCCAGGGTGACCGATGCCGTCTTCAATTTCCTCCTGGTCTGGTATTACTGCACGCTGACCATCCGGGAGAGCATTCTGATCAACAACGGATCCAAGCAAGTACCACTCCCTCCTTTTAGATTTCCGCGTCTGCCAACCGCTCGGCCGGCGATAGATTTACAGAGCGTGCCGTATACTGAGTCAGCGCCGACTGGCCGCACTTTTCAAGGTCTTCTCCTGTCCGGATTCTTGAGATCCTTTTAACTGGAGTCCCGGGGGAGCTGAACCTGGGACCTTGTGCGTGCAAACGTGTGACCTGCCGTGAAGCTGAATGGTGATATAGTGAGCGCAGCCCGTCCGGCTGGCCGCAGATCTCCAGCATTTTGGAGGGCAGAGAGAGATTGCTCCTAGGCCTTCCTTGCAGTCTCTAGCTCAGTGTTCTCCAACCTTGGGTCCCCGGAGGTTTTTGGCCTACAACTCCCAGCATGCCCCAGCCAGCTATGCTGGCTGGGGCATGCTGGGAGTTGTAGGCCAAAAACCTCCGGGGACCCAAGGTTGGAGAACACTGCTCTAGCTAGAGGTGTTTCAGCTTGAGCCTTGCTTGCCACGCCACACCCTCCCATAAATATTAACACGGACGTATTAATATACCGCCGCCGTGTCTCGCCCAGGGCTGCCTGTGGCACTCGAAGGTCTCGGGCAAAGGTCTTTTCCAGCTCTCCTCTCCCGAGATCTTTTGAACCGGAGGTGCCGTGGACTGAACTTGGAGCCTTCGGTCTGCAAAATGTTGCTGGATGGCCCTCCCTGCTGTAAAAACTGTCTTGGGCCAGAGAAAAAGTGTGTGTGTGTGTATAGCTATATGCATGGCTGCCGCCTGTGGAATGATGGGAGTTGTAGTCCACATCTGGAGGGCACCAGTTTGAGCAAGGCTGCTCCGGACTACTCTGACCGTCAGTGGCTCTCTTGGGCAAGCACCTTCCCCAGCCTTCTAACTGGGGCTCGCACCTTGGGCCGGCGTGCAAAGCCAGGGCTCTGCTGCTTGGCACTGGGCCGCCCCCCACGCCCCGAACAGCGGGTGCATTCCCGTCACACAACACCTCCATCTCGGCTTTGCTCATCATCTGCCTTCCCCGACCAGGTGCCCTCCCACTCTTTTGGATTGCAACGCCCATCACCCCGGGCCATTGGCCGTGCTGGCTGGGGCTGATGGGAGTTGGAGTCCAGCAACATCTGGAAGGGCTCCAAGCTGGGGGAAGGCTAGGCTAAATAGAGTACCAGAGCCCCAGGGATGGTTCCTTTGATGCCCGTGCTCAGAACCAGAGAAACCCCCAACAGGATGGCACTCTGGTGACTCCCCCCCCGCCCCCGGAACGCCCACTGGTTTCTCTCTCTCTCCCTTCCGCCGCCCCCTCCCCAAGGCTCCTTCGCCTCAGGCCAGCATTTGGAAAGTCAAAGCCAACTTTCTGTCCTAAAATGCGTTGCCTTCCCCTCGGTGGCCAGGTACCCCTTCAGGAGTGGCTGGCTGGGTGGGGGTTGCCTCCACTGGGGATGCAGCCAGGGGCTTTCCTCAAGCTAGCTCTGGACCAGGTGGCTGCTGAAAGCTGTTGTACCTCGGCCGAGCACCCGCCAGAGGCATTGGACTGCAATTCCCAGATTTCCTAGCAAGAGGCATGGTAGTGCTGGCGTGTCGAGTGCCAGGGTTTTGTTGTCGGTTTCCACCCTTACCCGGCCCCTCTGTTGCCCGCCGAAGCAATTGGCCCTGCTGGCTGGGAATTCTGGGAGTTGCAGTCCAACGCAGCTGGAGGCTGTGCCCGGTTGGGAAAGGCTCGATCGAGCGGGCCGGTGGGTCCTTGTTGCGGCAGGCTCGTGCCAGCCTCTTGCCTGTCGGACCCACCCACCCCCATCTTCCCAAGCATTGCTAAAGCTCGCTGAGCTTCTTGGACTTGAAGGGAACTCTTTTACGAAAATGGCTCTTCTTCCTTTCCGTTCCGCCCCCTCCCCCCCCCCCGGCTCCCTTTGCTGCTACAGGATTAAAGGCTGGTGGGTCTTCCATCACTACGTCTCCACCTTCCTCTCGGGCGTCATGCTGACTTGGTGAGTCTTGACCTCTGGCTGGCTGGCTGCCTCATTGTCGGGGGGCTCCAGGCGATACAGCGTCGTAGGAAAACGGCCACCAAAGTGTGTGGGATGGAGAAGGCTTGCGTATTGCGCACGCTCCTCGATGCTTCTATGCTGAGCCCTAGATCTTCCGGTGGCGGCAGGGAAGGGCGTTTGCACAATTAGGCTTGGGGTGCCAGCTGCGAATCTTCTTGAGTCGGCCTGACTTGGCCACAGTTATCCATGCCTTGGTTACATCACGTTTAAACTACTGTAGTGCGCTGCATGTGGGGCTACCCTTGAAGAGCGTCCAGAAGCTTCAGCTGGTGCAAAATGCGGCAGTTAGGCCGCTAACCGGTGCACGGTATCGAGACCATATCACACCTGTCCCGAAAGACCTGCACCGGTTGCCTTCCAGGCGCAATTTGAGGTGTTGGCTTTAATCTTCAAAGCCCTAAATGGCCTTTTAAATTAACCATTTAAAGGTGCAATCCTATGCAAGTTAAGACAGAAAAAAGGCCCACATCTCCCAGCATGCCCCAGCCAGCAGAGCTGGCTGGGGCAAGCTGGGAGTTGTGGGCCTTTTTTATGTCTAAACATGCATAGGATTGTGCCTTAATTTATGTAGTTTTAATGTTTTAACAGTTCTTGTTTTTCATAGTGTTACAGTCCAGTTGTTTTAAACCAGTGGTTCGTAACCTTTTTGGTGCCACACCTGCCTTGTGAAAAATCTTATGACCCACGCCTCCCATGTGTTAACGGCCCAAAATTTAGGCTTAGGCAGGACGAGTTTGCATTTTTTTAGTTTATGCTCTGTCTCTGGACTAAAAAAAAAAAAAGCATATTCAATTAAATGAATGGCGTAGCTCCCAATCCCAAGATTAGTAGAAAGAAATAAGGTTGGGCCAACCGCCAAGCTGCACTGCTGTGTACTTGTAAAATAAACAATTTCTAGTTGAGGGGCTACTCACACACCTCCCCTGGAGTCAGTCCAAACCTCCCCTGTGGAGGCGTACCCCACAGGTTAAGAACCCCTGTTTTGAATTGTACTCTGCCTTGATAACTTTTTAGCAAATGTGGTGGTGGTGTGTGTGTATACACACACACACACACACACACACACACAGATCGCTTAGGCATGCATGCACAGTACATTTCTGTGTGCCTTTCAGTTGATAGACAATGAGTTCGCCTAATCCCCTTTTTGAGAGCTATCTAAATGAGTGGCAATTTGAATTCCCAAAGTTACATGTAAATTTCTCTCTTCACCTCTCTCCGCCCCCTGCAGGCCAGATGGGCTGATGTACCAGATGTTCAGAAACCAGTTCCTCACCTTCTCCATGTACCAGAGTAAGTGGGACTGCGCTGAATCGAAGAATCAGTGAGCATCAAACAGTGTGGAGTCGCCTTTTCCTGCCGGTTGCCCCCCCCCCCCAATTCCCAGGATTATTGTTCATTAGCCATACTGGCTGGGGCTGATGGTAGTTGAAGTCCACAGCATCTGGAAGGTGTTAGGTTGGGGAAGGCAGCTGTGGAGGGTCAGAATGATGGATTCGGACCAAGCATGTTTTCCTCAACTGGCTACATAACTTGGCATTCCACAACCCCATGCTTTGTAATACAGTGTTCCGTTTTGTGGGAAGATGTCAGCTTCTGTTACTCGCGCTGAGCCTTCCGGCTAGGGTGAGCTTCAGACCTAACGCTTCTGGGATGGGATTGGAGTGAGAGCACCGTAGAACTGGAGCAAGCGAGGGTGGGAGGGGCAAGTAACTTTAGGCCCCGTCACAGTGGCTGAGGTTGCGCACATATATTAAAGCTTCCCCACTCCCCATCACTATGAGGACTAGAAGCTTGTTCTTTAAAAAAAAACAAACCCACAACTAGCTAAGATCTCCAGAACTCTAATAAAGGTGAGTTGTTGAACAGATCCATTGGCTCCTTTGCACCCTTGGTACTACAAGAGCTATTTCTTCATCCCAGAAGCCAGAGTTTGGTGCCTCAAGCGGCACTGTTGTAACGATGAGGACTCGTGACTTAAGAGTCCTCCCAACGGGCCCTGTTTTTAAGAGAGGCTGACAGAAGGCGAAGTGGTCGCTCCTCCTGACTCTCCAAAGCACCCTAAGCGGCCGTCTCTCTTGTCGACCTTTGACAGGCTTTGTCCAGTTCCTTCAGTATTATTACCAGAGCGGATGTCTATACCGGCTTCGAGCCCTGGGCGAACGGCACACCATGGATCTCACCGTGGGTAAGTGGGTGTTTCGGCTTCCTCTTCCTCGCCTGCCGAGCGAGCCCTCCTAGGCAAGTGGGAAGAAACCCCCGCTCGTGGCTGCAAGGTCATCACGCCAGCTAAGAGGTAATGGCGGCCACTTGCTCTGAGGGGGATTAGCCAGATTCGTGGAAGGGAAGATGACTCCTATCAAAGGCCCTGAGGGCTATGGGAAACCTCCAGATTTGGAGGCAGCGGCAATAAAGCGGAAGTCTCTCACCTTGCTACCTCACCTGTGGGCTTCCAGGCAGCCTCTGGCTGGCCACCGTCAGAAACATGACCTGGACTAGAGGGCCCACAGGTCCCGCTTCTGAGAGACTCCGCTCGTGTTCTGATACGGCAGGGGCGCGCGGACCCTCCTTCAGCCCGAGGGCCAGATCTCGGGGGAAGAGGGGCTGAAGGCCAGGTGGGCGGGGCCTAAAAGTAAAAGCCAGCCTGTTTTCGCTTCAGGCTCTTCCTGCCAGTCACTCAGGCTTCGGAGAGAGGGCATTTCAGCCCTTGAGAATGGGGAAGAAATTGCAGAAAACCCAGGGAAGCATCAAATGATGAGTGGTTGGGGGAACCCCAGAGGGCCAGATTGGGCCTCCTGGGGGGTTGGATTTCACCCCCGGTCCTGAGCTTCCCCACCCTTGTGATAAATGCCCCCAGACTGCTACCCTTTTACTTGGCCGTGAAGATGGTTGATGGAAAACCATCTCCCCACCCCTCTCTGGGAGCTTTAAAGGAGCTATTTCCTTTAAAGCTCCATTATTCTCCCCCCCCCTCCCCTGTACAGTTGGAAACGGCACTGAAAAGGGCAACCAAAATAATTGGGGTTAGGGCGCAATCCTATGCATGTTTAGACCGGAAAAAAGGCCTACAACTCCCAGCTATACTGGCTGGGGCATGCTGGGAATTGTAGGCCTTTCTTCCCCTGTCTAAACATGCACAGGATTGCACCTTTAGTCTTTTTAAGGTGCCATCAAACTCTTCATTGTAAATATTCTCAAGGAACACACACACACACACACACACACACACACACACACACACACACATTACTGGGGAAGTTTCCAAATGGTTTGTAACATGTTTCCAAGCAGTGATGTAGACCGGGGTAGGAGCGAGGCATTAAACCCTATTGGACACAAACCTCTGATGGTACAAGGGCGGGGGGGGGAAGTAAGAATAATGGATTTATTAAAGGATTCCACATTTACCGGCATAAAAGGCAACGAATAAAGATGGGGGAAACTTAGGAAAAAAAGAGATCGGATGGTGAGGCGTTGTTCGCTTGAACTCTGCCTGGCGCCTTGGGTGTTTCTAGGGCCTGGAGTGCCGGTGATCAGTTGCTGAAAAAGTTCCCCAAACCAGAGCTGTCTTTAGAGAGAGAAGCGGAAGTGAAGGTTTCTCCCCTTCATCTGTTTGGAGAGGCTGTGGGGCTGCTGATGGGTAAATTGGATTGTTGTGATGCCCTTTACGTGGGGCCGGCCTTGAGGGCAGTCCAGAAGCTGCGGTTTGTGCAGAACGCCACAGCTGGGTTGGTAACGGGAGCAGTTTCTCGGAGGCATGTTTACAAAGCCTTAAATAACTCAGGATCCTTAAGAGATCCCCTGATCTCCTACCGGCCTGCTCAGTTGCTTCACTGATCAGGAGATACCCTCCTGGTGGTACCCAAGATTTTGGAGGTCTGGTCCATCACGGCTCAGAACGGGGCCTTTACTATCGTAGCACCCTACTCTCTGGAACTCCTTACCCCGCTACAAATGAGGCCAGTGCTGACCCTTCTGGGTTTCCAGTGCCTGCAGGAAAAAAAACCCTTTTCCAACAGGCATTCCCAGCAAGGTAATCTTATTCTCTGTATGAAGACTTGCTCCTTGTACATCACTTAGCCATTTCTTTAACGTAAGCAGGTCGTAAATGTCGTTAAATAAAAATAACCCTCCGCTGCGCGTCTTCCCCTGCAGAGGGCTTCCAGTCGTGGATGTGGCGGGGACTCACCTTCCTGCTTCCGTTCCTCTTCTTCGGCCAAGTAAGTGTGCAGTGGCCCTTTCGGGGAGCGCCCCTAAGTGGCGGGGGACAGGGGTGCTAATGGAGGCTAGGGGCTCACCCTCGCTTCCCGCTGGGCTGGAAAAGGTACTCGGGAAAGGAATCCGGGAGGCCTCCAGTCTCCAAGCAGGAAGCCTGCGCTGGTGGCGGCCGAGCTCAGCCTGACAGAATTTTGCACATGCGCACTGCAGAGCAAGGGTCTGTTGGACGCCCCGGACAGACGACAGCCGTGCGTGCATCCAACCTGCACTGCTAAAATCATACTTAGCTTATGGCAGTGTTCTCCAACCTTGGGTCCCCAGATGTTTTTGACCTACAACTCCCAGCATGCCCCAGCCAGCGTAGCTGGCTGGGGCATGCTGGGAGTTGTAGGCCAAAAACATCTGGGGACCCAAGGTTGGAGAACACTGGCTTATGGGTTGTTGTTTTGGGGGTTTTCCTTGGGGCAGGGAACTGCCTTTGCTCGTGTCACGCTGTAAAGCAGCATTCCCCAACCCCCTCCAGATGTTTTGGACTCCCCAACTCCCGCCCGCCCCAGGCTAGTGGTCAGGAATCCCGGGAGATGTCGCCCAAAACATCTGGAGGAGCGGCGGGTGAGGGGAGGTTGATTTTGGCCGATGATGCCAAAGTCGTTTATACCCAATTTGGTCTATCAGATTTTAATCTAAGTATCTTCTCTGCTGTCTGTGCCGCTTTGTGAGGCCACGGCCCTGAATTTTATTTATTTATTTATTTATTATATTTGCACCCCGCCTTTTTTTCCTGCAAGGAACCCAAGGTGGCTTACATAATCCTCCTCCTCCTCTCCATTTTATCCTCACAACAACCCTGTGAGGTAGCTTAGGCTGAGGGTCAGTGACTGGCCCAAAGTCACCCAGTGAGTTTCATGGCCGAGCGGGGACTAGAACCCGGATCTCCCGAGTCCCAGTCCCAACACTCTAACCACTAGGCCATGCTGGCACCCTATGAATCGGGGGTGGGCAACTCGTGGCCCTCCATCTGTTTTAGCCTACAATTCCCATCAACGTTTCCTGAATGCTTTGTAAACCGCCTTGGCTGGCTTCAGAAAGGCGGTCTAGAAATACAGGCGATCCATCGATCCGCCCTAGGCGGCGTAGTCCATGATGAGGGAAGCTGCAGGCCAGAAACAGCCAGAGAGGAACAAGTTGCCCACCCCTGCTGTAAAATATTTTCCATCCATCTAAATAAGCTGCAGAATGGGATCAGGATGCCTGCACGCTCTTCTCCGGCCCTGTGTGCACCGATTTGCACTGGGTCCCATGGCCTGGGGGGGAAGAAATCCAGCGGGGCGCTTGGCCAAAGGGAGCCCCGCTTGCCGGCGGGAAGGAGTGTGCATTTCTTTCTCGGGAGTCGGGGACCCTCCGAGCAGCGAGGTGCTCCTCAGCTGCCTGGGTGGGGACTTGCTTTGAAACTGAAAGTTCAGGGTCAAAGGTGTTGTAACCGGTTCTGATGCAGCGATGGGTTGGATGAGGGCCAGCCAACTGGGACTGAATCCTGACAAGACGGAGATTCTATCAGTGGGTGGTTCCAGGTACCGGGATTGGGAAGTCTGCCTGCTCTAGATGGGGTTGCATTCCCGCAAAAAGAACAGTTTCGTAGTTGGGGGGGGGGGGGCACTCCCGGATTCATCATCGTCATTGGAGGCCCAGGTGGCTTCTGTAGTGAGGAGCACCTACTACCAAACTGAGTTCAGGGATAGCCTGGCCACCGTGGGCTGTGCATTGGCAACCTCACATTTAGATTACTGTAATGCACCTGAGATGGGGCTACCCTTCTGCTTGATCCGGAAGCTGCAGGTGGGGCAGAATGTGGCAGCCAGGACGCCGAGTACAGGGTCCTGCTATTCAAGCCCTGAAAGCCTCAGACCAGGTTAGCTGGCAGGCGGCCTTCCTCCGATATACACTTGTGAAATCATTAAGATCACCGGAGGAGGCCTTGCTAGTTGTACCACAACCTGCAGCTCGCCACCTGGCAGCAACCGAGAAGCGGGCCTGCTCCGTGGTGGCACCCGCCTTGGGGAATGCCCTCCCCCCCCCCTCCGTACTTGGGAGGCACCTGGCATGCTTTAGGTGCCAGTTAAAGGCCTGCCTCTTTGCCCAGGAGTTCCCTGAGTGAGTGTGCTGCCCAGTTTGTCCATTATGGCGCTGTTGGTATTGGTTTTAATGTTTTTATCAATGTTTTACCGATTGCGGATTTTAATGTATATCACAATGTACTTTAATGTACTTAAATCTCCTTGTAAACCGCTTAGAGGTATTTCTTAAAGATGGTAATCCCTGTATAAATCTATTAAATAATAATAACAAAAAATAAATGAAATAAATATGTTTTTTTTCTCTCTCTCTCTCGCCCTCTGTAGTTCTGGCAGCTTTACAACGCCACCACTCTCTTCCAACTGGCCAGACATCCAGACTGCAAAGAGTGGCAGGTGAGAGGCGGGAGGAGGCGGCAACTGTGCTTCTCTGTAGCTATTTCCAGGGCTGTGGCCCAGTTTTAAGAGGCTGCTGCCCCTGGCAAAGCTTGGAGGGAGTCTGGAGCACCTTTCGGGCACAACCATCGTGCTTCAAACCACCGATAAACTCCCACCACCTTTCTTTCCCCCCCTAATATGGGAGGTGCCGCGTCTCGGGAGCAGAGCAGCCGCTTTGTGTGCAAAACACCCAGGGTTCACTCCTGGCGTTTCCAGTTGAAAGAGTAGCACGGTTTGGGAAGACTTTGGCCTGCTTGGAGCCTTTGAGCAGGCCTGCAGAACAGATCCGGCCTTCCCCAGACGGCCCCGCCCCCTTCTCACCTGACTGCCGGATTTTGTGCATTTTCCCCTCCCTCCTAAAATGTTGAAATGCCTTTCCTAAGGCTGAATTACTGGCACAAGAACTTTAAACTAAAGTAGGTGGGTGTTTTCAGTCTCTTGGCCTCGCCCTGCTGGGATGCAGCCGAGCCGCCCCCAGCTTCTCTGAAACTGAATTCAACTGTTGGGCTGAGAGAGGTTAGTGCTGGCCCAGAAGGAATGGGAGTCGGAAGGCGGCTCTAAAATCCAGGGCCATCGCCAAGTAGGAAGTTTGGGTTTGGTTTGTGTCCCTCAACTCAAAGTGGGGCAAACTGGAAACTTGCAAACGCTTGAGAACTGGGCAGAGCGCCGTGCCCCGATTCAGCCCCACCCTGGGCAGGGGCTGCCTGTCCGCATTGAGCACCGCTGGCTCACACACACCCCCTTTGCCCATTCTCCCCAGCGGAGCAAAGTCTGACCCGGTTCATTCCTCCGGCAGGTGCTGATGTGCGCTCTCCCTTTCTTCATCCTCTTCACCGGCAACTTCTTCACCACCTTGCGAGTCGTTCACCAGAAATTCCAAGACAAGGCCAAGACGGAGTGAGCGCGGCCTCGAGTGCCTGCCGCACGCTCTCGCCACCCACCCGCCCCCCACGCCCCGGTTTTGTTGCCGTCTCGTCGCCTTCGTTCTTCTTCAGCTGCAGCTGCTGCCCCAACTGGCCAGTCGGCTCAGCGCTGGGCGTCCCTCTTCTCTGCCCTCTCCTTCCGAATCTTCTGGCGAACTGGCGAGAGAAACGAAGCAGCACGCGAACCGTGCTTCTGCATCCGGCACGAAGGCTTCCCCCACAAGGACAGAACCTCGACATGAGGTCTGGGATTTGAATCGCAGTAGCGTACGGGAGACACAAGAGAGGCGCTTGGGACACACATCTCTCAGCCAGCCTTCTGTACGATCTCTTCCCGACCTCCTGCAAAAGCAGGGGACTGCCAATTCCCCCAAGCCCGTCTACCCAAACTGAAGGGTTGGAAGTGGGAGGAAGGGAGCAGGTTCAGCCTTGGCCGTCTTCATCATCAGTCATTTGGGCAGCGTGGCTTTCTTTTTGTCTGGACCAGGTTGCGAGAGGAGAAGAGTGTTGCCTTCTCCAGCCGCCCGTTCGCTCTTCTCTCAGCATTCTCCCCCCCCCCTTCTTGTTCTGGGCATGTTCCACCCTTGCCTTCCTTACCTTTGCAAGGGCAGACAGGAAATTTGCCCCCCCCCCGGCCTTGTTTCTATATGACCTGCCACTCCTTCCGTATCCTCTCCTGACCCAGACGTGGACACTGGTGGCTAGTTGACCGCACCAGACCGTGTGTGAACTGGCTGGTGCCTTCCCCGGACCGGACAACAGGCACAGGGCCTTCTGTGCGCGTTTGGCATTCATGCACAAGTTTGACAGGACTGCAAAATGCCCGAAGGGCTGAAGACGGGGGCGTGCGACAGTGGCTCGGCTTGGCTCAGCACAGGCACTCGGACCTCCGGCTGGGCTCAGCCAATATTTGTGGTGTGGTTGGGGTGTGTGTGTGTGTGTGTGTGTCTGTCTATCTGTCAAGAAATGCTGGAAGGAGCCAGCCAACATTCCAGCTTGTGTTGTCATCTTCTACAAATGTACTCTTGTCATAAGAAAAAAAAAAATGTTGGAAAATAAAAAGGAAATGGCTGCTGATGGGTCTCCTGCCTTTCAGAACTGGAGACGGGACGGGAGGTGGGTTTTTTTTTGGGGGGGGGGGCTTTATTCTCAGATCCAAACCAAGGCAGCTGGTAGGGTGTGGTTCACCACTAGTGTATGTATTTTAGGTGTGGACCACCTCAAGCCCATGGGCCAAATCTGGCCCCTCCAGCTTTTGCAGATGGCCACACCCTCTTCCATTGGCCCCACACCCTTTCCCCCTAATCACCGATTGGTCGTGTCCCCCCCCCAATTCTAAAAGGTTAAAATGCCTCCCCCAAGGTGTAAAGGCAGGAAGAGCTTTAAGTGACAATAGGTTGGTATTTTGGCTCCGCCCCTTTTGCCATCAGCCCCGCCCACCCCTGGAATGCAGCCCCCAAGAGCTTCTCCAAAAAGGAATTCGGCTCTCCAGCTAAAAGGGGGTTCAGCATCCCTGCTTTAAGGGGATCACCGTGTAACTGTTCTGTACTAAGAGGGGATTGTAGGCCCAAATTAAGAAAAGACCGCTCTACAACTCTGCATTACAAGATAGTCGGAAGGATTCTGTTCCCACAGTGGCCGGCCAGATGGCCCTGGGAAGCCCACATGTAGGACATGAGCACAATTATGGCACCTTCCTGCTCATGTACCCCAGCAACTGATTTGAAGAGACATACTACTGTCCCTGGTACTAGAGATAACAGCCATGCTCCACGAATTTGTTAACCCCCTTTTAAAGCCATCCACATTGGTGGCCGCCGCTACATTTTCTGGCAGCAAATTCCAGAGTTTAACTCTGCGCTGCGTGAAGTCCTTTTATCTGTCCTGAATCTCCCACCAATCAGCTTCATGAGATGACCCCATTTGGGTTCTAGTATGAGGAGACAAATGTCTGTCCAGCCACACCGTGCATAACTTTGTACCCCTCTATCATGACTCGCCCCTTCTCTAAGCTAAACAGTCCCAGCTGCTGTAACCTTTCCTCATGGGGGGGGGGGTTGCTTCAGCCCCTTGATCATTTTAGTTGCCCTTTTCTGCATTTACAATGCCCTTTTATAGGGCGGTGGCCAGAACTTCTATTAATGCAGCCCAAAAATAGCATTTGCCTTCTTTGCAGCCACATTACATTGCTGGCTCATATTCAGCTTGTGATCTACAATTCCAAGATCCTTCTCACTTGTGGTATCATTGAGCCAAGTATCCCCCATCTTGTAACTGTACAGCTGGTTTCTTTTCCCTAGGTACAGCACTTGGCATTTATCCCCATTAAATTCCATTCTGTTGTTTTCAGAATTTGATACATCTGCAAATTTGATACACGTTTTGAAGTGTAGTTCAAAACATTTGGAGAGCCAGCAGCTTTCCACCTGATGTGACACTTACAGAACTTGCTGCCTCAAGATAATAGCAGTGGACATTTAGGTTAGATGCCTTCAAAAATGGAATTAAATCCATGAAGGTGGTCCAGCAGCCGCTAATAACCATGACGGTGACCCAACAAAACAAAAACTTTTGGTGCAGGAGGAGTCTCTCCAAATATCAGATGCTCGGGACAAACGGCAGCGGACAGCTGCTGCTAGAAACGTCGTCTTATACCCAGTCAATGTTTTAGTGCTCCAGTGGAAGTCGGGATACATAATCCTGCAAAACTGTCCCCAGAACAAGCCGTGCCCTTGCTTGGGGGCTTCTCACCAGCAACAGGCTGGCCACTGGGGAAAAACAGGATGCCGGACAAGATGAACCTTGGGCCTGATCCAGCTGGCCTCCCATTACATTCTTAGCAGCATCATTCCAGTGTGGCATAGTGGTTAGAGTGTCAGACTGGGACTCGGGAGATCCGGATTTGAGCCCCCGCTCAGCCATGAAGCTCATTGGGTGACTTTGGGCCAGTCACTGACTCTCAGCCTGACCTACCTCACAGGGTTGTTGTGAGGATAAAATGGAGAGGAGGAGGAGGAGGAGGATTATGTAAGCCACCTTGGGTTCCTTGCAGGAAAAAAGGCGGGATATAAATATAAGAAATAAATAAAATTCAATTTTCCCCTACAGTTACACAAGCCCAGACACAGACTCGCACACACAGAGCCAGGAAGCAGAGTGAGTAAAAGAATCGGGGTTGCTTTATTCCAAGAACAAGTCTCCTTAAAATTATGTACATTCAGTGGACATTCTGCTCGGCCATTGCCCAAGACGGCGGCGGGCCATTGACAGCAGCTTCAACGTGAGCCATTCAGTGGCGCGGCCGGGGAGGACGCCGAGAAGAGCAGTGTCGCAATCGAGAGTGCCATGGACGGGCTCCGTGCCACGCCAGGCGCAGCGCCCCCATCTCGCCCGCCAAGGAACAAAGCGGCAGAGGCCCACGGGACTGGCTGAGAGGGGGGGCAAGTCTCAACAGGAACGGGCATCCCCCATGGAGGGAAAGGGGGTTTGACAGAGACGGCCTCCCTTCAGTCCAGCTCGAGGTGCCTTGGCCTGATCGACCGTCCCCGGGTGCCCGCGCGTATGGGGGAGCACAAGGGTTTCATCAAACTGGCTGCTTCCGGGACCACCGGCTACCCTGCTGTGCCCCTCACGCAACACAAATCCACCTGCCTCCCCAGGGCAATCCTATATCGGACATTCCCCGTCCGTTCCCCTCCCCGCAACCCCCATCCCCATCTTCCCGCTGGGATCCCGGCAGCACAGGCCACCGGTCGCTTCGGAAACAGGCGGCGCCGTCTCCATGGCTGCGACAAAAGCCCCTCTTGAGCCGTGGCACACACACCCCACAGTCGCCCGGCAAAGGCCGACCGCCTGTTTCACAGGCAGAGAGAGAGAGAGAGAAAGAGAACGAAAGGGAAAGAGTGTCTCGGAGACGGACTCTTGCAGCTTCTGCTACAGCAGAGACGCCTGCAAGCCGGGACAGGGATGGAGTTTCTTTTTTCCAAAAGGGTTTGATGTACAGAGAAAGGGCAGGAAACGCACACCCACCCAGGGGTCGTCGTCGTCCCCCCCCGCAGCAGCTGCCAGTCAAGAGAGAGCAAGAGACAGACGGGCGCGCCCAAGTTGTCTGGTGCTCAGAGTACCTTGACGAAGCCTAACCTCCCTGTGGAAACTAGAGCCCATCGGGCTCACCCTGTGGCACGGCCTAAGAGGGAACGCGGAGGCGCTGGAGGAAGCGGAGGTGCGGACATGCACGCAAGCACAGAGCCCCCCACTCCTCCCCCCCCCGGTGGTGCCAGGGGGATCCCTTCCCAGCCACCAGGGAGCACGCCCACCCCCTAGCTCCAGACGTCCAAGGAGTAGCGTCCCTTGGTCATCAGTTTCTTCACGTAGTCCACAGCCTGTGGCTGGCTCATGTTCCCGAATTCTGCCACGATCTCGTAGAAGGCGTTCTGCACGTCCCGGGCCATGTTGCGGGCATCGCTGGAAGGAAAAAAAAAGACCGGGGGGGGGGGGGGGGGAGTCAGGAAATGTGGAGCGACGGCTAGGGCGGGTTTGGATGTGGGAGCGGCCTCCACCCCCTGCACAGCGCCGCCGTGAAGCTCAGCGGGCGACTGTTGGGTGGGCTGGGAAACGGTCCCGGGCCGACTCCAGAGGAGGCGTGAGCAGCTGGGATTTGGCTCGGGATCTCCTGGAGGAAGGACAGGATCCAAATACGGCCAGAGGCGGCCACAACTGGATGGTTGCGGTGGTGATGACAACACTTTTAATTTTTAACACAGAAAATGTGATTCAGAATCGGTCATAGGTTCTCTCTCTCTGTTCCAAACGAGCTGGTTCGACTGGATCACAAGCATGTTAAAGCTGCACTTTCCATGGGGAAGGGCCGCCGTAGCGCAGTGGTGGGGCCCCCGCTTGGCATGCGGAGGGCCCCCGGTTCGGGCCCCCCCCCCCCCCGGCAGCATCTCCAGGGAGGGCTAGGAAGGAATTCTGCCTGAACTCCTGCAGATTCGCTGCTGCCGGTCAGTGTTGCACTACTGGACTAGAGTGAGACAACAAGGGAGAGGGGCCTTCTCAGTGGTGCCCCCCCCCATTACGGAATGAGTTTCCCACTGAGGCCGGCCTGGCGCCAACTCTGTCAACTTTTCGGCGCCAGGTTCAGACCGCCCTCTACTCCCAAGCATTTCATGGTATCTAATGCCAAAATGATGGGGAATTTGTCAGCTGTCTTTTAACACAGCTGGTATTTTTTTAATTGAAATTGTTTTTAGCTGTTTAAATGGTTTTAAATTTTGCCAATTGAAATTTTAAGCGGCGATGTTTTCTTATCGGCTGCTCTGCCCAGGACCTAAGGTGACCAATGCCAGGCTCGGGGACGAAAGCCCCTGCACTTCACAGGAGACGCGGCAGCGGACACCCACGCAAGCCCTTCTGCACTCACCCGCACACGTAGATGTGCCCGTTTCCTTCGTGGATCAACTTCCAAACGCTCTCCTTGTTTTTCTTCAGCAGGTGCTGAACGTAAATCTAGGGAGGCAAAAGCAGGGGGTTAGGATGGGAGCGCAGTCGCGTGGCACGGGGTGTGCGCCATCCACTTTTAAAACGTACGGGGGGGGGAAGATTCTAGCCCTCATGACAGCTGGCGGGTTGACGGGGCTAGAGTCAGGCAACACACTTTGCTTTCCCTCGGCGCAGCACGAAGCACGTGCAAATCAAGTCCTGATGCCTCCTGGCACTTCACCCAGACTGGAAGGGTCTTCAAGCCCTGGGGGGCTCAGAAGGCAGCCTTGAGGGCGGGCAAAGGTCAAGCCGTCCCTGTGCCCTCCAGATGTTCTGGGTTAAAACACCCAGCGTTCCTGACCATGCTGGCCGGGGCTGATGGGAACTGAAGTCCAAAACGTCCGGAGGACAACAGGTTGGGGAAGGCTGGCTTGGGTGACCTACATTACTCAACAGTTCGGTCCTGGGCCTGCAGCCCCACTTGTGAGCACAGGCAGGAGGCAGATCTGGCCTGTCTGGAGTTCTCCCCTAGGAGGATAGTGCTGCTGGGACGGCCACTCCCAACTTCCCCTAACCGCTGACCGTTCGGTGGCTTCCCAGCTTGTGTGCCGCTTCCCCTGGTTTTGAAAGGTTGAAATGCTTTGCCTAAGGCTGGCAGGAAGAGATTTAAACTACAACATGCTGGTAGTTTGGCCCCACCTGCTTTGTCTTTTGCCCGCCCCCCCCCTTGTGCTCTGGCCACACCCACTCCTGGAATGAACCCACCCCGCTCCGAGCTTCTCCGAAATTACATTCTGGCTTGGGGCTGAAAGAGGCTCGACGCCCATCACCTAGAGCCAGGGGCGGCTTCCCAGCTTTGGCACAGTTTCCCGCACATTCGACAAGAGAGCCAGCGCGGCGTAGCGGATCGAGTGTTGGGCTGGGACTCGGGAGATCCCGGGTTCTAGTCCCTACTTGGGCACGAAGCTCACCGGGAGACCTTGGGCCAGTCGCTGACTCTCAGCCTGACCTACCCCACAGGGTGGTTGTGAGGATAACGTGGAGAAGGCGACGACCCTGTAAGCCCACTTGGGCTCCTTTGAGCAAAGGCAGGATATAAATGCGAGAAAGAAACCACTAAGAGAGCCAGTGTGGCATAGTGGTGAGAGTGTTGGGCTGGGACTCGGGAGATCTGGGTTCTAGTCCCCGCTCGGCCATGAAACTCACTGGGTGACTTTGGGCCAGTCACTGACTCTCAGCCTAACCTACCTCACAGGGTTGTTGTGAGGATAAAATGGAGAGGAGGAGGAGGATTATGTAAGCCGCCTTGGGTTCCTTGCAGGAAAAAAGGCGGGGTATAAATATAATTAAATAAATAAAAATAAAATAAATAAATCCTACACAAGTTGAGACAGAAAAAAATCCTCCCAACTCCCAGCATGCCCCAGCCAGCAACGCTGGCTGGAGCATGCCGGGAGTTGGGAGGATTTTTTTTCTGTCTCAACTTGCGTAGGATTGCGCCCTTAGAAGGTTGGAAAGCCTCTCTGATGGGTCCGTTATCGGCAGTAAGAGCTTTAAGCTAAAATGTGCTGGCATTGTTGGTCCTGCCTCCTTTGCCTTTGGCCCCCACCCACCACGGGAATGCGCCCCCGAGGCCATCTCCAAAATTCAATCCCGCCCTCGGGCAGGAAGAGGCTCCCTGTGGCTTGGCAGACCCCGACAGAGCAGAGCGAGAGGCTCACCTTCTCCGGTTGGTCCCTAGAGAAAGCCACGTTGAGCTGAGTGAGGGCCCCTTCCTTGAGGAACTTGGCCAGCTCGTCCTTGTAGAGGTAGTCCTCCTTCTCGTGCCGGCAACCGTAGTAGAGCACCGTGTCGCCCACCTCCTTGCCTGGAACGCAGAGAGAGCCCATCTCAGGGACCGGGCCGAGGAAGGACGGAGCCTGCCCGGCGTGTGTCTCTGCCGCAGCCGCCCGCCCCAAACCCCTCGCACAGAGGAGACACGTCCGCCCGGACAGCAAATCGCGCAGGAACACTGGGGCAGCCTCCGCTGCGGGTAGGTCGCCATCTACTCTTAACCAGTCTAAAAGTAACGCTTGTGCGGGGGGCATAAGAGAGGAGTGTGCATCCAACGCAAGTTCAGAAAACAGGATTGTGTCTCAGCGATGCGGTGCTTGGGAAACATGGGGCTGAATCAACGAGGAAGGGGGGGGGGGGAACACCTGGTGGTTCTCCCGGTGCTTCCACATGGACCTATGGCCCGTTGGGAGCCCACCCGGAGAAGAGCCTTCAGCGTGGTGGCCCCCTTTCTATGAAACTCCCGGCCTCTGGAGGTCAGGGCAGGCTCTGAGACTGTGTTGTTTTCAGCACCTGCTGAAGAAGTCTTTGTTCCGGGAGGCCTTCCTTGCTAACCAGCAAGGAAGCACCAGGTTTTAATGTCATCTTGCTTTTAATGCATTGTTTTTATTCTTTTATCTGTTTTATCTTTTTATTGTTCACCGCTCCAGAATCTGTCTAGATATGGAGCAGTATACAAATGCTGCAAATAAATAAAAAAACCTGTTTGCTGGAAGTTGCACTGGATGTGCCCACAATAAAGACTAGAAACCGAGGCTCGACGCAGGGGCAGAGACTTCAGGCAGCCTTCCCCAACCCAGTGCCTGCTGGCTAGGGATGCTGGGAGCTGTAGTTCAAAATGTCTTGAGAGCACCAGGTTGTGGAAAAACTGCCGTGAAGGGGAGCAAACGAAGTCAAATCATAGTTGGCGTGAAAACAATGACTTCCATGAGTGTGAATGAGCCATTACAGAACTAGGCACAGACAGAACTTATCTATCACTCAGTGTCAAATGAAGCAGAGCGAGGGATTTAGTTTCAATCACATTTTTTCAGTGCATCAACTTAAATTTGCACTTGCCGGCCGAATATGCAGTTCGGAAGGTGGTTCCCCTTTGAATTCCACGCTTCTCCGAATGTTGTGGTTGTGGCTAAGAGAAAATATATATATTTTCAGTTTCTAGTCTTTATTGTGGGCACATCCAGTGCAATTTCCAGCAAACAGGGTTTTTTATTTATTGGCAATATATATGGAAATTGGATGTATGATTGAATAGAGCCAGTGCAGTGTAGGGAGCCAGTGTACCGTAGTGGTGAGAGTGTTGGACTGGGACTCGGGAGATCCGGGTTCTAGTCCCCGCTCGGCCATGAAACTCACTGGGTGACTTTGGGCCAGTCACTGACTCTCAGCCTAACCTACCTCACAGGGTTGTTGTGAGGATAAAATGGAGCAGTGGAGGAGGAGGATTATGTAAGCTGCCTTGGGTTCCTGGCAGGAAAAAAGGCGGGGTATAAATAAAAATTAAAATAATAGAAGCGTAACTGACACTGACCAGCTATGGACCGACTCGTCCATTCCTAGTGCCAGTGACAAGGCAAACACCTTAACGGAGAGCAGCTTGCACAAGACCACTGTTCCTTTCAAAGGGGCACGCCAACTGCTTGTCATTTGCTGGGATATCCGCTGCCATTAATTAATCAAATATATGTAATGGCAGCAGATATCCCAGCAAATAAATAAATGGCTCTCTCTCTCTCTCTCTCTATATATATATATATATATTGAGCCATTTGTAGATATATGCACTGTATTTTACATAGAGGGATAGCTCAGATCCTGCACCCAACAGCCGACTTCTCCTTGAGTCACCAGCACTGGCTCAGTGGCAGGAGAGGCCACTCACCTTGCTGCTTGAGCCAGCCCCGCTCCTGGATGAAGCCCATGAAGGGGGCGATGCCCGTGCCGGGTCCAACCATGAGGACGGGAGTGCAGGATTTGAAAGGCAGCCGGAACTGGGACTTCCGGACGTACATGGGCACCGGCGACTTGTGCCCGTTCTCGTTGGGATGCTTGTTCTTCAGCCAGTTGGTGGCCACGCCCTTGTTCACCCGGTCCGTTTTGGTCGTGTACTCCACCACGACGGCACAGATGTGGACGGAGTTTGGTTGCACCTGGAGAGGCGGCGGAGCGGGAAGGGAAAGCCGTCGGCAGGTTTTGAGAGACGCGCAGGCTGGGGGAGGCCCACTAGCTCAGGCGCGTTGAACCTCAAGCACAGGGTCCCAATCCGGTTCCCCAGAGGGCCACGCCCCCTTCCCGTGCCCCACCCACTTTCCCCCAATCGTTTGGTGGTTTTCCGGCGTTTGAGCATTCTCCCCCCCCCGGATGCCTCTCCTCATGCTGAGTTACTGCCGGTAAGAGCTTTGAGCTACAACATGCAGGTAGTTTTTGTCTTTTTGGGCCCCGCCCCTTCTGCCTTTGGCCACGCCCACTCCTGGAACGCAGCTCCCCGAGAGCTTCTCCAAGACTGAATCCGGCCCTCGGGCACTAGCGGCTCCGAGGTACCAACCGCCTCAAGACCCACCCCGTATCACACTGTGTGTAGAATTCAACTACCCCTTTCCAGCCCCCCGGAGAAGCCGTGCCATTGTATGGAAATGGAATGCTCTCCTTCTGGAGGAGGGAAAGAGCTCAACCTGGAACGTTGCAAGTCAGTGCAAGTAGCGCAAGGGAAGTGCAAGGTCAGCTCGAGGTGGGCGAAAGCTTCCCAAGCGGACCGACACCGGGGGACGGAAAGGACCAAACTCAAGTGTACTGGATTTTAACAGAACAAGCAACTGGACGAAACCACTGTGGTGGGTCTTCGGCCGCCTCCCCACCACAGCACCTACCTTGGATGTAGAAGCGATGGAGTAGTAGCGCGCCTGCAGACGGGGCAGCAGTTCACAGAGGTGGTCAATCGGGGGCCGCAGGGAGGGCGTGTCTTGCAGGATGGCGAGGATGTTCCTTCGGGCCTCGACAACCCAGCTGTGGTACAGCGACTGCATGGATCAAGCAAACAGGCGACGCCAGTGAGCCACAGCGCTGGGCTAGGCACAGAGGCGGCGGGCGGCTACCAGAGAGAGGGACTTTTCAGTGGTGGCACCCCGGTTGTGGAATGGCCTCCTCAGAGAGGCTCAGCCAGAGCCTACCTCCTGGTCTTTTTTGCTCCAAGCGAGGACCATTTCATTCGCCCCAGGTTTTTCAGTCTTAAAAATAACACGTTGCTGCTTTTTAAGTTCTTGCACTGCTCTCGTCCTCCAATGTTCGCTTTATTTAATTTTATTTATTTATTTACAAGATTTATATACCGCTCCATATTCCCATATGGAGATCCCGGAGCGGTGAACAATAAAAGATAGAACAGGTAAAAGAATAAAACAATTTGTTTAAAAACAAGCTCAATAAAAACTATCCATAAACCCATGGCTGGTTAGATCAGGAAGGCTTCCTGGAATAAAAGTGTTTTCAGGAGGCGCCGAAAACAATACAATGTCGGAGCCTGCCTGATCTCCAGAGGCAGGGAGTTCCACAGAAATGGAGCCACCACACTGAAGGCCCTTCTCCTGGTGGACTCCAATTGGGCTATAGGTCCATGAGGAACCACCAGGAGAATGTCCTCCGATGACCTCAGTGACCGGGCAGATTGGTGAGGGAGAAGGCGCTCTCTCAGGTATCCCAATATATATTGGGGGGCAGGGGTGGTCAACTTGCAGTCCCTCCAGATGCTGTTGAACTACAACTCCCATCATCCCTCACCACTGGCGAGAGCTGATGGGAGTTTGCAGCCTGACAACATCCAGGGGCCCCCAAATCTTAAACTGTATCGACGCCAACATATCCTCCTCCGTGGTTATCGGAGGCGTCACCTCACCGGCGCTGCGGGGAGCCGCAGAGGACGGCCGGGACCCACCTTGCCTTCGGCGGAGGAGGACGCCATCTTGCGCAGTTGCTCCTGCTGGCTGAGGTCCGTGGCGTACTGCGCCAGCTCGTAGAGGACGTTGGTGCGTGGCGGGTTGGTGATGTCCAGGTAGTAGGTCAGGGCTGTGCGGTACGAGGTGGGGCACGGGAACGGATGTTTCTTGTTGGATTCCTCTGCAGGGAGGAGGAGGAAGGAAGAGTTCAGAAACTCTGCAATCAAGGGAGGCGCTCCCAGGCCGCACAGAAAGGGCCCATAAAGTACAGTCCCGGCCTACTGGTACGCCTCAACAGGACCCGGTGTCACTCCAGTGTTCTCCAACCTTGGCTCCCCAGATGTTCTTGGCCTACAACTCCCAGCATGCCCCAGCCAGCTACAACTCTTCGGGCGCTTTGTTTTTCAACGAAATATTTTCCATTTCATAGGTTCATTAATGAAAATGAACGGATGCCAATTGGAAATACAATATTAGGCATGCTTGGCACTTTCAAAGCTGTAAATAAAAGTTTTCCAGGGGATTATCCCTGGCAAGTATGTGAGAGAACACATATACCGTATTTTTCGCTCCATAAGACGCACCGGACCATAAGACGCACTTACTGTATGGTACAAAAAAATTTTTTTTAAAAAAAAAAATCAGCTGAGAGGCGGGGGCTTCCCCTGCCCCACCCAGGAGTCCTCCACTCTTCCGGACCAGCAGAGGAAAGTAAAAAAAAAAAAAAAAAAAAAAAATTTTTTTTTTTTTTTTTTTTTTACTATATTCACTCCATAGGACGCACAGACATTTCCCCCTCCTTTTTTGGGGGGAAAAAGTGCGTCTTATGGTCCGAAAAATACGGTATGTCATTGAAATACATCTGCGTCTCAGAGTGAAATTGAACTAATAAATAGTGACAGCGAAACTGAAGATGCCCCATAAAACTCAGGGGAGAGCGTTGAACTCTGCTCAGCCCTTTTGGTTGCTAATATTTATTTGCGTGTCAACAGTTTTCAGTGCCTTTGTTTTTTTCTTAAATGTAAAACAAACAATATAAGGGAAAGACGTCTTTAAATTGTACTAGTGCTGTGATGAAAATGTCTACAAAATGTAACATTTGAATCATATTAAGGGTGCGATCCTATGTATGTTTAGACATGCATGTCTATCCACGTTTAGCTGGCTGGGGAATGCTGGGTGTTGTAGGACCTTCCCCCCCTCTAAACATGCATAAGATTGTAGGACTTTTTTCTCTCTAAACATGAATAGGATTGTAGGACTTTTTTCTCTCTAAACATGAATAGGATTGTAGGACTTTTTTCTCTCTAAACACACATAGGATTGTGCCTTAAGTGTGCTTTAATTCCCCCCCGCCTCAAATATTTCAAGTCAAATACCGTACTTGTGGTGGAACAAAAAATTAATATGGATTCTTTTTAAAGCTTTTTTTTTTAAAACACTAAATAACAGTAAAATAAACATGCTACTCTCAAGGGGCGTCAGAATATTTTCCGATGCAAACTGAAAATTTTCCGCTGCAATCGGCCGTATGCAGATTAGCCTTATTTGCACAGGAAAACGTTTCCAATTCAAAATGCTATGGAAGCATTTCCCTAGTCCCTGCAGGCTAAGCGGCCTCACAAGTTTTCATTTGTTACTTTTGCTCTGCCAGCTACAGAGAACTGAATCCTACGGGCCCGTCTTAAGATATATGCAGGTCACAGATGGGCAGAAACAGAACACGGGTTTGTTTGTTTTTTAAAAAATTAATTCGTCAGGCTTGTCAAGTGTCCGCGTGAGCTGCGATCACATTGTTAGGAGAAGGAACGTTTCCTGCTGAAGGGAAGCTGCTTTTGCCCAGTCATGCTTGAAACCAGAGATAGAATTGCCCACAAAAAGAGAACAGCAAACAAAACAAGAGAACAAGGCGTTCCGAGAGGCTGAAATGAGCGGCGACGGGAACAGCGGCTCCAAACAGCCGTAATCCACTTCAGTCAGCCAATCCCTGGTGCTAACCCCGGGGGTGGCAACAAGGGACACAGCGGCAATGAGGACGTTACATGCCCCAGACCTCAGCGAGGTTCAAACATCTGCGGCTGCCGAGCACCGCACGTAAGAATATAAGAACATCAGCAGAGCCCTGCTGGATCAGACCGAGGGTCCCTCTCGTCCGGCACTCTGTTCACACAGTTGCAAGGAAACCCACAATCAGGACATGAGTGCAGCAGCACCCTCCCGACCATGTGTCCCCGGCAACTGGTTCAAATCCCCGCTCGGCCATGAAACTCACTGGGTGACTTTGGACCAAGTCACTGACTCTCAGCCTAACCTACCTCACAGGCTTGTTGTGAGGGGAAAATGGAGAGGAGGAGGAGGAGGAGGAGGATTATGTAAGCTGCCTTGGGTTCCTTGCAGGAAAAAAGGCAGGGTATAAATATAATAAATATAACAAATAAATAAATAGGTGCACATAGCCATACCGCCACTGATACTGGAGGTAGCATATTTTATTTATTTATTTATTATATTTATACCCCGCCTTTTTTCCTGCAAGGAACCCAAGGCGGCTTACATAATCCTCCTCTTCCTCCTCCATTTTATCCTCACAACAACCCTGTGAGGTAGGTTAGGCTGAGAGGCAGTGACTGGTCCAAAGTCACCCAGTGAGTTTCATGGCCGAGCGGGGACTAGAACCCGGATCTCCCGAGTCCCAGTCCAACACTCTCACCACTACGCACCACTGGCTCTCCAGACTAGTAGCCTTTGATAGCCTTCTCCTCCAGGAATTTGTCCAATCCGTCCAAACTGGTGGCCATCACTACATCTTGTGTAAGTGAATTCCACAGTTTAACTCTGCGCGGTGGGGAGGACTTCCTTTTACCTGTCCTGAACCGCCCACCGATCAGCTTCTTGGGATGTCCCCTTTGGGTTCTAGTACGATGAGAGAGGGAGAGAAATGTCTCCCTGTCCACTTCCTCCAAACCAGGCATAATTTTGTACACCTCTATACATGTCTCCTTTTTCTCCCTCGCCTTTTTTCCAAGCAGTGCCTGCTGCTGTAACATGCTTGAGGCATGGTTGCAAAATGCAGCCATAGTTTTCAAACACCCCCTGCCTCCCAGGAAGAACATCATGGCAAGGGGAAGATCAGCCTGGCCCAATACATCGGCCAGAGGTGCCCTTGCTTTTTTTTTTTTTCTCCTCCCTCCCAATCCCTTTTCCTTTTGTGTCGTGTCTTTTCAATTGTAAGCCTGAGGGCAGGGGACTGCCTTAATGTGAATCTTTCTAAGCTGCTCTGGGAGCCTTTTTCAGCTAAAGAGCAGAGCAAAAAAAAATAATGCTATAAATAAATAAATAAATAAAGGGGACAATAATGCAGGCAAAGCGTTCTTCATATCTCAGTTCCCCACCCCATCAGCCAACCGTGAACTCAACCGGTTGAGCAAGCTGAACGGGGCAAAAAAATTGAGTGGGCTCACAGGTTCGTAAAGAGGGTGGAAGGAGATTCCAGAAGGCAGGCAAAGAATTAACCAAACCCTTAGATTGTGCTGCCCAGCAGAATGCCATGGGAGGGGGAACTGGTTCTGCCAGGAACAAATTCCAACAAAGGCAGCGCTGCTAAGAGACAGGGCGGGGATTCCTCCGGCGTGGGGACTGTTGGCTCCAGCGACCCCAGGCAGGAACAGTGGTTTCAGGGTTAGACAACCCCATGGCTTGTTTTTAAGTCATCAGGGTGCAATCCTACGCATGCTTAAGACAGAAAAAAAGTCCTACAACTCCCTAAGCATGCATAGGATTGCACCCTTAGAGGGTTGTTTAACCCACAAGCAACCCATGCTGCCTGGGTTCGGAGGACACCACGACAAAAACCACGACAACCCCCCATTGGGGGTTGAATATTCAAAATGGCCACCCGCATGGCAACTCATGGGTTGCGGCGTGCACTCGTTCCACATTGGTTCAAATATTGGCAGCTTTTGTTGGGGGGAGTTATGAAAAGACAATCATTTGGGGGGGGGGAATTGAAATATCTGCAACACTTCTTATCAAACCTACCGTATTTTTCGCTCCATAAGACGCACTTCCGCCCCCAAAAAACTAGGTGGAAATGTCTGTGTGTCCTATGGAGCGAATATAGTAAAAACAAATGTGGTTTTTTGTTTTGTTTTTTTTTAATTATTATTATTATTTTTACTTTCCTCTGCTGGTCCGGAAGAGCGGAGGATTCCTGGGCAGGGTGGGGGAAGCCCCCGCCTCTCAACTGATTCCCCGCGGAACAGCTGATTTTTTAAATTATTATTATTTATTTTTATTTTATCTTATTTTACTTTCCTCTGCTGGTCCAGAAGAGTGGAGGACTCCTGGGCAGGGTGGGGGAAGCCCCCGCCTCTCAGCTGATTCCCCGTGGAACAGCTTATTTTTTATTTTACTTTCCTCTGCTGAAGAGCGGAGGACTCCTGGGCAGGGCGGGGTAAGCCCCCACCTCTCAGCTGATTCCCCGTGGAAGAGCTGATTAAAAAAATTTTTTTTAAATTATTATTATTATTATTATTATTTTACTTTCCTCCGCTGGTCTGGAAGAGCTGAGGACTCCTGGGCAGGGCAGCAGAAGCCCCCGCCTCTCAGCTGATTCCCCACGGAACAGCTGATTTAAAAAAAATTATATATATATATTTTTTGTACCATGGGGTAAGTGCGTCTTATGGTCCGGTGCGTCTTATGGAGCGAAAAATACGGTAAACTTATTTTATTGCTTTAACAGTGTGGCATAGTGGTTGGAGTGCTAGACTGGGACTCAGGAGATCCGGGTTCTAGTCCTCGCTCGGCTGTGAAGCTCCCTGGGTGACTTTGGGCCGGTCACGGACTCTCAGCCTAACCTACCTCACAGGGTTGTTGTGAGGATAACATTGGAGAGGAGGAGGATCACGTAAGCTGCCTTGGGTTCCTTGCAGGAAAAAAAAGGCAGGATATAAATATTTATTTATTTATTATATTTATACCCCGCCTTTCTTCCTGTAAGGAACCCAAGGCGGCTTACATAATCCTCTTCCTCCTCTTCTCCTCTCAATAATTTATTTATTTATAAATATTATTTATTTATTTATTTATTTATATGCTTGCTTCGGAACGGGGGGAGGAGGGGGGCAACTCACCATCTAGATTGTTTAGGGAGATGACCGTATCCAAATCAGCGCCTAGGATCTCGCCAAGCTGGTTCACCAGCGAAGTCTCGTTGGCTGGGTACACCGCAATGTGGTCTCCAGATTCGTACCTGAGAAAGAGACCGAGAGAGAGAGAGAGTGGATGTGTCCCACCGCTGGTTTGGGGGACTTCCTAGGATCTTGTAGCTGTCCCTAATCCGAGGTCCTCCCAATCAAGGGTACAGGCGAGAAATTAGTCCAGTTTGCATTTTTATGCAATTTTAATGCAAGCTTACCCAATTTTGCACTTTCAAGCCACTATGTAAACTGAAATTCGGTGACCCTTCGAAATCCACACTCCTGTGAATTTTGCCATCAAGGTTCTCCAAGCAAGAGATGCGTACAGACATGTACAGATTGGCGAAAATAATGTTAAAAGTTGCCTTGCATTAGGAAAAGGGTTTGCAAAAGTGTGTACCATCAGCCAGAAATGCATACAGAGCTGCATGCATTTGGGAGAGATGGGCACAAGAAAGTTTATGAATTTTCATGCAACTTTTTATTTTTTATTTTTTATTTTAATAATCTCAACGTTTGGGACGAACTGAACTTAAGACTTGAGAAACTTTCAAAGTTCGAGATGAACTGGATTTAAGATTGGAAAAAATGAGAAACGGGAGAGAAACCGAAACTGACTGATTTTCCCATCTCTACCCCATCATCCCCTGTGCTGGGGATGATGGGAGTTGTAATCCCACACATCAGGAGGGCACCAGGCAGGGGAAAGGCTAATCTTACATTCGGACACCAGAGGCATGCAACAAACTAAAGAAAGATGGAAAATACGGGCGGGTCTAAGGGATCCATGATTCTTGACTGTAATGTTCCTCATGCCGCACCTACCTGATCTTGGACCCGGTGATGTCCAGTTCGAGGTGCATCAAGTACCGCTCTCCACCCTGGTTCAGCTTCCGGTTCACCGTCACTGGAGCCAGGAACGGATTCTTGGCATCGAAAGGTCTGGAAGGAACCCAACAAGACTCGGTTGGCTGGCTGACTGCCCGACACTGCCGGAATCATGCAACGGCTTCCAAACTTGCTCCATCCTCGTTTCGCTCCCGTGGTGCCTTGGTCAGCCACTAGGATTGGCCTGCAAGCAACTGACCGGGGAGTCCAGGGCTGCTCACTCCCCGGCGGGGGGGGGGGGGGGCAACTCCAAGGCTGCTCCTCCACGGGGAAACTCAGAAGAGGCACAGCTTTCTTGCTCACGTGCACTCCGGACCTCTCTCTCCTCCTACCCCGCATTTCAGGATGCGCGGAGAGCGAGGCAACCCTCCCCAAAAGCCATTCGGCCCAGCCATTTCCATCTGCTGACCCCTGAGTCCTAAAGCTGCTTCCGCCAACCTGGTGCCTTCCAGATGTGTTGGGACTACAACCCCTATCATTCCCAGCCAGCATGGCCGATGCTGGCTGGGAAAGATGGGAGTTGCAGTCCATCACATCCGGAAGGCGCCAGGTTGGGGGACGGCAGTCCTAATGCAACCTCACACGCAAATACTAATAATACATTGGAATTCTCATTTGCCGTTGTATGCAGGATTCATCCCGGTAACCGTCTCCCTGCCCCAAATGACTTGCGTTGCGCCGCATACGAAGAAAATTCTGCCTTTGGCAGCAGAGGCAGTGTTAGAGGGCGGCCCCACTAGGGCTGGAGCCCCGAATCTTTCATTGGGAGCCCCGAATCTCTGGGAGGCCCTCTGCCCCACCACCCTGCTGGTCCAGGGGCACTTGCTGAAATAAACATACAGGGGCCCTGAGGATCTCTGTTGCATCAGATCCCCCTGGATGAGCTGGCTTTTTTGCCCACATGTGCTTCCCCTCCTGCTGCCCCCCCCCCCCCGAATCGTTCTGCCTTAGGGTTTTTTTCTGAAATCACATACCCTCCTCTCCCCTGTCCAGACATCCCTTTTTACAAATAGGAGACACACACACAGACTTTGAGCAGTGTTCTCCAACCTCGGGTCCCCAGATGTTTTTGGCCCGCAACTCCCAGCATGCCCCAGCCAGCATAGCTGGCTGGGGCATGCTGGGAGTTGTAGGCCAAAAACATCTGGGGACCCGAGGTTGGAGAACACTGCTTTAGAGCATACGCAAATTTGTGCATTCTTTTTGTCCTGTAGGCCTGAGCCAGGGATCTTTTCGGTACCCAGCACCACCCCTGCTTGGCAATGGAGCATACCCTTAAAGAAACTTGCCACAATCCTACCGAATGCCGCTGTTTGTTTGTGGCGTGAGTGCAGCCATCTTGGCTCCTGCCTGCACCGTCCTTGCAGGGGCGGTTCTGCCCTGCATGCCACTTGCCCACAGAAGTTGTTATGGTTATCATTTTAACTTACGGCTTCTGGTTCTCGTAGCTCTTGAGTCGGCCCATTTCGCCCGTGTAAACCTTGCTCGTGCTGATATCCGTGTGGACAACCAGTTCATACTGGCGGATGCTGGGGCAGGTGGGGAGAGAAAGACGTTAAGAGAGCAGGGGCAAAAACAGCTGGCTTTCAACTCTCAAGAGGGCAAAGGAAGGGAAACAGTACAGCCCAGTAGTTAGAGGTCCCAGGATTGTTCTGAAAAACTAGTCAGGTACAAGCCAGAGAGTCTGAGGTGCATGGTGGAAAGTGGGCAGGGCCACGTGTAGGGGCATCCTAGCACTCCCATTTTACAGATGGCATAACTGAGGCAGAGATGGAGGGACACACCCATGGCCCCAGAGTGAGTCCAGAGCAGAGTCATGTCGCCTAGAGCAGCAGTGGGAGACCTTTTCCCTGATGGGGGCCATCTGTCAGGGGGCGCATTCTGGCTGTGGGCGGGGCCCAGAGGAAGAAATGGGTGGGCCCAAAGTAAAAAGTGACACCCCCTTTTCTTTCTGCCACCCTCTTTTCTTTCTCTCTCTATCTCTTTCCAGCAACCACTTCTTTCGCTTTCTATCACCCCTTGTCCACCCCTGTCCTAGATCTAACCCAACTCTCCCTCTGCTAGGGCAGCAGTGGCTCCCGATCCCACCTCTGACACCATCTCCTACTCCCGCACTGACCTGGATTCATCTCCAGTGGCTTCCACACCAAAATGTTCACACACGGCTGGCCAGAACTGCTCACGCCACGTGATGAAATCTTCTTCCAAGCTGTTGGAAGCCATGACCAAGGCGGGGCGGGGCAGGGTGGGGGAGGGTGAAAGGAGAACAAAAAAAATGTCATTTACAGCACCAAGACCCTGGCAGGATCCTCTCGTCTGCACCTTTGAGAACTGCAAGGCCAGCAGGAAGCTCGACAGGCACAGCTCCTCCTGTGCAACTGCAGCGTTGTAAGCTCTCTCTGTCGGACTACATTTACACGACGCACAGTCAGGAGCAAAGCGGGAGACTTTCTTGTGGTCCCCTCCGCGGAATTCTCGGCCCAGCTTCCGAAGTTGGTTTTAGGAGGCCGTTTTGTTTTGTTTTTTTAAACTTTCCTGTCCCGGCAATCAGCATAAGGCAAGCTTGGCCAACCGGGCGGCCTCTGGGCTTGTTGGACTGCAACTCCCATCACCCCCAGCCAGCAGGCTGGGGGTAATGGGAGTTGTAGTCCAACAAGCCCAGAGGCCGCCAGGTTGGCCAAGGCTGGCATAAGATGCAAAAACAGACCAAATATCACTGTCACCCATTTCTTCCTAAGCTCTTTTTGTCCCTCTTGTATAGCATCTGCTTCCTTTCCATGGTGCCTAAATGCCTCTATTTCCTCAGCCTCTGGCAACCGCTCCTCTCCAAAAAAAGTGATCCATCCCTCGAAAACTTTTGTTTTCTGCTTTCGGTCCTGTGCGTTTAGTCAGTGGCTTTCATACGCATTTTCACTTTGCTCTCTCGTGAGCCTTTTTGGCAGGCAGGCAGGCAGGATTTTTTTTAAAAAAACAAAAAACCTGTAGAATATAATGTTTAAAAAATTAAGGAGGGTGGCGTGGCACCTTAACCACCCCACCATGACCACCACACCAGGGGTGTGGAACGTGTGGCCCTCCAGATGTTGCTGGACTACAGCTGCCTGCAAACGAAACCTGGAAAGCATCCAACACACACACACCCAGGCTAGCTGGGGGATGCTGGGAGTTGAAGTCCAATACCTCTGGTGGGCCCCATTTTGGGGAAGGGTGTCTTAGGGTGCAAACTCATGCATGTTTGGACAGGGGAAAAAAGTCCTACAACTCCCAACATTCCCCAGCAAAGCCATGCTGGCTGGGGAATGCTGGGAGTTGTAAGACTTATTTCGGTCGAAACATGCATAGGATTGTAGGATTTTTTTCTGCCTAAACATGCATAATATTTTCCGACTTTTTCTATCTAAACATGCATAGGCATATAGGACTTTTTCTTGTCTAAACATGCACAGGATTGTAGGACTTCTTCCTGTCTAAACACACATACGAATGTAGGACTTTTTCCTGTCTAAACATGCACCAGATTGTAGGACTTTTTTTCTGTCTAAACATGCGTAGGATTGAGCCCTTAATCTGTTGCCTTTAGAAATCATCTCAAGGTTGCCCGTCTCTGAATCTTGGAGGAAGAGAGAGCTATCAGAGATCTCTGTAGGCATTTTTAATATGATTATTATTCAAGGCGCTTATGCCTTTTGCTCCTTTTTGGGTTGCTCTGCATAAAAAGCTTGGCCTAACCACCTCCCCCAACCTGACGCCCACCAGATGCAATGGACTGCAACTCCCATGCTGGCTGGGAATGATGGGATCTGCAGTACAACCCTTTTGAAGGGCAGCAGCTTAGGGAAGTCTAAGCTGCTTAGACTTCCCTGCTTAGGGAAGGCATAATATATTGTTTGTCTTTGCAGCCCCTCAGGCGGCTCCAAGTTAAAGAGCAACAAAAACATACTGGGGCTTGGAATGAATTATCTCGATCTAGACGGAGAGGCGGGTAAGAAATAAATTTATTATTATTATTATTATTATTATTATTATTGATTTTCCGGCATCCTGAGAAGCGGTCCCTCTCTTTTCCGTAGGCTATGGTTCCCATCAACCATGGCCATGCTCGCTGGGGCTGATGGGGCTCGGGCCCAACACCACCTACGGGGACAGAAGTCCCCCACCCTCCTGACCGAAGCTCGCCTCTAACACGGCCCGGCAACTGATCTCGCGGCTGGGCAGAGAGCCACGCGGCCACTCACTTCCCGTCGTCATCTCCCAGGCCGAGTTCAAAGATCCGCTGGGCTCCGAGCTCCTCCAACCTTTTGTCCACATACTTCCCCATGGCGTTGAAATGCTCATAGGTCTTGTTCCCCAGCCCGAACACCTACAAGGCACCAGAAGAGCAGATCAGTTTAGGCCAGGGGTCCAACCCACAGGCGCCATGCAAACCTTTTCGTAAAAAAATAAATAAAAATCAGGTGTTTTTAAATATACGTACATGGATTTGTATATTTCCACAGCAATGAATCCCTATGAAACGCAGACAACATTCTAGCAATTATACAAAGGCGTCAACAAAAACAGACCAAATATCCAAATAAGTTGGCATCTATATGCCGCACATTCAGATGTTGAAAGCATAAGGTGCTCAATCCATTGCATTATAGGAGGTGAGAATGTATCCTTCCAATATTGTAATATCAGTCTTTTTAGCTGCCAAAAGGGCACAGGGAATCCATTTCCCTTTCCATTTGTTAATTACCATGAAGCAGGTAAATAATTTAAAAGAGCGTGGACATCACTGAATATGAAAAATTGTTCCAGTACAAAATTTATCTGTTTATCTGCTCCCAGAAAGAAGCAACTACTGGACATTGCCAAAACATACATTTAAAAGAAGCATTAGCTGTATTGCGCTGCTAGCTAATCCCTTATTAAAGAGACGTTGCTGTGTCCAATAGACACGAAACAAGAGTTTTTGCTGAGTAAGTCGCCGCCCAAGATCCACAGCGGCGATCCACCAATTAGGCATATTGTGGCGGTGCCCACAGCAGTTTCTCAAATTCTCAAATGTGGCGACAGGTCCAAAAAGTTTGGGGACTGTTAGTTTGGGGTTTAGAGAGCCAACAAGACATATAGGGAGATTAGTCATGGATTCCTGTATTGCGTGTGTAAGTCGCTCTGAGACTGCTTTTTTTGCAGTGGAAAGCAATGCATACAGTGCTTTTTTTCTGGAGAAAAGGGTACCGGAACTCTTGGATTACATTTCCTCGGGAGTAGATGGCGATTAAATTGTAATGCAATTAATAGAAGAAAAGGTGCTGGAACTCAGTTCCGGTGAGTTCCACCAGAAAAAAAGCCCTGGATGCATACATTTAATGAACGACAACAACAAGCAAAGTCTGAAGGATGTCTCCTTGGGATTTGGGACCGGTTCTGGCATGGTAAAGCTTTCGAAAACTTTTTTTTGGATTAGGAAAAAAAAATGGCAGAGGAGAACATGAGAGAGGTTTATGAAGTTATGAATGGGGTGGAGAAAGTAGTTGGAGAGAAGGGTTTCTCCCTTCCCAACGTTCCTTCCAATTTGAAGACTTTGGAGATCACGTGGTCCACCCCGTCGGTGACTCAATGCAGGATCTGTAATGCTGCAGGCAGCTACAGCAGGGGTTTCACAGATTTCATAGATCATAGAGTTGGAAGGGGCCCGCAAGGCCATCGAGTCCAACCCCCTGCTCAATGCAGGAAACTAGAGGAGGGATCTCCCATCCAAGTAATCACCAGGCCTGACCCTGCTTAGCTTTCCACACTCAGACAAGCTGAGCCAGCGTGAGCCACAGGCCTGTATGTGTGCAACTTGTGGCCTTCCAGATGCTTGGGCCTACAACTCCCATGATGCCTGACCATTGGCTATCCTGGCCAGGGCTGATGGGAATTGTAGCCCAAAACGTCTAGAGGCCCAAAAGTTGCCGATCCCAGCCTCCCTGACAGACGGCCGTCCAGCCTCAGCTCAAATACTTCCAGCGAAAGAGAGCCCACCACCTTCCACAGCAGCCGCTTCCACTGGCAAACAGAGGCTTCCCAATCCCAGTGCTCGGGCAGATGTGTTGAATTGCAACTGGGAGTTTATAGATTTCATAGATCATAGAGTTGGAAGGTGCCTGCAAGGCCATTGAGTCCAACCCCCTGCTCGGTGCAGGAAACTAGAGGAGGGGTCTCCCATCCAAGTAATAACCAGGCCTGACCCTGCTTTGCTTTCCACGCTCAGACAAGCCCTAAACATCTGGGAGTCGCAGCCCAAAACATCTGCAGGACTCCAGGCTGAGGATTCTGCTCTGGGGTGGACGGCCCTATGCAAACTGGCCTAATTTACATGAGAAAACTTTCCAGAAAATTTCCCCACTCATTTCTTTCCCAGAAAACCCACATCATGGTTTAAGATTATGTTTAAGATGTTTTAAGATGTTTTAAGATGTTTTAATAGTATGTATTGTGTATTTTATATTTTTGTTGTTCCCCGCCTCGATCTAGACGGAGAGGCGGGTAAGAAATAAAATTTATTATTATTATTATTATTATGGTGGACATCGGCGAGGCCATTGAAGCTGCAACAATGGAAGGCCAAAGGACAGAGAGAAGAAGCCACAGTAGCCGGGCAAGAGGTGACCGGAGTGAGAAACCAGAGTTTCATCCCAGAGGGGCAGAAAGGAAGGGGTCGCCTTTCCATGCTGTAGCGTGCGTTCGAAGCGGAAGAAGGGGGGGGAGGAGAGCTAAGCAGGGCCACGCACTCTGTCCGCCCCTCTGAGTGCCGCCGGCTGGCATTATTACGCTCCCACGGCATCAACAGACAGCGGCCTCCCTGGGCTGTTAATGGCCGTCAATTAGAGGTAAGTACCGGAAAGAAGAGACTTAATTTGGGAAGGACGGGTTGGATTGGGAAGGACGGATGTCGGCAAAGGCTTCTCAATTAGCCAGCTCCACAGCCGCGGAAGCCTGGAGAAATCTCGGCCTTCCGAACGTAGATGCTTTCTACGGCTATAAATGCACGCAAAGAGAGAGGCAGGCGGACCAATCTGGATGGCTTTAAAGGGGGACTGGATAAATGCATGGAGGAGAAGGCTATCGACGGCTACTAGTCCTGATGGCTATATATGCCATCTCCAGTATCAGAGGCAGTGTGCCAACGTACACCAGTGGCTGGGGAACATGGGCGGGAGGGTGCTGTTGCGCTCATGTCCTGCTTGTGGGTTTCCCATTGGGGCAGCTGGTTGGCCGCTGTGCGAACAGAACGCTGGACTTGTTCTGATCCAGCATCAGGGCTCTCCTTATACAGTCATGCCTTGGATTGAGAGCATAATTCGTTCTGGAAACGTGCTTGTAATCCAAAACACTCTTATATCAAAACGAAATCCCCCCCAAAAAAATTTGTACAGAGATTTTTAATTTAAGCCGTACTATCGCAAGACGTCGCTTGTATATCAAGTTAAAAAAAAATTAAATAAATATTTAAAAATTTGCTTGTCTTGCAAAATGCTCTCAAACCAAGTTACTTGCAATCCAAGTAACTTATATTACTGTATTCACACACCCTTTTTGATGAAGAGAACATATAACTGAAGCAGTAGCCGCTGAAGCCTGGTAGGGAGCATGGCATTCCGGGAATCCCCCGGGGAGCCGGGTTGGCACACCCAGACCAGCCCTGCCTTAACCTCCCCAAACATATCTGACCCACGGCCCAGGCAAGAGTAGCAGAGAACGGCTGGGGAAAGACTTATAGGCAGTGTTAAAGTATTATAGGCAGCCGCCGGCGTGATCACATCACTCAAAGAGTTGCACTGGCTACCAGTTGCTTGCCGAGCCGAATTCAAGGTGTTGGCGTTAACACCCTGTACGGCTCCGGTCCAGTTTATCTCAAGGAGCGCCTCCAGCAACATCAAGTAGGGCTGCTCGACAAGATCTGCCACGGATGGCCTTCTCCCTGTCCCATCAGCCAGAGAAACCAGGCTGGTGGGGACTAGGAGGAGGGCCTTTTCTGTGGCAGCCCCCAATTTATGGAACTCTCTCCCCAGTGACCTCCGCCATGCCCCTTCCTTGATTAGCTTCCGCCGGGCATTAAAAACGTGGCTTTTCAGGCGGGGATATGGGGTGGGTTCGGATTTTTAAGTTTTGTACTGTTTTTAATTCTGTTTTATACTGTGTGTGTGTCCCCCCACCTTGTGTTTAATTGGACTGCACATCGCTCAGAGTGGCCGGATGTCTGACCAGATGGGCGATTCATAAATACAATTAATTAATAATTAATTAATTAATATATATCAGTTAGTACGTGAGGGGAGGGGGGAGTGTGAGAGGAGTGTGGAATGTTGAGAAGTCTGCTGATTGGCTGAGAGAGTGAGAAGGGGGGGTGAAGCTTGTGATATAAACAGTGGGCAGTGCTGTTCAGGAGGGAGTCGCAGGGGGCTGTCCGAAGAGAGGGGGAGAGAGGGTTTTTGAGAGCTGTGGAAGTGATCTGAGTGGAGTTGGGAGCTGGAGTCTTGTCTGAGAGCGAGCGAGAGAGAGAGAGAGAGAGAGAGAGAGAGAGAGTTTTCAACATTTAAAATCTGATAACATTATCCATTTCCCTACCCTTAACTGTAGTTAAATACAGTAATACCTTGGATTGCAAGTAACTTGGTCTGAGAGTGTCTTGCAAGTCAAGCAAAAAAAATTTTAATAAATTTTGACTTGACAAACAAGCGACGTCTTGCAATAGAATCATAGAATCATAGAAAAGTAGAGTTGGAAGGGGCCTACAAGGCCATCGAGTCCAACCCCCTGCTCAATGCAGGAATCCAGGTCAAAGCATCCCTGACAGATGGCTGTCCAGCCGCACCTTGAATGCCTCCAGAGTGGGAGAGCCCACCACCTCCCCAGGTAGTTGATACAAGGTAGGGATGTAACCGCTCGCCTCGAGCGGGTCGAAATCGGCCCTGCTCACGCCCGCCAGAGACTCGCTTTGATATAAGAGTGTTTTGGATTACAAGCACGGTTCCGGAACGAATGGTGCTTGCAATCCAAGGTATTACTGTAAACTTATTTCATTTTTAAAACTTAAAAGGTGTGTTCTGGATTGGTTACCCTGGAGGGGGGTTGGTGGCAGCAGAGGAGATTGAGAGAATGTGGGGATGGGGGTCTGACAGGGGGACACAGCGTGGAGGTGGGATCTGACCATAATAAAGCTGCGAGTTCGAGTCACAGGTGGTGGTGAGCGGCGGGGCGTCACAACTTACCGCAAATTTAACGCCAGAGAGATTGGCATCAGTCTCCTGCAGCCAATCGTAGAAGTCCTGCGCATTGTCCGTGGGGTCCCCTTCTCCGTACGTGGCCATGCAGAAAACCGCCAAGGACTTCTCGATCTCAGAGAGACGACTCAGGTCGGACTGGGAACAAGAGAGGGGCAGAAAAGAAGACGTCAGCTCCAGAGAATATCAGTGTGCGTTTGTTTGTAGCCAGAAGAATCCTAAACACACCACGCATGGAAGAGAGAAATTAGAGGAGATATCATGGTTTGAACCAGACACGGGTTTGTTGTGGTTTATGCACAGGGGAATCACAGGGGAATCTTCCACAAGATGGGCATCGAAAGCTGGAAGACGCTGGACAGAGTGACTGGGTACAGACAACACGATCACCCACACTCAAGGGCTGAGTATGGGTTGAGTGTGGGTTGTTGTTGAACCATGGGTTGTTGTTGAAACGTGGGCTATCGCGTTGTCTGAACCCAGCCGAGATAACAAACCATGGTGAACAACCCACAGTTCACAACCCAGCAACAAACCACGGGTTCTCTTCATGGGTTGTTCGTGGTTAAGAAGCAACGGCTTGTCCGCGCAGCTGGCTTCAGACAACACGGTAACCCACGTTTCAACGACAACCCACGGTTCAATGACAACCCACACTCAACCTGGCCCTTGAGTGTGGGTTACCAGGCCCAGGCTGTGAGCGGGGGAGGGCTGGGGGGTGGGGGCTCGGGATGCCGTTTGCCCCTACAGGCTGGAGCGGCGGCAGCTCCGGCCGCTCTGGGCTGCCGCCTCTGTCCGGCCCCCGCGGGACGGTCGCCCGCTGTTCACACGGCAGGGTGGCCACGCGCGGTAGGGGCTTACCCCTCTACCGCCCATGGTCACTTTGCGTGCGTCCCGCTCGGCGTTCGCACGACACGGGAACCGCGGGGGACTTCTGCTCCCCCGTGGTTCCCGTGTCGTGCGAACACGCCCATCGTGTTGTCTGAACCCAGTCAGTGACTACATCGGCACACCATGCTAAATCATAGTTTAAAACACGGAGGTAGGTTAAGCTGATGTGCTTCAGATGTTTTTGACGACAACTCCAATAATTCCCGACCACTGGCCAGGATGGCTGGGGCTGATAGAAGCTGGAGTCCAAAACATCTTGAGGGCTCCAACTTGCCTGGTTTAGCACAACGTTAAAACGGAATAAATATATATATATATACGCACCAAGTCGTACTCCTCTGGGTCGGCAGACATGCCCCGCATCCCGTACCGTTGAGCATCTTTGGCAAGGCGGTTGGCAAACTCTTCCCCAGTCCCTGTCTGGGAGCCATAGAACACCACGATGTTTCTTCCCTGGGAAGGAGACAAAAAGCAGAGAATTTAGCTAGTTGAGCCCGAAAGATGCCACACTCCGGGATTGTTCATCAAGATTCAGTTAGTTAATTCCAGAGGGTTATAGCAGACAACTTCTTGGCTGTCCAGCGGGATCCCTCTCTCCCGGACTGCGGGGAGGGGTTGACCTGACAGCAGGGGAAGTGGTAAAACCATCTCTGGTTTCAGACTGTAGGGCAGTGCTTCTCAAATAGTGGGGCGGGCCCCCCAGGGGGGGCGCGAGGCTCCGTAAAGGGGGGCTCGTTTGACCTCAGTTAAAAGTTTTTTTTAATATTGTGTTCCTTTAAATCCTGTGCTCCTTTAAATCTTTTCTGCTACAGTTAATAAAGCTATTCTTTGTTGTAAATTGATCCACATTTCTTTCTTTTTTTATTCTCTTATACGTTAATAAGGATACAGTGTTATGCAGAGGTGTACTTATAACAATTTTATAGACAAATGATACTATTTACAGTCGCGCGGGGGGCGCGAAATGTTTTCTTCTTCCTAGGGGGGGCATGACAGAAAATAATTGAGAAGCACTGCTGTAGGGAGATGACAGAACAAGAAAAGAAATTTTTAAAAAATCTTCCTGCACATAGAAAACCAGCATATCCAGGGGGAAAGATTCCAGGGTAGCCATCTCCCTGCCCTGCTAGATTTCCTCGTGCTGTTATTTTTCCATCTTCAGTCCAGCAACAGTTTTACCATGTCACCTGCTGTGTGGGTCGAGGCGAGCCAATTCCACCACCGCCGTGCTATTACTTAGACCGGGGCTGGGTGAGCCGCAGCCCTTGGCCTTCCCCAACCTGGCATTCTCCCATCATCCCCAGCCAGCGCAGCCAAGGGCCAAGCAGCTTGGACCCCCGTTTCAACGCCAGCCAGCCAAAAGTGCAGAAAGGAGGACGCCCTATTTTATCCAAATCTTTTAATATATCAATACCTAAATATTTAATTATATTTTTTATCTTTATATCCACTCCCCTTTGTTTAAATCCCCTTTCCTCCAGTTTACTATAATTAAATGTCATTATCTCCGATTTATCCCAATTAACTTTAAACCCTGTTACTTCTCTAAATTCATCTAAATGTTTCTCTATCCAATCCCAATTTTCTATAGGCCGTTCTAATGTTAACAAGATATCATCTGCAAAAAGGTTTATCTTACATTTGGTCTCTATTCCTATCCCCAATAATTTCTTCTCCTGTCTTATCGAATTCGCTAACAATTCCATAACTAACACAAATAATACTGGGGAAAGGGGACAACCCTGTCTAGTTCCCCGGCCTAGGCTAATAGTTTCTGTTATTCCATCGTTTACAATTACCGACATGACATTATGAGTATATAATTGGTTAGTAATACCTATAAATTTTTCTCCAAACCCCATAGTTTTTATTAACATCTTTAATGCAGGCCATTCCACACAATCAAAGGCTTTAAAAATATCCAATGCAAGAACCCCCGCTTTCAAATTATTTTTCTTTATTAAATAAATTATATTCAGAACCCTTCTTGTTAAATCTGCCATTTGTCTTCCTTGAATAAACCCACATTGATCTATCCCTATATACTTATTTAGAAAACTATTCATTCTTCTAGCTAAAATTGCTGTCAATAGTTTAGCATCTTGATTAATTAATGATATTGGTCTATAAGAACCTGGTTCTGCTAAATCCTTCCTTGGTTTCGGGATTAAAATGGTCAAGGACTGTTTCCATGACGGGGGGATCTCTCCCCCCTGTAAAATATCATTAAACAACCGTTTTAACTTCGGAATTAACATTTTTTTAAAGACTTTATAATATTCCGCCCCCAGACCATCCAGTATTTTCTTTGTATTGTTTTAAAAAAAAAAAAAAGAATAAAAAATATTTAAAAAAAAAAAAAAAGAAAAAAAAGAAAGGAGGACGCCCGATGTACTGTCTTTTTCTTTTCTTTTTAAAAAATGTATTATGATCTTATCAACAAACAACACAACACGAAAACACCGCTGAACGTACCGTCTTTTTCATCTTATCGATGAAGCTGCCCTCGGTCGTCGACTGCCCGCTGGAAGAGAGAGAGAGAGAGAGAGAGAGAAGGCATTCACGTCGGACGTTTTCGGAGCCACGGCTGTGCGTCAAAGTGGTTAGCCCAGAGCAGCCTTCCCCAGCCTGGTGTGTCAGATTGCAACGCCCATCATTCCCAGCTAAGCATGGGCCCGCCCCCTCAGTGAAGTCTACCTTCCCACCGCCATTGTCAACGGCTTGGGCCAGAGCGAGAGGCAGGTGAACAAGTAGGTCGCAATGGGGGAAGAGGAGGAGCAATTCCAGGGGGTTCTCGTCAGTGGGCCCCCTGCTGGAATGCGTGCCCTTGGCAGGTGCCCGGCCATGCCGAATCTTGACGCCGGCCCCAGCAGGGAGAGAGATCCCCAAGTGCGCTGATTCCCAGCAGAATCGCTGCTGTTTCCCCAAAGACTGGGTCCCCAGACAACCACCAGAGATTTCCACCAACCGTCTCGACACCAACTTCTTTTCTCCATGCAAGGCCCTGTCCAGGCTTCGGCATGGCCCCCCTCCCTGCAAGGTTCTATCGGGCCCGCACAGAGCCACTCCCCTGATCATCAGGGGCACAGAAAATATAGGAAGAATTGTTGTTTTTGTACTATGCTGGACAAGCGCGGCGGCTACACGGAGGAGCGAGGAACTGTGAAAATCCCCAGTTCCGTTCTGACCTCTGACACAAGCGAGTCGTTCACTCTCTCTCTCTCTCTCTGTGCCGTAGACATCCCCACCGGCACCTGGGTGATAATCACACTGAGCTACCTCGCAGGGCTGCTGTTAAAGATCACAACAAAATAATAATTGGCATTGGCTGCCTGTATGCTTCTGAGACCCGATTCAAGGTGCTGGTTTTAACCTAGAACACCTTACACAGCTTAGGACCACGATACCTCTTGGGAGCGCCTCTCCCGACCTAAATCTACCCGGACACTACGATCAACATCTGAGGTCTTCCTCCAAGTGCCCCCTCCGAGGGAGGATCAGAGGGTGGCAGCAAAAAGGGGGAGGGCCTTCTCAGTGGTAGCCCCTCCAATTTTGGACCGATCTCCCCGCTGAGGCCCACCTGGCACCAACTCTGTCAACCTTTCGGCGCCAGGTTAAGACAGCCCTCTAAGTAGAGGCATTTAATGGCTTATGGTTATGTCAGCTGTTTTTTTCTCTCTTTTTCACAGGTCTAGCTGTATTGAACTTGTTTTACGGTGCAATCCTATGCAAGTGTAGACGGGAAAAGGGCCTACAACTCCCAGCACGTTCAAATTGTTTTAAAGTCTGCTTTAAATTTCGTACTGAAATTTTATGCTGCATTAATTGTATTTGTCTTTTGTACTGTATTTTACTACATTGAATGAATTGTTTTTAGCTGCCCAGAGAGCTTCGGCTATTGGGCATTGTAGAAAGAAGGAAGTAGAAGAGAACAGTTTTGAATGCCCGAAAGTGGCAAAGTTGCTTATTAGCACTTTTGTCACTCACTCAACAAGGGAAACAAAGGCTGGGTATGCGGGTTTGCACACTCCTTTTATCCTCACAGCAACCCTATGAGGTAGGCTATTATTTAGGGAATTTATATAACCACCCTTCATCAACAAACAAACAAACAGAAGAAAGCCCAAGGGCAGTGTCTGCGTGAAAAGTTTTACAACAAAGCACTACATCAGCATAAAAACAGCAGATAAGATGTACTAATTGAGAGAGCAGGCGAAGATCACCAAGGTCACCCAGGGAATTTCATGGCCAAGCGAGGATACGAAGCAAAGGCCTCCCGGTTCAACCCTGACGTTTTCTCCACGCTACACCACACCATGAAGTATGTTTTCTTTAGGGCAGTGTTCTCCAACCTTGGGTCCCCAGATGTTTTTGGCCTACAACTCCCAGGCTGGGAGTTGTAGGCCAAAAACATCTGGGGACCCAAGGTTGGAGAACACTGTTTTAGGGTCACACTTGATTTCTTACGACTGCAAACCAGCTGAAGAGGTTCGCTTTCAAGCAACATCTTCCACGATGGAAGCAACAGTAGCAGAAAACACCAGAACTGGCATTACTCAATTAATTTGATGGCCGAAATCAAACTTTATCAGATTAAAAAAGCAAATTGAGTTTCTTTTAATAGCAGCACGCACGCTGATGGCCAGTTGCCGGAAGGAGGCAGAAGGTTTAAACACAAGGAGACGGGACAATACGGAAAGGGAAATAAGCACTCTCAGGGAAACTTACCCAGCGTTTGGGCGTGTCAAGAGGGCAAAAGGAAAAAAAAAAAAAAAGACACTTTTGCAATAGCAAATGGCAGTGTTTCATTTTATACACAAATAAAACCACAGCACCAACTCGGGTTCCAACTGCCTTTCACAGCCTACGGCTGCAATAATATCTAGATTAATAGAAAGGGTAGAATGATGATGATGAGTAGACTTTATTAAATACCGCCGGAAGACGCTGCCCCGGGGCAGAACAGAGCCGCCCCCGCTCAGCGCCTTTTAGCTTGCAGTGCAATGCCAGAGAGACGAGGGTCAGTCGTCCGGGACTTTCCAAAAGGAGCCGAGCTCATGAGGAACGCGAGTGGATCGGGCCTCGAACCCTGCCGCCTCTGAGGCAACCGAAAAGGCAGTGGGGTGCGTGGGGGGGGGGACGACATCGCAGGACGGCTCATCCGCAGGGTCGCCAAATGGGCCTGAGCCAAGGACATCTGGAAGCAAGGAAGGAATGAGCGGCGTGACCAGGCCGCGGAGAATCGAGAGACAGAGACTGGTGGTGGAGGACGGGAAGCAGGGGCTTAATTGGATCCCACTGGACGCCAGGGCGCTTTTGAAAGGGAGGAGGAGGAAGGGGTTGGCTGCTTGCTTGTTTTCAACGGGAGCCAAGAACGGGGTTCTTTCACAATGGAAGAAGAATGCGAGGCTCTCCCGTGGGGAGAGACAAGACGCAAGCAGAGAAGGTGCCAATTCCGGATTTAAAAAAAAAAAAAAAAAAACCAAGGAAAACACTTTTCTTTGGGGCAGGGCTAGGGATGGGGTAAGGTGGGACGAGCGGATCAGGGCGGAGGCAGAATCTGACAGATTAAGGCAGGATTACGGGCAGAGGCGGGAGGAGAGAATAAACAGGATCTACGATGGCCGATGGCCGTTTGTCGTTAGTAGCTTTCACTGAAAAAGCTTAATTGTGCACGCACACACACAAAATACACAATACTTGTTTGGGGCTCTAAGTCTGACATATTTTGCCCAGTAAGAGAGCCAGCGTGGCCTAGTGGTGAGAGTGTTGGACTGGGACTCGGGAGATCCGGGTTCTTGTCCCCACTCGGCCATGAAACTCACTGGGTGACTTTGGGCCAAGTCACTGACTTTCAGCCTAACCTACCTCACAGGGTTGTTGTGAGGATAAAATGGAGAGGAGGGGGAAGATTATGTAAGCTGCCTTGGGTTCCTTGCAGGAAAAAAGGCGGGGTATAAATATAATAAATAAATAAAAATAAGGGTGCAAAAGGGCTCAAAGCAACTGCGGGGAAAATCGGTAATGTATTGAAATATTTGGGGGGACCAGCACCGAAAAGGCGCTGAAGACACAGTGCAACATCTATAAGTCAGGCATAGGAAAAATCTGGTTTTCTAGATTTGGTTTATGGATGAAATTGTTCGGAGAGGTTGAGGCACGGTCTGTCTTCAGCATATTATACACCAATCCCGCCCCATTCAGCCTGTTATCTGGTCATAACTTTACTGAGGTAACATTCCCGGTGTACAACAAGAGCTCCACCACATCCTGCGGCTGTTTTCATCAGCGGAATTCCTCCCAAATACACGGGGGCGAGGGGGGGGGGTTTCCATCCTGAGGAATTCAAGCAGACACTCTGGCCACCACAATCATGAAAGTTGCGGCCTGATACCTCTGGAAGGCAACAGGTTGGGGAACTCTGGGTTGGAACACCCAGCTTTTAATCTTTATGTTTTCTCTTTGCAGCAGGGCAAGAGTCTGAGAGTCTTTGTGGAACCGTGTGTGTGTGTGTGTGTGTGTGTGTGTGTGTCCGTCTATCCATCCATCCACTAGTAGAGGCTTCCTGCCCTGTGAGCACTAGCCTCCGACGAAAGAGTTCTCGACAACTTTCCGAGCTGCCTTGATCCCTCTGCTCAGCTGTCTTTTGATGATGAAGACGGCCCCAGCCACCTATTTTTTTTTTTTATTATTATTATTATTACATTTATACCCCGCCTTTTTTCCTGCAAGGAACTCAAGGCGGCTTACATAATCCTCCTCCTCCTCCTCTCCATTTTATCCTCACAACAACCCTGTGAGGTAGGTTAGGCTGAGAGGCAGTGACTGGCCCGAAGTCACCCAGTGAGTTTCATGGTGGAGAGAACCAAGATCTCCCGGGTCCCAGTCCAACACTTTCAGTGCTACGCCACACTGGCGCCAGGTGATCAACTCCTACTCTATGCCAGGGGTCCCAAATGCAGCGCATCTGGGCACGTCCAAGGGCACCCAAGGGGTCCCCAATGTGCAGCCCAAGGGCACCCAATTCTTTTTAATATATACATGGATTTGTACGAAATGCATACAACTTCCTGGCAATTATGCATAGACGTCAACAGAGGGGGGACCAAATATCCAAATAACTATCCATTTGAAGGTAGCGTCTATATGCCACCGGTTCATATATCGAGAGCATTGTAAGGTCCTCAATCCATTACATTATAGGAGGTGAGTGTTTATCCTTCCAATTTTTGCAATATCAGTCTTTTAGCTCTCAAAGGGGCACAGGGAATCCGTTTCCCCTTCCATCTGTTAATTTCCATGAAGCAGGTAAATAATTTAAGAGTATGGACATCAGGGAATATTAGAGACTCTTCCAGTACGAAGCTGATCGGTGTAATAACCTCTTCCCAGAAAGAAGCAACTACCGGACATTGCCAAAACGAACATCTAAAAGAAGCATTCGCTGTATTGCGCTGCTAGTAATTAGCTGAATTAGACAATCCCTTATTAAAGGGATGTTGTGGTGTCCAATAGACACGAAACCAACGCTTTTGCCGAATGAGACACACCCTACAATCCACAGGCGCGACAGGTACATGCCAAAGCGGCAATCCGCCGATTAGGCATTTTGCCCACAGCGGTTTCTCAAATTCCCAAATGTGCCCACGGGTCGAAATAGGTTGGGGACCCTCTGCCCTGTGCTATTTTTTAAAAAGCAGAGGATGTTTAACTGGATCGGCTTTCCCCAACCAGTGGTGCCTTCCAGATTCATAGTTCTGTCATAGAGTTGGAAGGAGCCTACAACAAGGCTATCGAGTCCAACCCCCTGCTCAATGCAGGAAACTAGAGGGGTCTCCCATCCAAGTAATAACCAGGCTTGACCCTGCTTAGCTTTCCACACTCAGACAAGCTGAGCCAGCGTAAGCCACAGGCCTGTATCGTTGGACTACAACTCCCATCATCCCATTGGCCGTAGCTGGGAATGATGAGTGTTGCAGTCCAACACACCTGGAGGGTGCCAGGTCGGGAAGGCTCACCTTTATTTATTATATTTACAGCCTGCCTTTTTTCCTGCAAGGAAGCCAAGGTGGTTTACATAAGGCTCCTCCTCCTCCTCCTCCTCCTCCTCTCCATTCTATCCTCACAACAATCCTGCGAGGTAGGTTACGCTGAGAGTTAGTGACTGGCCCAAAGTCACCCCATGAGCTTCATGGGGTCTCCTGAGTCCCAGTTCAACACCCTAACCACTAGGCCATGCTGGCTCTTTAGCCTGTGCCCTTTCACAGCAGCCCTGGCACTTCAATGCCCATCAGCCCCAGTCAGCATGACCAATGGTCAGGAATGCTGGGAGTTGTAGTTCAAAAGCTCTGGAGGGCGCCAGATTGGGGAAGGCGGAGCTATGATTAAGGTGGAAATGAGATTTGCAAAGCGGAGTCAGAGGAAGTCACAGTAGCAAGCATTCAGAATGGTCTGGTTTGGACGTCACAATACACCAGGGTTCTAGAGAATCCTGGCTTACCGGTAATGAGCAAAGTTCTGGTAAACGCTGTCCGATCACGCTCGCTTGGCTCCTTCCGTCCGTGGTTTGTTTATTGTGACATCCAAACTGGGCATGCTAGCTCACCTCCCCAGCAGACAAGCCGTGACTAGTTTATGGTTCCGTCCAAACTGGGGATTTCTGGTTTGTTTGGGGAGAGACAAGCCGGGATCCCCAGTTCAAATGTCGTGATAAACAAACCATGGATGGAGGGTCCATGCTTTGTTTCGTGGCTCCCGCTTGCAAGAGGAGCAAACCGGCAGCAATCGGATAGAGTGTACCAGCACCCCGTTTGATCCCAATAAGTCAGGCTTCTCTGAAACCCTGACTTATTTTGAGATCCGAACAAACCCAATAACTTTGCAACGGTGCTTTGGACCAACACGCCAATTGCGAATTCGACTGAAGGCGGCTCACCTCAACGCCTGCACAGAAGGGGCTAGGCGTGTGTCAAGAGAAAGGGAGTTCCACAGTGCTGGGGCCACCACCAAGCAGTCTCCCTCTGTTACACATGGCAACTTAACAGATCTCAATGGCAAACTCTTGAGATGGACCCCAACGTTTTGTATTTTGTAGCATAATAAAGCCTGCTACAGTTGAATGGAGGGAAAGCTGCATTTTAACCAATATATATTTTGGTGACGTTTTATATTTTTATCTGTAGATCTGAGTTTATTTATTTACACATAGATCTTAGCATAGTTATTTATTATATTTATACCCTGCCTTTTTTCCTGCAAGGAACCCAAGGCGGCTTACATAATCCTCTTCCTCCTCTACATTTTATCCTCACAACAACCCTGTGAGGTAGGTGAGGCTGAGAGTCGGTGACTGGCCCAAAGTCACCCAGTGAGCTTCATGGCCGAGCGGGGACTAGAACCCGGATCTCCGGAGTCCCAGTCCAACACTCTAACCACTAGGCCACACTGGCTCTCTTTGAAGGCGACCCTTAACGTAGCTTGGTCTCAAAGGCATTTAGGGCTTTAAATGGTTAAAACCAGCACTCTGAATTGGGACCAGAAACCTACTGAGAGCCAATGACGTTGGAGCAAAATCAGGGTTCTGTTTTCAAACCGCCTGGCGCCTGTCAGCATTGGGGCGAGGGTGCATTTTTGCCACTGAGTCAACAAGGACATGAAGGCGGGGTTACGTGGGTTTTCCCACTCTTTTTAGCCCATTACAACCCTGGAAACGGAGCTTCTGAACTGTCTTGAGAGGCTGCCCCACATAAAGCACGCTGCAGTGATCTAGTTTGGGGGCAACCACCGCATGGGTCATGAATGCGCTGCGCTGCCGAGCTGCATCCCCGCCCCACTTCGATGCAGAACATTTGCCACTTGGTCCTGCAACTGGGCCAGTGCCTTAAAAAAAATTTTTTTTTTTTTTAATTTAAAAAGGCAGGTCCCGGTGAGTTTGGGAACACTTCTCCAAGCCCTGCCCCTTTCTCTCGGTTTAGGGTCTTCAGCAGCCAGAATTCCCTTCCATGCGAGCCGGAGCAGGGGGAGAGGAAGACAGAAGAACAAGCCATCGAACATCCCGGCCACAACGGGGACAAAAAAACCAAACAAACTAGGCACTGCAGAGCAGTTTTCCCAGGCGGAAGTCTCCCCCGCCCCCAAGTCTGGCTCAACTTCAAAATCTCCGGGCCCTTCGGAAGGGCACGGAAACCTACCTCCCAGGAGAAGCCTCCTCTGGTGGCAACGAGTACACGCAGCCCATGACGGATGAGAACGGCAGATTCCAAGGTCCTGCAACTTCATGCCCACCGCAAAGAGCCGGGAAGGCTAAACGCCCCTCCGCCGTGGGGCACGGGCAGCGTTTCGCTCATCCTGCCCCGCTCGGATCTTACAGCCGGCGGCCGGCCCGCCTTTGTTAAAGCGGAGCAAAGCTCACATGCCAACTCCCTGCCGCCGACTGCAGCAGCAGCAGCAGCTGGATCCTCTGGGATTCGTGCCGTCCACTTCCAAAGTTTCCAAAGTTACCCGTAGGGTCCCGGCACAAACCCAAGAACTGAAACATCTGGCAGCAGCAGAAAGGAATGGAGAGAGAGCGACTCTCAAGAATGAAAGTTCCCAGGGTCCCTTGCAACACAGGGCACCCCCCTCCCTCTTTTGCCATTCAAGGATGGGACGCGCGGGGGGGGGGGGAAGCAGCAAGAGACAGCCGTTGCCCTAGCAACTGTTTTACATCACCGCTGCTTCTGCTTCTTCTTCTTTTTAATTAAAAGCCTCTCTTTTATCCCAGGAGCCTTCATCATTCTAGCAGGTCTTCAGAAGAATGTTCAAATGGATTCAGGATGGGAAAGGGTATGGAGGCAAACTTTGAAATACTTTTTCTTCCGGGGGGACGGAGTGGAGAAGAGAGGATAAAACTAACAGCAGCTGATGGGAATCCAAATATTCATCCATCAACTCATTCCTGCCCCCCATCCAAAGGAGTTTAATTTAAAAAAAGAAAAGAAAAGATCCTCCCTATTCCAACCAATACTCGTTGGCCTCCTCGCTGTGGGAAAATGTGGCACAGAGAGGGAGGGAGTCACAGCTACAGGAAGAGCTGGCAGTATTTATGCCCATTTGCAGGTGGGAAGACTGAGGCTGAGCATGCAGCGGCCTGGAAAGAGCAGCAGCAAGATCTGAACCCAGGATTTCGAGGCCCACAGACCAAGCTCATGATACTACAAGACTGGGGAGCGGCAGCGGCGGGGGGGGGGGGGAGTCCCAGCATGCCACTCCAAAACCAAAGTAGCCAGTCCTTGAAAGCAGATAAGCATGGAAGGACATGGCCGATGCCCAACTAACCTTCCGAACCTCGCAGGATGCCAAATTTTAGGGATGTGGGAGAATTCCGCAAAGGACTCAAATGAGTTCGAATTTCTAAGAACCCTACCTGTGGATTCCGCAGCGGGCCAGATTTTCCCAAGCCGTGTGGACTGTTGTTTTTTTAAAAACTTTCCGTAATTTTATGCAAATTTAGTCGTAGGAAAATACAGAAAAAAATAAAAAAAAACACCATCCAAAAATGCACATCTCCCCTACAGGCTAAAGTGTGAAAATATACATATTTCAGGGATTTGCGCACATGGGGGGTGGGGGGGATTTGCGGATTTTCAGGGAATTGCGAATATACATTTGACCGCATGTGCGCAAAAGCAGATTCCGTCAGGGAGCGGACGATGGAACAGAGGGCGCCCGACAATCCACAAAATGTGGACAGAACACATTTCATGACTGTACGTCCCCTAATGTGGTGTGCTTCCCTGCAGCCAAGGAGCCAGTGCCTTGGACAGCCTGGAGACAAGCCAAAAACACAGATTAATTAACCAAGACAGTAAACGCTCCAACTTTTGCTAGGCAAAAGTCCTCTATTTGCATAGTTCACAGCAGCCTTCCCCAAGCCGGCCGCCTTTGGATGTGTTGTGGGCACCAGGTTGGGGAAAGAGATATTTGTAGCCAAGGGAAAGTGCTAATAAGTGTAAAGAGATATTTATTTTCAGCCAAGGCAAAGTGCTAATAAGGGTAAAGAAATGTAAGGGTGCAATCATTTACTCCGAAGTAAGTCCTATTGAGTTCAGTGGGACTTATTATTATTATTATTATTATTTTACAGTATTTGTATACCGCTCCACATCAAGCAGATTCCGGAGCGGTGAACAATTAAAAAAGATAAAAACAGATGAAAGAAACAAAAACAATACATTGAAAACAAACTAAAATTACACTGGTGGTTGGAGAGCAGAGAAGGCTTCCCGGAACAAGGAGGTCTTCAGCAGGTGCCAAAAGCAGCACAATGTCGGAGTCTGCCTGACCTCCAGAGGCAGGGAGTTTCACAGAAATGGAGCCACCACACTGAAGGCTCTTCTCCTGGTGGACTCCAGTCGGGCCAAAGGTCCATGAGGAACCACCAGGAGCATGCCATCTGATGACCTCAGTGACCGGGTAAGGTTGGTATGGGAGGAGGCGCTCTCTCAGGTAACCTGGTCCCAAGTTGTTTTGGGTTTGTACACAAGTACCAGAGCCTTAAACCTGGCCCAGTAGCGAATAGGTAGCCAGTGCAGTTCCTTCAGCAAAGGAGTTGCATGCTGAAAAGGGGCAGCTCCCGACAGTAGCCGACTTCCAACAGACTTCCTCCCAGGTAAAGTGTGCATTAGATTGCCAGCACAATGAAGCCTGCTACAGTTGAGCGGAGGGAAAGTCGCATTTTAACAGATAAAGATTTTGGCGATGTTTTGTATTTTTATTTGTCGAGTCAAAGGAAGTGGTTTCTTTCCTTTGCTTGCTTAAAGAAACTTGGGGTCCGAAGACCTTAATTAACTCTCACAACTAATAACTACCGACCAAAGCGGCGAAGGGACTGGTCACGTTCCTGGTTTGACATTCGGCATCTCCAGGTAGGGCAAGAAAAACTCCTGCCTGAAACCCACAGACAGCATGTGTCGACAATACTGGTCCAGATCAGCCACGGGTCTGCCGTGGTTTAAGTCAGCTTCAGACCTTATTTAAAGCAGCCCTCTATTCAGAACCATGGGGACTAGAATCTTTTTTTTTTTTTTTTTAGGGAAAGGGCCACAACTCAGTACTAGAACATATACTTTGTTTGCAAAAGGTCCGAGGTTCGATTCCCGGTATCTCCTGGTAGGGCTAGGAAAGAATCCTGCTCAAAACCCTGGAAAGCCATTGCTGCCTTTTATATATACATATATAAAGAGGGCCTTTTCTGTGGCGGCCCCCGTACTGTGGAACTCTCCCCCAGGTGACCTCCGCCATGCCCCCTCTCTGCTGAGCTTCCGCCGCTCACTAAAAACGTGGCTGTTCAGGCGGGAATATGGGGTGGGCTAACATTTTAAAATTTTATACTGTTTTAATGTATTTTATCCTGTTTTTATCTTATGTACATCGCCCAGGGTGGCCGGTTTGCTGGCCAGATGGGCGATAAATAAAAAATAAATGCAAAAGGACCCGTCGAAGGCAAGACGACAGCCTCAAGAGGCAGAGTTAAACCAAAGATGCCAAGTGGTTGCAGTGGAAGACAGGAAGAGGTAGACGGGGGGTCGGACCCAGAATCAGGCACAAGAGGCAGCCGTTGCTTTTGAAGACTGCTGTCCATTTTGCCACGGGAGAGAAAATAACCTAGCAGGGGAGGGGTTCCAATGCATTTTTCAGGAGGGGTTAGCGAGGGAAGGGTTAGATCTTACCTCTCCAAGTGTGTGTGTCCCCCCCCAAAAAAGAGAAACATGAGGCCTCATCCATCAGGCAGGGGACCAAGAGCCCCCAGGAGGCTGCACAACAGCGACACCCCCCACCTCCCAGGAATAACGTCATGGCAAGGGGGAGACCAACCTGGCCCCCGACATCAGAGAGAAGGAATTTCCCTCCCTCCCACGCTGCGAGTAAAGCTTTTAATAAGCCTCCAATAGTGACAATGGGGGGGCATGTTTCTTGGGGGGGGATACTGTTGGGGAGGTAAGATCTAACCCTTCCCTCGCTAAGCCTTCCTGCAAAATGCATTGGAATACAATTCCCATAGTCCCCAGCCAGGATAGCCTTTGTAGTCCAACTCATCTGGAGGACACCATGTTGGGGAGAGCTGATATAATATGCTACGGAAGTTCTCTGTAATGCTAACAAAATGCGCACAGACCCTTTGGGATGTACCAATCTCCAAATGTTCGGAGAAACCGGAGCACCCAGCACCTTTTCCCACCTGTTCTTAAACCCATTCCCCTCCCGGGTTGATGACCACAACGACAACGGTCCCTTCCAATATCTTCCAGTTATAGAACAAACTCTCAAAATGGAATAAGAATTTGAGCTATAATTCCCCCCACCCCAGGACATTTGGTAAACAAAAAGCAAAGGACGTGACGACCAATCGCTGCCCTTCGGTTGGGAAAATGGCAACCACTCCGGCATATTGGCACACAGAGCGGCTCTATGCCTGCCCCACACCATGTGGAAGAATGGCGTGGTTGGCAGCTGGATTGCAACCGGGAGGAGCCACCGGGCAAACCCATTTCAAGTGGTGTTTGCCACGACCATTCGGTCGAACCCTGCTATTCAGGTGGGCACTCACTTCCAACCATCTCTCCATCCCCTTTCCAGCCACCTCTTTGGGGAAAACAAAGAACTGATCCAGCCTTCCTTGAGCCTGGTATCCTCCAGGTGAGTGGGACTGCAAACCCCATCATCCCCAGCCAGTATGGCCGAATAGAGAGAGAGAGAGAGGAGCAAATCAAGGCTCGGAGACGTCCCAACTGAGCGAGCAATCTCGCCATGAGGGCAGCAATGTTAAGTCACGTACCTCAGAACCCGATTAAGCATCACCACTCACGTTAAGCCGCGCAGGATTTCAGCGCCCCCTAATTAGATCAGGCACAGCAATCAGGAGAACAGATATGCAGGTACGTGCCAGGCACCAGTGTGGCGTGGTGGAGAGAGTGTTGGGACTGGGACTCGGGAGATCCGGGTTCAAATCCCCGCTCGGCCATGAAACTCACTGGGTGACTTTGGGCCAGTCACTGACTCTCAGCCTAACCTACCTCACAGGGTTGTTGTGAGGATAACATGGAGAGGAGGAGGAGGAGGAGGATTCTGTAAGCTGCCTGGGGTTCCTTGCAGGAAAAAAGGTGGGGTATAAATATAATAAATAAAATAAAAAATAATAAATATTTCCACTGCAGGAGTGACACAATCATTGGCAGGGCATTTCCCAATTTTAAGCGCTGCAACTTTGAGGTTGCGCCAACTATCCTGGCTAGAATTCGCCCAACTCGAGATAGCCCCTTTCGGGACCCTTGATAGCTTCAGCAATCTCAGTCTTTTGTTTGGGGGTCCGAAACCACTATTGTCATCACCACCACCGGCTATTCCAGTAAGCAGTACAAGAGGGAGTTGACAGGGGAAGCAGGGCCATTCCACCAACCCTGCTGAAAGACGTACACAAATTTTATTTTCCTCTTCCTTCCCTATTCCTTCTTCCTCTCATGACGTGTCTTTCCAGATTGTAAACCTGCGGGCGAGGACAGTCGTCTTTTCCTGATTGTTTGTGAGCCGCTCTGGGAGCCTTTTCGACTGAGCAGCAAGGTAAATTTATTCCAAAGAAACGTGTCTTGTTCTCTGGAGACAAAGTCTTTTGTCCCTTCGTAGTCTTTGTTGAAACCCTATAAGAACTCTGGGCTAAACCCCTCATTTTGGTCCCAGGTAGGACACCACACTCCTTCCCGAGGTGTGGCAAGTTCCACAGTCTCATGGCTTGACAAGGCCCCGATATCCCCTGCTCTCTGGCTGCGTGACAATCCCGATTGGTCCTGGTTGTACCCGTTGGCTCACGCTCCGCTGAAATCGCTCTAAGCCACAAACTGCCGAGGTTCTGCCATACAGCCTGGGCTACCAGTGGTGTAGTGGGCAGCGACCGACACTTTTTTAGTAGCAGGGATGCTGATGCCATCAGCCACACCCCCTCAGACTTCTCTGTTCCCTCTCAGCTTAGCTGCAGTTCAAACAGTAGCTGGGGGAGAAATGGATTTTCCCAGCAACAATTTACTGCTCCCTGTAGAAATGCAAAATATTTTGGGGTGGCTTGGTCTGGAATGGGCAATGAAGACCCTTTAGCTCTACGAAAGAGCTGCTCCCTGAGGAGATGAAAGCTGCTAGGACAGTTTGGGACATAGCCCTAAACGATAAACTAACTTGTAGTATCAAATGCAAAAAAGGACGGTTAAAGAAGAATAATTTTATGGATATATGGAATAAATTACTAGATTATGTATTGAAATAAAGGGGATGGGGAACATGCCTTGTCAGGATATGTTATATTTTTGGAATTTGGAATTCATTTGATTAAGGGGATGGAAGTATATAAATTGGTCCCTTGGAGGGTGGGGGGGTGCACTTTATGATTTATTGTATGTTGTTTATGTTATATTTTTGTGTTATTCTTGTATTTTGTTATATTTTGTTTTGAAAAGTAAATAAAAAAAAATTTTTTTAAAAAAAAGCTGCTAGGACTGGTTTCTTAACAGGGATCAAAGCAGCAGCCGGGATTTTTGGACTCTCCTTGGGGGCGTGGCTAGGGGGGATGGTTGCGATGAGTGCCTGCATTTCAACATTCATCACTACGCCGCTGCTGGCTACCCGCTTGCTGAAGCAGTGACCTGCCCCAGGGAAAAGTACAGTCCACCCCGTGCACTCCTTCGCCTGCCCGATCAGTGACTTACCCAGTTGGCGTCTGGATTTTCGCAAAATCCGGGACCTCCTCTTTCTTCTTGCGGAAGAAGAACCAGTATGTCAAGAGGCCGATGATGATGGAGAAGAGGAAGACGTCCATCATGCCAAAGGGGACCGAAGTCTCCGGGCTCTTTGCGGAGGAAGATTCGTCCTTGGATGATGCTGTCCCCATGACGACAGAGAAACTGGAAAGAGAGAGGGGGGGAGAGGTTACCCCATCAGACATCTTGTTACAGGTTCGAATCCCGAAAAACTGAGAACTTCTGGAGAAGAAGGGCTCAGCCTCTGGGAGTTAAGGGTCAACCCCAGAAAATACGGCAGGTTTTTGTTTTGGTTTTTAAAGAATAGCTCTGAAAACAGGCAGAGTAAATAAGAGTAACCCAGCTGTGCTGGCTGCGGCATGCTGGGAGTCGTAGTCCCAACACATCTGGAGGGCACACCAGTTTGGGGAAAGCTGCTCAAGAGATTCCAAACCAGAGCCTGTGGGCCCTCCAGATGTTGTGGAACTACAACTCCCATCTGCCTGAGCCAGCATGTAATGATGGGAGCTGTCGTCCAACGCATCTGGAGGACACCAGATTGGGAAAGGCTAAAGTAAGCACAGCCACATACCAGGGACTGGAGATGAGCAAAGAGCAGGAAGGACACACTTCACTCTTGACAGCTGGATTAGGTCTAGCGTGAACCTCAGTGGTCTCCCGTCACCACACCCAAAACTTTCATAACTTGAGATGTGGGAGGACCAGGAGCGCACCACAAAGTTTTTCTTCTCTATCCAAGAAGAAAAAGAACGAAACAGGAAGACACCCCTGCCAGATGTTTTCCCTTTTCCTACCAGCAACACAAGCAAAAAAATAAAATAAAATGTATTTTGCTCATTTTAAAAAGGTCCATCTGCTGCTATCAAGATAACCTGCCTTGGCTAGGTTCACGTGATCGGTAAGGAGAGAATTCACAGGTAGCTCCAGATTTCAACACGCACAGCCAAAAGCAGCAGCTTTGGAGCACAGCTGAAAGACTGTGTAAGCCCCTTGGGGCAGAGACCTAGCTTCTTGTTTGTTACTCCGCAGAGTGCCATGCGTGTGGATGGCGTCCCACCTGGCTGCAGGAGAGAGGGGGAAAGGTACCCCAGCGCACTGTCTCCGCCGAGAGATTGGCTGCCTTGGGCAGCTCCCCGCCCTGAACTCTTTTTTCCCTTTCTTGCCCCCTCTGTTTTCCCCTTTTTGTCCTGGGCAATGTTGCATGCTTCTTCTTGTTGCTCCGGGAGCCTTTTTCAGTGGAAGAGCAGGGCAAAAAAATGCTTTACATCAATCAAATATAAAACTTTAGAAGCCTCACAAAAATAAAATAAAAAATCATAGAAGATCCCCAATTCTCCACCCCAATAGCTCATCGGCACAGAATCAGTTTCGACAGGGTGACAGACAAACAAACAGGGCACACTCGATTGTTTAAGAACGTCAACAACAAAATGACACGCACACCCTCCCAGTCAGACTATGGCAGCGTTCCCCAACCTCCCGCCCTCCAGATGTGTGGGACTACAACTTCCAGCATCACGCAGCCAGGACTATGGGAGTTGCAGTTCAACGCATCTGGAGAGCACCAGGTTAGGGAAGGCTTTACTACTGAAATGAAGAAAGCTGGTGCATGCGGGGGTCAGGTCAGTTCTGCTACTCGGACCAAATCCCCGGGGCTCAGAATTCTTTAATTCTACACATATTTCTTTCGCATCTGGCTAGTAAAAGCAAAACCTCAGAATGTGGGGGGGGGGGAGAGAGAATATACTTTTATTCTTTGAAAAGGCCCAACACGTTTCAGCCCTGGGCCTTCTTCAGGGGTTGGTTGTTCCAAAAAAAAAAAAATGCCTGCAGAGATCGCCAAAAGGTTTGTCTCCCCAGTGAATCTTTCCCTGGAAAAAGGCCCAATTTGTACGATACAGAACAAAACATCGGGCTACTTTGAAGAACAGAACTATTTCTACACACACACACACACACACACACACACACGCCACCTCCTGAGACCTTTGCCTCTTCATTTCCTCGGGTTATTTTGGATGTTCTCCCGTTTGGTTTGACCTTGGCGGGGGGGGGGGGACCAAAAAAGCATCTCGCACAGGACTGAACTCCCCCAGGCAAGGATTCATAGATCATAGAGCTGGAAGGGGCCTATCAGGCCATCGAGTCCAACCCCCTGCTCAACGCAGGAACCCAAGTCAAAGCATCCCCGACAGATGGCTGTCCAGCCACACCTTGAATGCCTCCAGTGTGGGAGAGCCCACCACCCCCCTAGGTCGTTGGTTCCATTGGCATATTGCTCTAACCGTCAGGAAATTTTCCCCAATGTCCAGTTGCTAAATGTGTCGCCCTGTAAACCCAAAAGCTTGATCAAACCTCATGGGACTCAAATTCCCAGCCCTCCCATCTCTCTCCTCCCCCCTTTCAACAGCGATGAAGCAGCCACACCACGGGATTTCAACCTGCAGTTTGGCCAACCAGGTGGGTTAACAAGTCAGAATGACTCGGCAGAACGGATGCCCAGCATCCCCGACTCAGCACGCTTCATAGATTTCATAGATCTGATAGAGTTGGAAGGAGCTTACAAGGCTATCGAGTCCAACCTCCTGCTCAATGCAGGGAACTAGAGGAGGGGTCTCTTGGCCGTTTGTTTTTTTTTATTGTCGGGCGGGGAATAAAAGTTAAATACATCTCAGCTGCCGACCCCCAAAACACACCCAAAGCGGGGAAGGGACTGTCTTTGTTTACTGGTTATTGGTAAGCCACTCTGGGAGTCTTTTTGGCCAGGGAAAGGGATAAAAAATACTATAAATAAATACAACTTAATAAATAGTTCAGCCCCTCTAAAAGACACCAGGTGGAGGATGACTTAATACCCATCACAACTTGAAGAACAAGAATTTTTAAGGGTTCAAGGTTTTTGAAAGATGTAATTAGTTCCTACGTTTGAACATTGCCAATGTTCGTTTGTGACATGTGTAATAGCTTTTATGTATGTTTTAATCTTATTCTCATGCTTTTAGCTTTGACCATGACACATGCGTGTTATTTACGAGAAGTTTTTTCAGGATTTTAAACTTTACTTTCAAACTTATTTATTTTGATCTTAACACAACGGACCCGTTAATGGCTTTTTTGCTGAGCGGTACAAGCTGCGAAAGCCGTTGACCGTATTATACAAAGCTTTTGCGTGAGTGTGTTTGGAACAACACAGAAATTCGATCCACGTTTTATGGTTATATAATTTCAGTTTCGGCCCCTGATGAAGGAGCAGTGATTTCCCGAAATGCGTCGGGCGTCCCCCTCTATTCCAGCCATGAGAAAGGGCAGACCCGTGGCAGCGGAAAGAGGAGAGTTGTGTAAGCATGAAAGCGACTCACAGCTACAGCTGGGCAAAGGCACGAGAGGCAAACTCACCAAGCAACACTGGAGGAGTCGACCGGCAAGAGCAGCCGGGACTGCACCTTTCCACTCTCACCTCCCACCCAACCCCGGTTGCGAGATCCACCCTGTTTGGTGCACAAGGCAACGCCGCGACACAAAAGGAGCCAGAGTTGCCCCACCCCTCAACAGCGAACAGCCAGAGGAGGCTTCTGGGAAGCTCACAAGCAGGGAAGGGCCGTAGCACAGTGGTACAGCCCCTGCTTGGCATACAGAAGGCCCCGGGTTCGACCTCCGGCATCTCCAGGTAGGGTTGGAAAGGAATCCTGCCTGAAATCCTGGAGAGCCGCGGCTGCCGGTCGGTGCCGGCAGTACTGGGCCAGGAGGACCAAGGGCCTGACTAAATATAAAGCCGCTTCCCACGTTCCTACTTCAATCAGTCCTTAATCTGCAACCATGAGGACTAGCATCTCACTTCATTTTTAGGGGAAGAAACATAGTTCAGCGGTCCAGCCGCTGCTTTGCACGCGGAAGGCCCCCAAGTTCGATCCCTGCCAGCATCTCCAGGTCGGGCTGGAGATGCTACGACCCCAAACCCTGAAAAGCCGCTGCCAGAGTCGGCAGTACTGGGGCAGTTGAACCAAGAGCCTGTCTCAGTATTAAATAAATCAGCTCTTTATTCAGAACCACGAGGACTGGAATCTTACTTTATTTTTAGGGAAAGGGCTGCACCTCAGTGACCTGCTTTGCATGCAGAAGGTCCCAGGTTCGATCCCTGGCATCTCCAGGTCGGGCTGGGAAGAAAGCCTGCCTGAAACCCTGGAGAGCCATAGCTGCCCCTCAGTGTAGGCAATGGCTTGGTTCAGACAACATGATAATCCACACTCAAGGGTTGAGTATGGGCTGAGAGTGGGTTGTCGTTGAAACGTGGGTTATCGTGTTGTCCGAAGCCAGCCGTGCTAACAAGTCACGGCTTGTAAACCATGAACAACCCACGAAGAGAACCCATGGTTTGTTGCTGGGTTGCGAACTGTGGGTTCTTCATCATGGTTTGTCCGCGCAGCTGGGTTCAGACATCACAACAACCCAAGGTTCAACAACAATCCACACTCAGCCCCTGAGTGTGGGTTGTCGTGTTGCCTGAAACCAGTCAGTGGTTGGGTTCAGACCACAAAATAACCCTCACTCAAGGGTTGAGTATGGGTTGAGTGTGGGTTGCCGTTATCGTGCTGCCTGAACCCAGCTGCGCTAACAAGCCATGGCTTGTTAACCACGAACAACCCTTGAAGAGAACCCGTGGTTTGTTGCTGGGTTGTGAACTGCGGGTTGTCCACCATGGTTTGTTGTCTCGGCTGGGATAATGCAATAACCTACGGTTTAACAACAATGCACAGTTCAATGACAACCCATACTCAACCCTTGAGTGTGGGTTCTCATGTTGCCTGAACCCAGGCAATACCGGACCAAGTTTCCTGCATTGAGCAGGGGGTTGGACTCGACAGCCTTGTAGGCCCCTTCCAACTCGATGATCTATGAATCTATGAATGGCCCAAGCAAGGGTGACTCAGTATAAGGTGGCCCCGTAAGAACATTACTTACAGCAACAGTAGGGAGCCGGCTGCAGACCTCTTGATGTTGTTGGACTCCAACACCCATCAGCCCCAGTCAGCATGGCCCATAGTTGAGAGTTGCAGCCCAACTTCATCCGGAAAATGAAACATACATGCCACGACATCCACCCTTGGCTAACCTTCCCTCCTTCCACGAGCCCCACTCCGTGCAGCTGTTTTACTCACAGACAGAATTCGAAGTGCATGGCCCTTGGGGGCAGGGTGCTATTTGCGTACGCCTCTTTTGTCAAGCCGCGTGGACGCGGATGGCGCTGGGTAAAGAACACGACTAATCTGCGGCTTATGGGCAGCCGCCAAGTCGTACATACACCAATTTTCCCGCTAGGAGCATGTGGCGTGTGACACCCTAACCCCTACCCTGGTGATCCTGCGCCGGATCGCTGGGATGGGGAGGGGGGAGAGCTTTATTTATTTACTATATTTATACCCCGCCTTTTTTCCTGCAAGGAACCCAAGGCGGCTTACACAATCCTCCTCCTCCTCTCCATCTTATCCTCACAACAACCCTGTGCGGTAGGTGAGGCTGAGAGTCAGTGACTGGACCAAAGTCACCCAGTGAGTTTCATGGCCGAGCGGGGACTCGAACCCGGATCTCCCGAGTCCCAGTCCAGCACCCTCACCACTACGCCACACTGGCTCTCTTTATTATTATTAAAATTTCTTTAAAATTATATACCGCCCTATCCTCTAAAACAGTGTTCTCCAACCTTGGGTCCCCAGATGTTTTTGGCCTACAACTCCCAGCATGCCCCAGCCAGCAACGCTGGCTGGGACATGCTGGGAGTTGTAGGCCAAAAACATCGGGGGACCCAAGGTTGGACAACACTGGTCTAAAAAAACACCATCAAGGCGGTTTAGGACAATTTAGAAACAATAAAACCTCGCAACAGTAAAAACAAGAATATTAAGAAGAGTGAAAACATTTAAAACTGCACACTTTCAAAGGCTCAGTGGAAAAGATGCGTCTTGATGCCCTTTCCAAAGTCCAAGAGGCTGGGGGCCAGTCGTGGTTCTTGAGGAAGGGAGCGCATTCCACAGTTTGGGGGCAACACAGGAGAAAGCCCTTTCACGTGCGTAATGGTGCCTTCAAAAGGGGTTCTCCCGTAGACTGTAGTACTCAGGCAGGTTCATAACTTCCCCCAACCCACCCACCCAAAGCCTCACCGTCCAGTGCATGTCTGCGTACATGTGCAGCCCCTGGCACCCAGCCGATACTGGATGCAGCCCTGAGAGCTGGAGATCATCCCTGGACTAGCGGACATTTGGTCTGATCCAGCAGGGCTCTCCTTAGGCTCTTTGCCTGCCCGACCCCCCCGAAGTTTACATGAAGGTGCCATTTAGCTACCACCAGAGCCAGCGTGGCGTAGTGGTGCTGGACCAGGAGTCGGGAGACCCGGGTTCTAGACCTCCCACTTGGCCATGAAGCTCACTGGATGACTTTGGGGCCAGCCGCTGACTCTCAGCCTAACCTACCTTGCAGGGTTGTTGTGAGTTCGAAGTGGAGAAGAGGAGGACCGCGTACACCGCCTTTGGGTTAAATGCAACAGGGGAAATTATGTAAATGTAATAATAATAATTCACGCCAAAATGCATGCGCCTTCTTAGAGCCCTTGGGGGGGTTTAAAGGCAACTGCTCTCCGTCCGCAAAGGTCAACTACCCAGCTGAATCGGGAAGAACAAGACAACTTGAAAAAGGCAGGGCAACCCTGCCTGGAAGCAAAGGTCACAACCGCTCACGTTGCAGGACTGGGCCCTGCGGAAACCAAACTGGTGCAGCACTGATCTCGGGAAGAGAACATCCCTTTTAATAAGTCCCACAAGAAACCCGCCCTTTTAACCACCTTTCTGTTCTAAGATTAACTTCAGATGGTGGCTCAAGTTACCTCCTGTACCAAGCATCTTACACAAGAGCCATTAAACTTGGACTCTTCGACTCTTGTATCAAACAACGAGAAGAAAAAAAAACTTTAAAAACAAATTAAAAGCAGAGGCCAGCTCTGAAAAAGAAGTAAGTAGCCCAAATTATCTGAGCCAATTTGCCCGCTGGTTTTGTTCTCTAAAAAGGGCAATTTGGGGTTTGGGGGACAAGAAGCTACAGAAAGAGACCGTCACAGTGACCTCAATTCAGGTGGCGCCGAAGGTTAAACGTACAGCCATAGATAGGAAGCACATCTGCCTGACAACCTCTCTGATCTGCTGGGCTGGCTCCCTAGATCTTTCCCTACTCGCTCACACAGAGCATTCAGGAACTTTTAAAAAGAAAAAAAAAAAAGATGAGGAAACCAAAGCAGACCGGTTTAAAGCCAGCATTCCCAGTTTTGAGCATCCTTTTCTAGAGCAGGCGCCAATCAGTGAGAACAAGCCGCTAATTGGCACGGCTTAATTATAGCAGGTAGCTATTTGCACACTGCTTTGGTGCAAGAAAACAATACAGCCGTTTAGGTAATGCTACACTTGCAGCATGATGTACGTGGGCTAGGATTCATATCCAGCTCTTCTTAGTACCGTATGCAGAAGGCTCTGATCCATTCTGGGCCTAGCCATATTGTGATGTCCGAGGTCTGTACCTTTTAAGGGGTGGACACATGTGTCCCCGCCACACACACTGGTGACGGGTAACCAGCACACCGGATCTCCTAAATCAGAAAAGTCGCCAATCAAGGATTTTTTTCGCCACGGTCGCCACGGTTGCGCTCTCCAGAGGTGCTGGAGGGGGTCTCTGGAGGAGGTCAGGCTGCAAACTGCTGCTAAGGGGTTCAAATCTCTAACTAGCCAAATTAAGCCGGGTTCAAATCTCTAACTAGCCAAGAAACTCATGGGGTAAGCTTGGGCCCAGTCACCATGGCTCAGCATAAACTACCTTTGCGGGCTTGTTGGGAAGCTTCTAACACAGTGTTCTCCAACCTTGGGTCCCCAGATGTTTTTGGCCTACAACTCCCAGCATGCCCCAGCCAGCTACGCTGGCTGGGGCATGCTGGGAGTTGTAGGCCAAAAACATCTGGGGACCCAAGGTTGGAGAACACTGTTCTAACGGGTGGGATCAATATTTCAATATGTGTAAAGGACAAATATTTTTTTATAAATTAAAAAAAGGTAAATAAATGAGCCCCATCTTTCCCAGGATGCCCCTGTGAGCCCGTTTCCACTTTAGCGACTCTATTGTGGCATTTGCTTCCAAGCATTGAAGTAGAATTAGGGAGCACAGCACAGAATTATGGGAAGACTTGTGGACTGGCACAGTGCTTCTCAAATAGTGGGGCAGGCCCCCCAGGGGGGGTGCGAGGCTCCGTAAAGGGGGGCTCGTTTGACCTCAGTTAAAAGTTTTTTTTAATATTGTGTTCCTTTAAATCCTGTGTTCCTTTAAATCTTTTCTGCTACAGTTAATAAAGCTATTCTTTGTTGTAAATTGATCCACATTTCTTTCTTTTTTTATTCTCTTATACATTAATAAGGATACAGTGTTATGCAGAGGTGTACTTATAACAATTTTATAGACAAATGATACTATTTACAGTCGCGCGGGGGGCGCGAAATGTTTTCTTCTTCCTAGGGGGGGCATGACAGAAAATAATTGAGAAGCACTGGACTGGCACAACAGCAGTCTAATTGTCTAACCCATGCAGGCTCCACGTCCCTCAACTGCCAACGCCAGCAACCATTCTAGCAGGCTGTACATGGGGAAATCAGGCAGGAAAGCAAGGCCATTCATTTCAACAGCCCTGCCGAAAGATGGCTTCATTTTTCCTCTTCCCTCCCCATCCCTTCTTCCTCGTGTGTCGCGTCTTTTTAGATTGTTCGCCTGCAGGCAGGGGCGGTCTTGCTTTACTGACTGAATGCAAGCCCCTCCCGGAGCCTTTTTGGCTGAGGAGCTGGATAAAAAAAAACACCTCAAATAAATAAATAAATGAAATTGAAATAACAGCTGGCCGTAACCGATATGGCAGTGAGCTACGAGCAAGGGGGCATTTATGTTCTTTGTCATGCCACTTAGCCATTTATTCTCAGCGCCAAGGGGTGCGGAGTAAGAGAGGCTGTTTATCCGGTCTCAGGAGGATCTCTTACAGCACAGGCAACAGGCAGATATTCCCCCAGAACTTGAGCCTTTTGCAAGATTATCCCGCCAATGCAAAAAGAGACAGTTTCTAAGAAATGCTTGCAGACAGCATATACAGCAGTGTTCTCCAACCTTGGGTCTGCTACGCTGGCTGGGGCATGCTGGGAGTTGTAGGCCAAAAATATCTGGGGACCCAAGGTTGGAGAACACTGCTGTATATGCTTGTCTGCAGGCATTTCTTAGAAACTGTCTCTTTTTGCATTGGCGGGATAATCTTGCGAAATATACAGAGTTCAGAGCTGATATACAGAGTTCAGAGCTGATCGTCACCTCCAGGGCTACCCTAACAAGGAATTTCAGCCTTTGCCAACAATCGCAGTGTATTCACAGTTACGATTCCAAGTAACCGTGCAGAGGATCGAAGCCTTAACCCAGGGGCAGGCACCTGGGCACCTGAGAGATGCTTTTGACTACATCTCCCATCAGGCCCAGGGGGTACAGGGAACTGTAGTCCAAAACATCAGGAGGAACAGAGGGCCTGCCTCTGCAAATCAGTTTTGTTTATCGTCTAAAATGGTGCCCCTATTAATCACATAGCAGATTTTTGTATTATATATTTGTTTTCAGTGTGAGTGGCAGATTTTTTTCTATTAAAAAAAATACTACCTATACTTTCTTTTTAAAAGGATGCGTGTCTTTCTCTGTACATCCATGCCACAACACCAACACTGCAAAACCAAGACACCTGAAACTCGGCATGCATACTACAACTGCAGGGGCCCTCCGGGTGTGCGCCTCGGGTTGTTTTGTTTTATTTAAAAAAATCAATTAACTTTAATTATAATTTAAATGTGCCTGCGCAGTTGAAGCTTGCAGTAACATCTTCAGCCACTAGATGGAAGACTTACCCAAGTAGCACATAGCTTTGCAGTCCAGAGTCTGCAGCCAGGGGGAGATGAGGAGGCTTGAAGGATACGGGTTAGGTGCCTGCCGCTTCCCCCTTACTGTGGGGCTGCACCCCCTCCAGGGGAACCGAGTGGACAGACCCCTGCCTCAGGTGACTTATAGGGGCGCACCATTGCAGGGGCCGTGCCTAAGGGTGCCAGCTGGCATGGCTTCCCTCAGACGGGGCAGGCATAATGTGTCCAACTCTGACAGCTGGGTAAGCTTGCTTGAAGGCTTCGCTATGGGCAGGGTTGCAATTAATTAAATCAGAATGATTTAAATCAATGATTAAATCATCAATAAAAATCTTTTTTTAATTATTTTTTCCCTGTCTGATCGCCAGGACAGTATTTCCACACACCACAGGCGACTAAGGGATGAGATGTACACAAGCCTGTCTTAGGGAGAAACATATGTTCTGCATAGCTGTTTCGCCAACACTCTTACAGCAACAGGGAATGACATGTAGTAGCGAGCCCGCTTCAGGGAAAGCGAATTAATAAAATGTAATTAATAAAACGTTTTTTCTCCACAGCAGGCCAACAAATCCGGGAACATCGTGTTAAGGATATGACCCCATCCTGCAACAGCACCATCCTAGTCATGTTCCCCAGCAACTGGGACAAAGACAGCCAGTGTGGCGTAGTGGTTCTTAGTCTTGGATCGGAGCTCAGGAGATCCGGGTTCTAGTCCCCGCTCTGCCATGAAACTCACTGGGTGACTTTGGGCCAGTCACTGACTCTCAACCTAACCTACCTCACAGGGCTGTTGTGAGGATAAAATGTGGTTGGAATCCAACTCCCATCAGACACGGCCAGCATGGCCAACGGTTAGAGACCAGGGGGGTTGGGAGTCCAACAGCAACCGGAGGACCCCGTGTTCCCCTGGCCCGGCCTTCCGCAACCTGGTGCTCTCCAGATATTTTGGACTACAATTCCCAGCATTCCCAACCACTGGCTGTGCCAGCTGGGGCAGATAAGAGTGGAAGCCCAAAACATCTGGAGGGCACCATGTTGCGGAAGGCTGCCTAAGTCTAACTGGGGGAGGAAGGTGGTCAGAGATAATTTGCCAAGTCCTGGCCACGCCGGAATCTTCTTATTAAAACAAACTCACAAAAAAACCCCCAAAAAGCCATGAATGGGAAAAAGGAAAAGCTACAGGTACAAAACCCATGGCCCCTCCAGATGTTGCAGGACTACAACACCCATCATTCCTGACCATGGGTCCTGCGGCCTGGGCCTGATAGAAGTTGGGAGTCCAACAACATCTGGAGGGTTTCCATACCACGGGTCCAAATCAGCTTCCATACCCCTGGTCCAAATCAGCCGTCCCCAAAGTGGGGGCCCCTCCAGAAATCCAGCACACATCCAGAGGGGACCAGGATGCGGAAGGCTGGCCCAGAGGAACGGGGGTGTCCGGGACTCTCCCTGGCCACCACTCACCCAGCAGACTGTTCTAGAAAAAAACCCCGAGCGTGTCCAAATTGGGTTAACATTACACAATCCCGCAAAGCACCATTTCTTTCTCTCTCTCCACCCACCCACCCCCGCCGCCCCTTCGATATTATTTCCAAATCTCTCCAAGCCCTACGCAACAAGAACTTGATCTTCCCGCAGCTGCGGGCCAAGAGGGGAACTTTTTTTTTTTTGGAGAAGGGAGCGGACAGAACAATGTGTACCGCTGGATTTCTGGGAGATAATTTTTGGCCCTCTTTCTCTCTCCGTCTCTTTTTTGTGAAAAAGACACCTGGGCCAACCAAATTACGGGACTGGGACTTTTTCCCAGTCCTCATTCCAGGGGGAAAAGGTCAGCGCACTCGGGGGATATTAGCCAAGTTGGGTTACGTAAAGAGTAGGCACCGGCAGAGTTATCACGGGGGAGGCGGTGTTGGCTACGGCTGCCTAAATCAGCAACGAGCATCCTTCAGGCTTGAGGAATCTACTACTTTGTTGGGCTTCGTGCTAGAGAACTCTCCAGACCCACCACCTGGTGCCCTGGAGATGGGTTGGACTGCAACTCCCATCATGCACAGCCAGCATGGCCGCTGGCCATGCTGGCTGTGCATGATGGGAGTTGCAGTCCAACCCATCTCCAGAGCACCAGGTCAGGGGACGCTGAATTAAAGAATTCCAAGCCCAGAACCACGGCTTTCTTCATTGCAGCAGGATATTTTACGGGCAGCCGTTCTGCTGTCGCGAAGGAGACAAACCACCGGGAGGCAGAAATTCTCACGGATCTACCGCCAGCCACCAGTAATACCCCACAACAGCTCTCTCGGGATCCAATCCAATGGCAAGGTGCCGGTCCCTAAGCAAACACCAGCCCTATTTCTACCTTTCACATCATTCGAGAAGACACATCCACGCTCAAGTGTATTATATACACAGTAACAGGGGAAACAGCTGCCAGCCATCCAGAATGGGGACTACAACGGATGTCCCAGTTACCACAAGAAGAAGCCAGGACTCAGCACAGCCGACAGACAGACAGTAACCCAGAGCAGACTATTTTGAGAGGATGCGGCGTCCACAGGGAATGGCGAGGTGGCACCCACCCCCTAGAAAACCCTCCCCAGGGCAGTTCCGGAGGCCAAAAACGTGGTATTCTTCAAACGCCTCCAGAAAACACACTTGTTCGCCCAGCCTTTCCCTGCCTTGTAATTACTAATTGCAATCATAAGCTGCTCCAACTTGAATTGTTACTATAGATGAAATTGTTTTGTACAGTGTGTCTTAAAAGTGCCTTGCACTGAAATTGTTTTTAACGATGTACTTAAATGTGATTTTTTAATATTTATACGTGAACCGCTTAGAAGTTTCATTTTTATTTATTATTTATTTTATTTATACCCCGCCTTTTTTTCCTGCAAGGAACCCAAGGCGGCTTACATAATCCTCCTCCTCCACCTCTCCATTTTATCCTCACAACAACCCTGTGCGGTAGGTTAGGCTGAGAGTCAGTGACTGGCCCAAAGTCACCCAGTGAGTTTCATGGCCGAGCGGGGACTAGAACCTGGATCTCCCGAGTCCCAGTCCAACACTCTCACCACTACACCACACTGGCTCTCACTGGTTTTAGTATATGGAGCAGCATATAATCATTATTGATAGATAAATAGATACAAATAAGAAACCAGGCCTAGAGCGTTCTTTGGAAACAAGTTATAAAACCAAATCTTCTAGGCTGGCATCCAGCTGCAACCAAGGAGCAGAGGTGGGAGAGAAAAACACAGAGGCCCAGGTTCATAGGTCCAGGTTATGTAGGAACACCAGCATACACCAGTGGTTCCTCCTGTCGCTGGCAACAAACCAGCTCCAATACACACAAGATCACACTTACTAATCAAGCCACTCCAGTGTCAACCCTGCGGGGCCGCTGTTTCTCAAAAGCTACAGGGGGCCGTGATGTGGATAAAATAGGCACGGGCACAGGGGGACTTGTAGATTTCGAGAGCCAGTGTGGCGTAGTGGTGAGAGTGTTGGACTGGGACTCGGGAGATCCAGGTTCTAGTCCCCGCTCGGCCATGAAACTCACCGGGTGACTTTGGGCCAGTCACTGACTCTCAGCCTAACCTACCTCACAGGGTTGTTGTGAGGATAAAATGGGAGGAGGAGGATTATGTAAGCCGCCTTGGGTTCCTTGCAGGAAAAAAAGGTGTATAAATATAATAAATACATCAATAAAATTTCTTCCACCCTCCCGCCCAAACACAGGCACACCCCTTCGCGTGCCCTAATTCGAGCACTGAGTCAGACGGCCTGCCACCTGCTAGTTCAGCCAGCCGGCTGGGGACTGTGGGAGTTGTAGTCCCAACACGTCCGGTTGGGCAAGGCTGAACTAGTTCCACCTTCAGCCAGTCCTAGAGCCGAGAGAGTCCTCTGTCCATCCGTAGGCAGGCACGCTTTGAAAAGGGCAAGCGGCGAGGGAGCGAAGGGCTTGCCCCCTTTTAGACTTCAACCGTGGTGACGTCAGGCATGACCGGGTGGTTAAAGAGACATTTGGGCTACACTCCAATAGCTGTTGAGGCGCCGAGAAGCACCACAATCCCACCCAGGTGGCCCAAGGATCCCCGCTGGCCAAGTACTCTAAAACAGTGTTCTCCAACCTCGGGCCCCCAGATGTTTTTGGCCTACAACTCCCAGCATGCCCCAGCCAGCGTAGCTCCATTCGTTAAACGCTTCCTTTGCGTCACCCTGGGCTGTATGACCCACGAGCCACAAAGCGTCTAGTCGTCCTTCTTCAAAAGGACCCAGGAGTCCGGCTCACACACCAACCAACGCTCCGCAACACCTCCAGTTAGCCGGACTCTATACCAGCCTTCCCCAACATGCACTGGGATGCAAATTCCCATCATCCCCAGCCAGCATGGCCACTGCCCATGATGGGAGTTGCAGTTGGGAAGGCATGCAGAGGGTGCAAGACTGCTTCATATTTATTTTTGTATATATATATATATATATCCCACCCTTCTTTCCTCTTGCAAGGAACCCAAGGCAACTTTCACGGTCCTCCTCCTCCTCTCCATTTTGTCCTCACAACAACCCTGCGAGGTAGGTTAGGCTGAGGGCCAGTGGCTGTCCCAAAGTCACCCAGTGAGTTTCATGGCTGAGTCGGGGACTAGAACCCGGATCTCCCGAGTCCCAGTCCAACACTCTAACCGCTACACCACACTGGCTCTCGATACCTTCACCTACTACAAGATGAGTTCAAGGTCTCCTAGGGGTCCCCACAAAAGACCAGCCAGCCTACAGGGTGTCATTGCTGAGATCTGAGCACCACCAATACATTTCTAGTTTCCAGGGTCCGGCAGAAGCTCACCAGGATACAATAGGATTCCTGACACTGCGAGGCACTCAGTGTTGCCTAGTGGTTAGAGTGTTGGACAGAGACTCGGGAGACCCAGGTATTATGTCCCCCACTTGGCCATGGAGCTCACCGGGTGACTTTGGGTCAGGCACTGACTTGCAGCCTAGCCTACCTCGCAGGGTTTTTGTGGGGATAAAATGGAGAAGAGGAGGAGGAGTATGCAAACTGCCTTGGGTTCCTTGCAAAAAAAAGAGGGATATAAATGTAATAACAAACAAATAAATAAATAAATGTTGTGACCCCAGAAACCAGATTTCCCACCACAGTTCTCTTGTGTTTACCTAGAAGAGGTGCCTTTAACTCAGTTAGGGTGCAATCCTATGCACGTTTAGACAGAAAAAGTCCTACAGCTCCCAGCATGCCCCAGCCAACATACCGGTAACTGGCTGGGACATGCTGGAGTTGTAGGACTTTCTCTGTCCAAGCGTGCATAGGATTGCGGCCTTAGTTTGATAGATGGTCACAATTCAGTAGGGTCAAACATGTTTGCACGCAGGGTTCATTTTAAACAGAGGGTTTTTTTTGTTGTTTTTTTAAAGGGAGACACTTAATAGGACTGGTGCTTTGAAATGATTTTAAATACCATTTTTTTTTTTAAAAAAAGGCTTTGATTTTTATCCACCCTGTCTTGTTTCAGTCTCCTCCTTGTTTCCCAGGGAACCCAGGAGTCCTAACTCTATACCCCACCCCACTGTAATGCTAAGTAACTCAGGAGCCCCAGATTTAGTAAAAAAAGAAAAGAAAAACAAAACCTTCCCCAAATCATATGAATTTGTTGTGTGTGTGTGGGGGGGGTGGAATCCGAAAGTCTGAACTCGCTTCTTTGGCTCCTTCCCTAGCCCAGGTGAGCCCTGGACACCCGCACTCCACCTTCGAAATGCCCAGAGGAACCCAGGAGTCCGGGTTCTCTCGGCCTCCCCCACAGCCACCAAGCCTGGAACCCAGGAGTCCAGGCAGTTCTGCAAAGTGCCTTCAACCCCGCTACCGGGAAACCCAGGCACCCCCCTGATGAAACATCGAGAACGCTGATTTTTTCTCCACTTCCTCTTCCAAGAAGGAACCCAGGCGTCCGGCCTCTGCTCACCCCTTTCACCCAAGAAGGAACCCAGGCGTCCGGCCTCTGCTCACCCCCTTAAAGCAGGAGGAACCCAGGCGTCCGGCCTCTGCTCACCCCCTTAAAGCAGGAGGAACCCAGGCGTCCGGCCTCTGCTGCCCCCCTTTAAAGCAGGAGGAACCCAGGCGTCCGGCCTCTGCTGTCCCCCTTTAAAGCAGGAGGAACCCAGGCGTCCGGCCTCTGCTGCCCCCCTTTAAAGCAGGAGGAACCCAGGCGTCCGGCCTCTGCTGCCCCCCTTTAAAGCAGGAGGAACCCAGGCGTCCGGCCTCTGCTGCCCCCCTTTAAAGCAGGAGGAACCCAGGCGTCCGGCCTCTGCTGCCCCCCTTTAAAGCAGGAGGAACCCAGGCGTCCGGCCTCTGCTGCCCCCCTTTAAAGCAGGAGGAACCCAGGCGTCGTGGCTGTTCTCCCCACCCCCCTTGAAGAGAGAGGAACCCAGGCGTCCGAGCCCCTTCCCATCCATCCATCCACCCTCACTCACCGAGCGGCCCCTCCAGAGAGCGGCGGTGGCAACTGCAACCGGCGGGAGCGGAGCGGAGCGCGGCTTCCACCGGCCGAGCGAGACGGAGAGGGAGAGGGGCGGGGGAGGAGGGAGGAGGGAGGAGGGAGGGGGCGGAGCCGGGACCTACCACTGCGCGGCGTGGAGGGGGGGAGAGCAGCCCTCCCGACAGGCGCCTCCGCTCCCGAGGGCCGACGCGGTCGCCGCCCGCTCCAGAGCCTCGCCTCTCGCCTCGCCTCGCCTCGGGTCCCCGGGCCGGGCGGGCGCCTCCCACGTCTCCCCGGCCATCCCTTCACACACACACGCGCGCGCGCGACCGCGCTCCATGGTACGCCCCGCCCGGCTCCCGGCATAGCTGCCTGGGGGATTGTGGGAATTGTAGTCCCAGCTCGTCTGGAGGGCACCAGGTTGCAGAAGACTGGGGACCGGCAGTGCTCCCAGGAGGTCATTCCATTGCGCTGCACAACCCGGTGCTCTCCGGAGACATTGGACTACAATTCCCACAAACGCCCCCCCCCACAGCCTGGTGCCCTCCGGATGCGTTGGACTACAGTTCCCATAATCCCCCACTGCACAACCGGGTGCCCTCCAGATGTGTTGGAGTATAGCTGGCTGGGGGATCGTGGGAATTGTAGTCCAGCACATCTGGAGGGCACCAGGTTGCAAAGGACCCTGAGATAGGCATCGCCCTCCCAGGAGGTCATTTAAAGCGCAATCCTACATACGTTTCTACTCAGAAGTAAGTCCCACTGAGTTCAATGGGGCTTACTCCCAGGTAAATAGGTACAAGATGAATGCAGCCTTAGTCCAACTTCTTGCAGAAAAGCACCCAGAATGCTGCTAATAATAATAATAATAATTATTATTATTATTATTTTAAATTAATGCTTTTTTTTAGGTTAAAATATGTATGCCCTGTGTTTAGCGGTTTCGCAACAGCAAAATAGAAAATGCACATTAAAAGCAAGCCCTAAATGATAACATGGTAAGTTATAGTTCAAACAATGGAAGATAATTATGCAACAGCCATAAAAAGAAGAAGGAATAAACTGCCCGGCTGGGTCAGGCCAAAGGTTCCTGCTGAAGGCTGCTTTAAAGGTCTAATTCATTTATTTGTTTATTCTTAGAAACGAAAGAGGGAGGGGGAATTGGAGGGGTTTGCTTCCCAGGAAAACCCAGTTCTCTGTCTCTGAATGAGGTCAGCCGGTTTAGATGCCCCACAACAGAAAGCTCCCACAGGTGAAGCATGGTGGTCATATAAATAAGAGGGTGAATGCATGCATGAGTCTGAATAAGGAGGAAATGGACTGAGGACAGGCTTTGTCTAGTTATATCATCATATCATATTAAATTATATTCTAACCTAATCCTATGTGTAGCTTATTAGCAATAATTACACAGCGCAAACTATGTGTATGGTGCATTACACCTTTATGAAGGCCTAACCTACATGGAGGCCTAAGGTCCGGCACCCCTGACCTAGCTGTGGTGGGGAGGAAGGGCACTCTAACACAAGGAACAGCCACGGAGAAAGGCCGAGTTGTCTGAGCAGTGAAGGACGGTGGCTTCAACGTCAGTGGGGTGGTGTATCCACTCCGGGTTTCAGTCTGAACTTTAAAGGAGCGATCCAAGGTGCTGAACCCAGTCCCCAAAAAAGGTTCCATGCCATGGATAGCTCCTTAAAAGTTCAGACTGAAACCCAGAGTGGATACAGTGCCCCCACTGACGTTGGAGCCGTCAGCCTCCGCTGTGTTTGAGGGAACAGATGTTCAGATGGGTGAGCGTGGTGGAGCTGGAGGAGTGAAGCGGGAAGGGAAGTCTCAGGATATAGGAGCAGAGAGAGAGGTAGCGGTGGCAGAATTGTGTTGAGTCTTGACCCAGCTACGGTCCTTCCTGCCTTTGTTTTCGAAATAAAGCAAAGCACGGGACAGCTGGTTGGCGGCTGTGGAAAACAGAATCCTGGGCTAGAGAGGCCCTTGGTCTCATCCAGCAGGGCTCTTCTGATGTTCTTGTACGTGTTTGAGCAAAGCCCCAGAATAACAAAGGGGTCAGTTTGCATGAAGGCCCTAAGCCATCATCTTGTCACCCTCTGGAGCTGATCACCACGTTCTTACGCTTGCTCAGCTTGTCTGAGCGTGGAAAGCTAAGCAGGGTCAGGCCTGGTGATGACTCGGATGGGAGATCCCTCCTCTAGTTTCCTGCATTGAGCAGGGGGTTGGGCTAGATAGCCTTGTAGGCTCCTTCCAACTCTATCAGATCTATGAAATCTATGAAATAATCCGTATCAGGTAAATGCTTTTCTTAGGCTGACCCCAAAGGTCACAAAAATGATGTGCAAGCAATATTTTGGGTTCTCCAGAACTCTTCATCAGGCTAAGTGGTAAACAAAGTAAATGCTGCAGGGAGGGGAGGGGGGCAGAAGGGGGAAAAAATCTGGCTGAAGTCAAAGCCACGGAGTTTGCAATTCAACACATCCTTAAGATGGGATGTGGGAGGAAGTTGCAGACATTCAAATTAGGCTCTCAGGTGCTGAGGTGGTTTCCGGTTGCACAGTAGGACTGTCCCTAGGGCTGCTGGGATGACTAAACAAAACAAGCAAAGGCTGATATCCCCATTTTTAAAGATATACTACCCAGCTGTTACTCAGATCTGTCTCCATCCTTAGGCAAGACACACAAATTTGCGTGAACATGAATATGAAAGGTCAACTCTATCCCTTTGCAGAGTGCCTTTCATACAGGGTTTGTCCCTATTTAATATGACAGTCCCTAATTTCTGGTCCCCATTTCTGGTAAATCCCTGCCCTTCTTTTGTCCCAGTCTTTGCCTTTTGAAGATCCCTCACTAAAACCCTGTCTCTCTCTAGTGCACGTCCATATCAACGCATGCGCACGGATGCTAAGGGCACACCACGCCATGCATGGTTTGAAAGTTTTCCCTTTAACACCCTGCAGCTGCTGCTAAAGGATGCTCTTTTTGAACTCTTGATGACATATCATAGGTCAGGATAACAATTTCCACCATCGTCCCGTGTATATCGTCACCCAATTTTCCTTCCTGGCTTTTAAATCAGTGGATGAAATAGACCATTGCAGGGCACACAAATACCGGACATAGCAGGTCACATAGAACTTGGGTGAGGGAGATTTTAACCAGGAAAACAGTGCAGGGGGAAAGGGTTAAATCCCTCTTTCTCCAGCACCACTGACAAGAATCCCCTAGATTTGTTCCTCCTCTTCTCCATCGCAAGCTGCTTGTTCCCCTGCTTCTCACTTTGGCTCAGACAATGGAGGAGGAGGAGATGCCACCCCCTCCTTGCTCACTGGCTCTCCCAAAATGTGGCCATCTATCCTACTTTACAGAAGAAGACAATCCTCTGTTTGAAGGGCTGAAGTTGGTAGTGGGCACTCCAGGCCACCGGAGATGGAGATGGATCCAGGATCACCCCCAAACTACGTACCTGCTCCTTTCAGAGGGAGGGCAACCCCATCCAGAACAGGCAAACAACCCAATTCCCAGACCTGGGGACTGCCAACCCATAGGGTTTCTGTCTTATCAGGATTCAGCTTCCGTTTATTGGCCCTCATCCAGGTCATAACTGCATCCACACACTGGGTCAGAACATTCACGGCCTCTCCTGATTCAGATGTCACAGGGGAGTAGAGCTGGGTGTCATCAGCATACTGGTGACACCTTGGCCCCAATCGCCTGATGACCGCTTCCAACAGCGCCGTACAGATATTCAGTAAGACTGGGGACAAGATGGTACCCTGCGGCACCCCGCAGTTCAGCTGTCACGGGGCCGAAGTGCAATCACCCAGTGCTGTTCTCCGGAACCGACCCCGCAAGTATGGGTCGAACCACTGCAGAACAGTGCCTCCAACCCTCAATCTCACGGAAGTGGTCCAGGAGGATACCGTGGTCAATGGCATCAAAAGCCGCTGAGAGATCCAGAAGAAGTAACAGGGTCGCACTCGCCCCTGTCCCTCTCCCGAAGAAGGCCATCCATCAGGGTGACCAAGGCTGATTCCATCCCAAAAAACTGGGCCTGAACCCAGCCTAGAATGGATCCAGATAATCAGTTCCATTCAAGGGCGCCTGCCGCTGAGACGCCACTACTCTCTCGAGCGCCTTACTCAGGAACGGCCTGCCTCTTGCTCTGCCCCAGACAATGGAGGGGGTGAGAAGGAGGAGCAAGAGATGCCACACCCACCTCCTTGCTCACTGGCTCTCCTGCTAGTGTGGCCACGTGTCCTACTTTACAGGGGAGAATCCTCTGTTTGAAGGGCTGCCAGGGGACGGTCTTCTAGTCCTCTCTTTGAAGGGCTGCCTAGTCCTCAGTCTTATTTAAAGTTAAAGAACCCCAAGAAAGGAGAGCAGAAGCAGCCTTGAAGTTGCCCATCCGCAATTGCTAGCCCCTGGACATGGTGTCACCACTGCTGTGGGATGCATTGCATTTCTATTTAAATTATAGCAATCATTTCTAAATTTGCATCTAATCATGCAGATCACCGTATGCACATTTTATGCAAATCTGTGCCCTCTTTTGTTCTCTCTCTCTCTCTCTCTCTCTCTCTCTCTCTCTCTCTTCAAATAATAAAATGGGTTTTTTTCGGCAAGGAGCAGGAGGCATTTTCAACTGCCATATGGAGAAATACCCTCTGAAAGAAGACAGCATTTATCATTTCCTTTGAAGGCCAAAGGAAGATGAATCATGGGGAAATACAAGGTTGGGAAAGAGGTTGACTGGATCCATGCCATTTACGTAAGAGAAGCCTCAGCAAGGTTTGTTGTTGTTGTTGTTGTTTCTATCAGGTTTAATTTGCCTGAAAACATGGAAATGTTATTCCCATATGGCACTTTTTATACATATTTGAGAAAACAACAAAAGGCACAATTCTATGCAAGTTTAGACAGAAAAAAAGGCCTACAACTCCCAGCATGCCCCAGCCAGCAGAGCTGGCTGGGACATGCTCGGAGTTGTAGGCCTTTTTTTCTGCTTAGACCTGCTAGGATTGTGCCCAAAAAGTCTTATGGTACCTTAAAGACTAACAAATGTATTATGGCCTCAGCTTTTGTGGATTACTGCTAAGTTCTGAGACAGAATTTTATGATAGATATGTGCATTTTGGGGTGTTTCTCCTCCTGCAGATTCTGAAATTGGCCTGGTTCACACATAACGCTAAACCATGGTTTGTCGAAATCGGGCTTGTCATGTCTGAACCCATCCTTGCAAACAAACCATGGTTTGTTAACCAGCTACAAATCCCAAACAGAAGCCATGGTTTGCTGTCGGTTTACGAAATCTGGTTTGTTGAAATCATGGCTTGTTCTTGTGAGGTCTGAACCCAGAGCCGGGACTTATCCCTGGCTTGTTTCAGCCCTAAAACACAGAGGTGCACAGCGAGAGCTGCCTGAAAATGAAACCGCTCTGGGGGCTGACAAAACAGGCGGGAGACAAACAAACCAGAAATGGGGAAAAGAAGCCGAGGTTTGTTTGCTCATCTGCAAGACAATTTCACGTTGAAAGCGACAAACCATGGTTAGCATAAACCATGTCTTAGTGCAGGGATGGGAACCTCTTTCAGTCGCCAAGGGGCAAATTCAATTTCGGAGAAGCTCTTGGGGGATACATACATTCCGATGGTGGTCAGGGCCAAAGTAGTTGCATCGCCATCCCAAATTATTGCCTTATCCAGTTCAAAATGAGGCCATTTTGGTACCCAGGTCACCTCATAGAGCACAATCTACCAGGGGCATGGATGTATAATTTACATAGCCTATTCGGGTGTGTGAGGAGGTGTTCAGATCCCCTTGAGTCAGATATGGAACTAGAGATGGTTGGAAAATATATGAGAAGCTAGAAACCATCCTCACCACCAGCCCAGTAGCTTCAAACCGGAGTAAACCATTTGCTCTTATTGATTTTGGCAGAGTTCGTTACAACAGGGAGAGGGAAAGGGAAGACGCCGTAATGAATCACACCTCTTGTGTTTACATTCTTGTGCGTATTTTTAAAAGCAGGATTTGCTGAGCGGGGGGGGGGGGATTCTGGAGTTGCCTACAATGCTGTGCACACCTGCTGGGGAATTATTAGCTCCGACGGACACAGCGGGACTTGCTCCCAAGAAAGCAGTCACCCAATCGGGTCACAATCCTAACCATACTTACTTAGAAGTAAGTCCCGCTGAATATCAATGGGGATCTGCTTCCAAGAAAAGGATTGTGCTGCCTGACTGAAAGTGCACATGAGGCTTTTATTGTGCCATCGCCCTGCCTCATTCAAGGAATCTTACAGAGGGGTCCAGATGTCATCTTCACCTTCCATTTGTAGCTTTCCCCCCCCCCCCATGTTTTCCCACTGCTTCTTCCATCTTTTTTTCTCACCGGTGAGGGGGGGAATCCGTTAAGGAGGATAAGACAAAATAGCAGCGCAATGCCTTTTGATTGGTAGTGCTAGGCTCTGTCCATCTAGAAACACCCAGTTACACAGGGAAAAAAGACCCACTGAAATCCACAGGACTTATCAACTGGGTTCGCACAACACTCTAAACCTCAGTAGGTTAAGTGGCAGAGTGGCTTAGCCTGTTGTCTGAACCCGGTGTGGTGGTTTATAAGCCAACCTGGCACTGTGGCTTATGAACCACCCTGCTAAGCCATGGCTCGCAGTAGGGTTAAGAAAACCCTAGTAGGTTTAGCGTGTTGTCTGAACCCGGACAACGGGCCAACCCACTGAGAAGCCAAAAAGGCACGGAGCCCCTTGGCAAGAGCGGCAAAAAAAAGGGCTGCCGATCTTGCCAAGGGGCTAGCAAAGGGGGCTTTCCACTCCCACCCAACTTTTTTAAAAAAAAAAAAGAATGTAAAATAAATAGTTAGCAGTGGGCTACACAGTTGCAATGCAGCATGGACGCTTGCCTGAGTGGACACAGTGTCCATGCCAAATTGGAACTCTGTAGCCCACTGCTAACTATTTCTTTTACATTTATTATTAAAAAGGTTGGGGGGGTGGAGTGGAAAGCACCCTTTGCAGCAGAATCTTTGGAGGGTTTGCGCGGGGGGGGGGGAGCTCATGTCCCACCGGGCTGTCCTCACTTCCCCAAGTGTGGATAACCCAGAGGCACAAGCCCACCCCTAAAAAAACAACAACCCAAGATCCAGCAAAAAATGGTGTTTTGAGGGACACCCCGTCAATTCCCCCCCTTCCATGCAGGATCCCCAGAGTTTTTTGGGGTGCTGGGAAGCCCCAACTGTCCCCCTCAGTTTTGCCATTTACCTCAAGTTGATAGCACCTTGGGAAGTGGCAAAACCAGAGGAATCCCCCGTGCTGTGGGGGGGGGGGGTTAGTGCAAATGACAGCTTTGGGGGAGGGGAGGAAAAACCCGGTGCTCCTGCAGTGTACCCTGGGATCATTAGTGTGGCACAGCCGGGGGGGGGGGGCAGGCAAGTTTAAGCCCACGGAGGGGGCTTCAGAGCCTCTGTGGGCTCAAAGTGTTGTGTGAACCCAGCCATTCTGAAGCAATAAACCATGTTTGGGAATGAGGTGTTATGCTGCAGGAACAGTGGGGGAAGTGGGGGGGGGAGAGAAAGGGGGAAAAACCAGCACGAACCTGTTCAGAAGTTGCAATGTGAAAGTTCTTTCAATGAATCCCAGTGACTGCTCCTTCTTCTTGCGCAATCCAGCTGACGTGCGCAGTTGTAAAGTCCACAGTGTAAAAAAGTGACACCAGATGAACCCGTCTCTGAGAGTTGCCTTTCCCCGCTTCCCTCCACCAGCGAGGAGAGACGCTCTTGATGGAAATCCAGACCTTGACACACACGCTAGTCCTTGCGCGTTCTTATTTATCCTGCTACGTTGAACCTGTGCCAAATGTCAGATGTGCAAAGAGGGCGGGGACGTGTGTGGAGGCAGCCAGGCAGGGACCCAGGCAGGTTTGCCAGGGTGGCTTGATTCATGCTAGGGGAAGAAGAAAGGCGAGAAAACTCACGTGGTTCTTCGAAGCTGTCCCTGGAATGGAGCGTGCGTGCCAGCCCTTTCTTGGGTATGCCCCACCGAGTCACGCAATTGCCAAGCTGCCTTTAAAATTAAAAAAAAGGAGATCAGCTGAGAAAAAAACAAGGGAGTGGGTAAATTGAAATGGGAGACTGCACTCCCTCAGGTATCATAGAAAAGTAGAGTTGGAAGGGGCCTGCAAGGCCATCGAGTCCAACCCCCTGCTCAATGCAGGAACCCAGGTCAAAGCATCCCTGACAGACGGCTGTCCAGCTGCACCTTGAATGCCTCCAGAGTGGGAGAGCCCACCCACCTCCCTAGGTCGTTGGTTCCATGGTCGTGTTGCTCTAACAGTCAGGACGTTTCTCCTGATGTCCAGGCGGGATCTGGCTTCCTGTAACTTGAGCCCATCATGGGAAGTTACTTTACCCCGGGTCAGAATGCTGGGTCCGTCTCGCTCAGCATTGCCGATACTGATCAGCAGCAATGGTTCTCCAGGGTTTCAGGAAAAAACTACCTGGAGATATGGGGGGCAGGGCCGGTGCTACCATTAGGCCAACTAGGCGGCCGCCTAGGGCGCCGGGCTAAAGGGGGCACCAGGAGCATAGGGCTGGAGGGAGGGAGGGCTCTTCAAGTGGGAAGAGGGGGGCGCTAAATATCTGATCTTGCCTAGGGCACCAAACTGCCTTGCACCAGCCCTGATGGGGGGGGGGGCTTGAACCTGGGGCCTTCTGCACGCAAAGTGTGAAATAACTGAGCTACGGCCCTTTCCCTAAAGATAAAATAAGATAAGATAAAGATTCCAGTCCTCATGGTTCTAAATGACAAGCTGATTTAAATAGGAACATAGGCCATATACTTCGGTCCATCCAGCTCCATATTGTCTACACAGTGTCCGGCAGTAGTTCTCCAAACTTTCAGGCAGGATTCTTTCCTCGCCCTACGTGGAGTCTGGAGATACCAGGGACTGAACCCGGGGCTTTCTGCACGCGAAGCCACTGCTCTATAACTGAGCTACGGTCTCTTCAGGGTCAGAGGCAGGCAGTGTGCTCATGCGTACCATTTGTTGGGGAGCTACGAGGGGAGAGGGACGTTGCCTTAGGGACAAAGGCTGCCTTATATTGAGGTCAGACCCTGGGTCCACCTAGGCCAGTATTGCCCACACTGACTGGCAGCAATGGCTCTCCAGGGTTTTAGACAGGGGTCCTGCCTGGCCCTAGCTGGGGATGCTGAGGACAGAACCTGGGCCTTCTACTTTCCAAGTATGCACTCTATAGCAGTGTTCTCCAACCTTGGGTCCCCAGATGTTTTTGGCCTACAACTCCCAGCATGCCCCAGCTGGCTGGGGCATGCTGGGAGTTGTAGGCCAAAAACATCTGGGGACCCAAGGTTGGAGAACACTGCTCTATAGCATTGAGCTGTGGACCTTTCCTCTAAAGATAAAGTAAGATACCCAGTCCTCGTGGTTCTGAACAAAGAGCTGATTTAAATAGAAACCTAGGAAGCGTCCATATCCTGAGTCAGACCTTTGTTCCGTCTTGTCTGCACTGACTGGCCGCAGCTCCAGCAGTGGCTGGTAGCTCCAACGGTCAGCGAGGCGGTGTTATCCACTCCGGGTTTCAGCCTGAACTTTTAAAGGAGCTATCCGTGGTGCTGAACCTAATTTATGGAGCGATGGGTTCAGCACCATGGGCAGCTCCTTTAAATGTTCGGGCTGGTGCCCGGAGTGCATACACCGCCCCACTGACGCTGGAGCTGGCAGCCTCCACTGTGCCGCTCTTCAGGGTTTCATGTTGCCAGACCTACCTGGAGATGCCGGGGATGGAACGGGGGACCTTCCGCATCCAACGCTGAGCGGCGGTCTTCCTGCCCTGCTTGTGAGTTTCCCAGGAGCTGGTCACTGCTGGAAGCGGGACCCCAGACCAGGTGGACCCTTGGTCTGAATCCAGCAGGGCTCTTCGTATTGCTTTTTTTATTTAAGTATATTTATATACCACTTCCCATTTTAAAAACCCCAAAGTGGTTCACAACAGGTTACAAAGGAATACATAATTTCAAGAACATTATTTCAATAAGTTAGTAGTTGGGAAAAGCCAGGGTAAACAAGTATGATGACGATGATGATGATGATGATGATGATGATGATGATGATGATGATGATTTCATTTCTATGCCACCCGATAGCTGAAGCTCTCCGGGTGGTTCACAACAATTCATAAAAACACTGACCGCAAATACAATTAAGCATAAAATATACAAAATTTAAAAACAATTTAACTGCTAAAACCATTTTAGAACAAACTAGACCTGTTATGGACAACTGGAATAAATGCCCCATCATGCCATTAAATACCCTTAAATGTCTGGGAGTAGAGGGGAGTCTTAACCTGGTGCCAGAAAGATGACAGAGTTGGCTCCAGGCGGGCCTCAGTGGGGAGATCATTCCAAAAGCAGAGGGCCACCACTGAGAAGGCCCTCCCCCTTGTTGCCACCCTTCCAGCCTCCCTTGGAGGTGGCACTCGGAGGAAGGCCTCAGATGTTCAGCGTAGTGTCCGGGTAGATTCAGGTTGGGAGAGGCGTCCCATCAGGTCCCAAGCCATGTAAGGCTTTATAGGTTAGAACCAGCACCTTGAATCGGGCTCATTCATAAATGTCAAAAAAAGCACATGATTGTCAGTGCCTGACATATCACAGAGGGGAGGTCATTCCAGAGGGAGGGCACCACCACTAAGAAGTCCCCCTTGCTGTGTTGCTACCAGATGGGGGTCTGCAGGGAGTGACACAGACAGCAAGGCCTCTCGTGAAGATCGTAGTGGTCTGATGGGTCTATGTAGGGGAAGACAATCTTTCAGGTAACTTGGTCCTAAGTTGCACTTATGTTTTATTTGTGTATAGACATTCATTATCACACATTTAGAGTCCTTACATGTACATACATGCACATGTACAGTAATACCTTGGATTGCAGGTAACTTGGTTTGAGAGCGTTTTGCAAGACAAGAAAATTTTTAAATATTTATTTTAAAAAATTTGACTTGATATACAAGCGACGTCTTGCAATACAAGTACTGTAGTATGGCTTAAATTAAAAATTTCTGTACAAATTTTTTTTCGCGGATTTCGTTTTGATATAAGAGTGTTTTGGATTACAAGCACGTTTCCGGAACGAATTATTCTCTCAATCCAAGGCACGACTGTACAGGGCTTACTGGAGGGGGGCGCATTCCAGTGGTGGGTGGAGTCAAAGGCAAAAGGGGGCGGGACCAAAATACCAGCCTATTGTAGCTTATGTACATGTATGGCGTAGTGGTTAGGGTGTTGGACTGGGACTCGGGAGATCCGGGTTCTAGTCCCCGCTCGGCCATGAAACTCACTGGGTGACTTTGGGCCAGTCACTGACTCTCAGCCTAACCTACCTCACAGGGTTGCTGTGAGGATAAAATGGAGAGGAGGATTAAGATAATGTAAGCCGCCTTGGGTTCCTTGCAGGAAAAAAGGCGGGGTATAAATATAATAAATAAATAAATACAGGGGCTCTCTTAATATACTATAATGGACATGCATAGTTCAGGGTGGGCTGTGCTGCAGAGGTCCCACTTTTCCATGCACTTTCATAATTCACAAACTCAATGAATGAAAAAGGCTCAGTTTACCGGTATTTGCCCATGGTACAAGCCCAGGTTTGGAGCTTGCATTATGGACATATATTCCATCACGTCAAATGCTGGATCAGCCGTCAATCTCATCCCTCTGTGTGGTCCCCATATCAGCTGAGCTGCCCGAACAATAATCTAAAAAAATTAAAAGCACACATATACATTGATATGGCCTTCCTTCCACTTGTGAAACAACAACCACCCATAAACCTTTGAAATACTGTTGGGCAAAACCACTGGGAGGATTGCGGGGAGGTGTGTGGGTGACTTTATGGGCGCTAGGCAATAAGAGCCTGCAGCAATCAGCTTGTCTTTGTTCGAAGTGACCACACTGGAAACTTGCAGAACCAGTTTTTTTCAGAGCTCACCCTGGGATGGAGGAAAAAAAGGTGCATTTGTAGTGAAAACAGCGAGGATAATTTCCAAACTTGCTCCGCAGCTTTAAAAAAAATGTTCTGTCTGTCTTCTTTGCCTTAATCGCTTTCAAGTAATTTCAGATGTTTGGTTTTTATATTTTTTTTATGTTTTACACAGTTGGTTTTTATATTTTGGAACATTTATTCATTTGCCACAAAAGTCCCTGTATATCGCAAGAGATCCTAGTGCAGATTCTAGGAAGGCAATTCCAAAATTCTGCGGCAGAGCACATTAGTGTGTCACAAGAAAAGCGCTGAGCAAACATGCCAAGGAGAAGGTTGATTCACGGCCAAGGCCAGCATCCATTAGCAGGCAATAAATCAGGTGTCCAATTTTGGGAGGAGACCTGCTTGTTATGTATTTAAATTACATATGCGTGCACGTACGCACACACACACACACACACACATATGACAATGGCTGCTCATCACTTACACATCTAGGCCAATAAACTGACCACATACCTAGTATTCACACATATTTAATCTTCTCCTCCAGAAGGTTAATTATTAACCTAATTAAATGTGATGCATTATTTGTAGGAGCATAATGCTGGGAGGGACCAAAAAAAGGCCACTGCATCCAACTTTTGGCTCCAACAGCAGGGCCGTAAACCTGCCAATTTCCAGATGCACTAACCTACACTATGGACAAGGAATGGGAATCCTCGAGATTCAGCCCCCAGCATAGCCCCCACTGTAAAATTTATTTATTTATTTATGAAAAGATCTCCTTCTTCCTCATTCTTTGGCCACTTTCCCACTAGAGCTGAGATTTAGGCAAAGGTCTCTCTCCTCCTACCAAAGGCCTTGGCAGAGGTGCCCATTAACCCATTCTATTTATTTTATTTGTTATATTTATACCGGTATCCCACCTTTTTTCTTCTTGCAAAGAACCTGTGGAGAAAGCCCAACACAGGTCCACACCACACACACACGGTTTTCGCCCAAGGGAGGGGGCAAGGAAGGGGGGATGAAGTCATCGGAGAAGTAGCAGACAGACCATCATCCCCAACAAAGGAGAGTCTCGGTGGAGATCCACAAAACCAAGGAAGGACCATCAAGGATCATCAAACTATCAGGGCAGTCTCAAAGAGCTGCAAAGTACTAGGACGTCACCTTCTTCCCGGGCAGGAATAAGCCCACCTGAAACGAAGGGGCAGGCATAAGCCCCCACCTGACCTGGAGGGCGGGGAGAGCGGGAACTCAGGGGTAGAAAACCCCCCTCCCTTCCGGTTTAGGGTTGTTGGGAACCGCGGGTATTTCGGGGCCAGATCCACCTTCCAAGCGGCAGCCGAGTACGCCTTTCTCATCCACGCATCGGCCGACCCGGAGCCAGGCTGACACTGACTAGAAGCAGAGTCTTTGGTCTGAGGTAATTGACTAGATTCACTCCGCTAGCCTAAGCCTGTTCATTGTGAAACCCAGGGGTCAATTAAGGTTGTGTTGCTGCTGTAGTATTCCTGGAAAGCTGTTAGTTCCGCTCTGTGTTTTGTGTAAACAAATAAAAGCCTTATTTGGGCATTTAAAGGTCTGCGGTTTCCTCTTGTGCGCGAAAGCCTCGTAGGTGATTGCCAGCGCTCAAACGGGCTGTAATTCAGTACCGGTTAACCCGTTAAGCGCCGAACTCACGCAAAGGATCCTGTTGGTGATCCTTCACAGAACCCAAGGTGGCTTACTGGAGGAGGGGTAGGCGCGCATTCCAGTGGTGGGCGGAGTCAATGGCAAAAGGGGGCGGGACCAAAATACCAGCCTATTGTAGCTTAAAGCTCGTCCGGCCAGGAGCTAAGACTTAGGAGAGGCATCTCAACCTTTTTAGAAGTGGGGAAAGATGGCACAAAAAGCCAAGAAACCACCTTAACGTTCCGTGGTTGGGGGGAAGGGGCGTGGCCTTTGAATGAAGCTGAGTCTCTTTTGTTAACGTGACCCAAGTGCTTTCCACTAAAGAGCATCTGTCACCAGGGATGGGGACTCAGACTCCAGGATTCGACTCGTGATTCGGACTGAGTCCCCCCTCTGACTCGAGTCCCAATATTTTTAATGAGACTCGAGACTCGACTCGAGACTCGAGACCAAGGACTCTTCAACATCCCTGGGCTGTGCCAGAAGGAGTGGAGAGAAGTGCGATCACCGGCGAAGATTTTATTTTTTAAAATCATTTTCCTAAAATCCAACCTTTCAGACATTTTGGGTTTGGCTGCCTCTGCCTGCCTGTTTGGGGTTCCCTGCCTCCTCTGCCTGCCTGGTCTCTTCTTAACAAGTTCCACAGTTTGAATTGTCCAAGACAAAGGCCTCTGCCTGCCTGTTTTGGGGTTCCCTGCCTCCTCTGCCTGCCTGGTTATTTTGGGTTTGTCTGCCTAAATTTTGTTCTTGCCAAAATCAGTGGCAGAGTTTTGAAATAAAAAGGCACACTTGTGCCTAGAATTTATTTAAGCCACACATCTGAAGTAGCCTTATTTTGTTGGGAAAAACCCCCATTGATTTTAATAGGGACTTGTGGAGTCAGCTTTGGGAGGGACTCAGGACTCGTGAGTCACCATTTTGGACCAAGGACTCGGACTCGAGTCCAAAGACTCGTGACTCGACTCGTGACTCGAGACCAAGGACTCTTCATCATCCCTGTCTGTCACTGACGAGCCGCTTCTGCGCAGTTCAAGGGTATCACCGCAGGAGGAGCCTTGGCTTGAGTGCGTCCGCCATTGTGTGTTACTCGCCCGAACCCAGGCCACACCTGCTCCCAGGTAAAGAATGGAGCCACAAAGATGGGTGGTGTTTTTGCAACAATGAGCTAATCTGACAGTAGGCTGCGATGGGCAGGGCACTACTCCAAAGGGACGAGGTTCAGACCTTTCTTCTGGAGAGTTTATCCAGCCGAGCAGAGTGGCCTTACCAGCCCTCTGGAGCGAGCAGCAAAATTACCAGCTGGGAAACCAGCAGTTCTCTCCATCTCGGCCTCCCCTTCCAGGGTACCTGGGAGAGCTTTGGTAACCGCCGGCTCCCAACACCCTCTGGAAGGTAAGCCATACGCTCCAAGGGTCTCTGTTTTGCATAGACACTCGTGATTTTCTGGTACCTGCCTCTGGTCAATCACTGTCCCTCTTTTGCACGCAGGGAATGTATTTTTCCAGTGTTTGGAAGTGCGATTTTCTGCCATTCTGGTTTCAGACACCGTCTATGAGTGTCCAGAAGTTCAGTCTTTGAGAGGAGAGCAGATGGAAGTTTATCTAGTGTGGATGGGTATAAGCAGGGGTATCACTGGGCTGGGTCCCCAAATCTCAGGGCCCTGGATCTATTGCACTAATAGGGATGTCGGAGAAGTCCACAACAAACTCAAATGAGTTCAGATTTCTCTGAGCCCGACCTGCAGATTCTGCACTGGATCAGCTTTCCAAGGTCACACAGATTCTGCGGGGCTTCTGGACCAGTTTTGTATTTTGTGTATTATTATTTTTTTGCGCAAATTTAGCCACAGAAAAATACACAAAGTAACCAGAAATGTGCAAATCACCCCATAGACTAAAGTGCAAAAAGACGCATTTGGGTGCGATTTGCACAGTTTTTGCCAATTTATGCACTTTTGGGGTCACGAATTTGACACGCAGAGTGGATTTTTGCCCATTCGTACATCCATCAATGGAACGCCTCTCCCAACCAGCACTTGCTCTAAAATTGGTCACGTGTTTATTTTCTGCATTTTCAGCTCTGTTGGCCTCTGCAAAGTTCTTCTTCTCAACGCAACCCGCCGCTGTCAGCCGCTTGACTGTTGCGCGCGAAGGCAGCATGGTGCAGGTCCATTACCCAAAGGTAGCATCAGTGTGTGTGTGTGTGTGTGTGTGTGGTGGGAGGAGTGTCCAGTTCTGGGCATCACATTTTAAGAAGCACATTGAGAAACTGGAACATGTCTAGAGGATGGTGACCAGGCTGGGGAGGGGGGTCTGGATGGAAACCAATTCCTGTGAGGAATGGAAAGAGCTGAGCATGTTTAGCCTGGATAAGGGGAGACATAGATTTCATAGATCATAGAGTTGGAAGGAGCCTACAAGGCCATCGAGTCCAACCCCCTGCTCAATGCAGGAAACTAGAGGGGGGGGTCTCCCATCCCACATGATAGCGCTCTCCAGATATCTAAAGGGCTGTCATGCAAAAGGTGGAGCAGACTGGCCTCCAATGCTCCAGGGGGAAGAATCAAAGTCAGTGGGTGAAAATCAGAGGCAAGCAGATTTCCCTCTGATCATTAGGGGGAAACTCCTAATCACGCCAAGAGCTGTTCGACTTAGGAACAGGCTGCCTCGGGAGCTGTTGGGCTCTCCTTCGCTGGAGTTATTTATTTATTTATTTTTATTACATTTATACCCCCGCCTTTTTTTCCTGCAAGGAACCCAAGGCGGCTTACATAATCCTCCTCCTCCTCCTCCTCCTCCTCCTCATCCTCACAACAACCCTGTGAGGTAGGTTAGGCTGAGAGCCAGTGACTTGGCCCAAAGTCACCCAGTGAGCTTCATGGTTGAGCTACGCTGTCTGTCAGGGGATGCGGTAGCTGCCTCCTGCATTGAACATCCTGCACTGAGCAGGAGGCTGGACTAGATGACCTCCAGGGGATCCCTTCCAGATCTAAAAACCCTTTAATTCTATGAGACACACAGCAGTGTGATCGTCATCTCCTTCCCAAGTGGGGAGCACATGTTGCTTCAGTTCAATACAGAGGGCAGGTGAAAGATGGTGGAATTCTTAGCACAGCAATACTTCGAAGGGAACAAAGTATTGCCCCTCGCCCTCTTTCTCAGTGTTGCTGCCGCTTGCTTGGCAGGCGGAGACTCGAGAGATGGTGAGCAAGCAGGCAGCGGCATCTCCTGCTCCTCCTTCTTGCCATCATCGTTGTCTGGGCTAGAGTGAGAGGCAGGTGAACAAGCCGGATGCAATGGTGGAGAGAGGAGCAGCAACTCCAGGGGGCTCTTGTCAGTGGGCTCCTGCTGGGGGGTGGGTCCTCGGCAATTGCCCCACTATATCTCCTCCCATATATACGGTATTTGCCCGGACCCTAACATCATCCTCAGAGGCCCTTTTCTGGGTGCCCCCACCAAATAAGGTAAAGTAGATGGCTACTAAGGAGAGGGTCTTTTCAGTGGTGGCACCCCAGTTGTGGAATGCCCTCCCCAGAGTGTCTCACTTGGTGCCTATATTGTGGTCTTTTCAGCACCACGCAAAGACATTTTATTTTCCCAGGCTGTTTAGCCCTTCAGTTTTAAAATAATTGCTTTAGTGCTTTTTTTAGTTCTTCATTTCATTTCATTTATTACATTTCTAAGCCGCCCAAGAGCCCAAGCTCTCTTCGCACAACAGCAATTTGCGTTCTGCTCTCTCTGCAGAGCAGTTCTTCAGTTGTCTAGGTTCCGGTAACCTCCAAGTTAGACTACTGTGATGCACCTTACATGGGTCTGCCCTTGAAGACTATTCAGAAGCTGCAACTTGTGCAAAATGCATCAGCCAGATTAATAACTGGGACCAGAAGGTCCGAACATATGAAACCAATTCTGACCCAGTTGCACGGCTGCCTGTGTGATTCTCAGCCAAATTCAAGGTGCTGGTTTTAACCTATAAAGCCCTACATGGCTTGGAACCTCAATACCTGACAGAGCACCTCTCATGACCTGAATCTACTCAGACACTACGATCTACATCTGAGGCCTTCCTCTGAGTGCCACCTCCAAGGAGGCTTGGAGGATGGCAACAAGGAAGAGGGCCTTCTCAGTGGTGCCCCCCCCCCCCCCGATCCTGGAATGATCTCCCCACTGAGGTCCTCCTGGCTGCAACATTGTCATCTTTTCGGAGCCGTGCTAAGACCGCCCTCTTCTTCCAGGCTCTTAATGGCATATGATGGGACATGTCCGCTGTTTTCACAGGTCAAGTTTTTTTTTTTATTGTGAAACTGTTTTAGTTGTTTAAACTGCTTTTAAATTTTGTATATTGGGATTTTTATGCTGCATTTTACTGTATTGTTATTGTATCGTATTATTGCATTTGTATTTTATTATTATTTATTCTATTATTGTACCTGTGTTACGGATTGCTGTGACCGCCCAGAGAGCATCAGCTATTGGGTGGTATAGAAATGATAATAATAATAATAATAATAATAATAATAATAATAATAATAATAATGGGCCATGTAGAGAGTAATAAATAAAATAAATCATAAATCATACCCTTGACACCAGCCCTGACAGAGGGGTATTTTTAAGCAGCTGCAGCGTGCATGGAGCGGGTGGCTATCTCTTTCACGGCGCCTTAGCTTTCTTCTGGGCAAGGCCAACATCCAACGGCTCTTTCTGGTTGCACTTCCTGCAGCCCAAGGAGAAGGCCCAGCGGTGCTGCTACTGCTGCGTCGAAGCCCTCAGCGGATTCCTCCTGCTCGTGCTGGTGGCGACCGTCCTCACGCTCCTGCGGTATTTTCTAGGTAAGAGCCTTTCCATCACTGGGGAGAGAGCTGCTGAAGCCCACCGTTCATGCCCTCTTCCCTCGCCCTGGATTCCAAAGGCCGACCTGGGGAGTGGGGGCGGGTGTCCGCCGGGTTGGCGGCTTGGCGGCTTGGCAGTGGAGGCTGGTGGCTTCCTGTCCCCAAACTAGGTTCGCCACCACGGATAGCTCAGTTCAGACTGGAACCCGGAGTGGATACGCCACCCCACTGCCATTGGAGCCACCAGCCACTGCAGACTCTGTGGTTTATGTGTGACAATCCAATGGATGAGGTTATCATTTCTCCATGCTGTACAGCATCTAGTGGAAGGCTGGTGGCCCCAGTGGCCCCAAACCCTGCACCATGGACAGCTCCTTTAAAGTTCAGGCTGAAACCCGGAGTGGATACACCACCCCACTGGCATTGGAGCCAGCAGCCACTGCGGACAGCATCACAGCAGGGTGAGCCCGGCTTTAGCAGAAATCCTCGGTGCATCCGGAGAACCAATTGAGATGTTCGTTGGATACTATCCATGGAGACACCCGGACTGCAGCACAAACAGGGAAGGAAACTCAGAAGAGTCGGCTTCAAAAGGTTCCGAGTGACTCCGGACGGTGGAGGCTGGCAGCTCTAATGTCCGCGGGGTGGGGCATCCACTCCAGGTTTCAGCCTGAGCCTTTGAGGAGCTATCCATGGTGCTGAACCTTATCCCCAACCTAGACTCAGCACCATGGATAGCTCCAAAATAGGTTCAGCGCCATGGCAGTCCAATGTGCCTGGAGAGCACCAGTTTGGGGGCAGAAGCCATACACAATCTCCACCTGTTTCTGGACATCTCACTAGTAAATGCAATAAATTGAAATGTAAAAGGTGATAAAAATGGGAGAGCTTAATCTGGATTAGTTAATATTTGTGGATGCATCTCTTCCCTCTTGCCCCACAACAGAGTTCTCTGATCTTACGTTCACGTTTGCTGGGAATCCAACTAAGCCCTTCGTCAATGTGACCGCAACCCAAGCGCCCTCCACAAGCTTTCTCTTTGGTAGGGCTCCTCCTCCTCGGAACACGGCCATGAACAAGACCATTTCCCAGCAACTCCTAAAACCGCCATCCTTGCAGATGTGGAAGATGGATTCCCCTCAGCTGCCAGCTGAGAAGCCCAGTCCATGGACTCCTTCAGCGACACAATACGTCTCGCCAAAAAGGCTCCCCTTAACCACAAATCCAAGGTCTTCCCAGCTGATCCTACCCAGGAAACGGATGTCTCCATGGCACCTAACCTTGGCCATGGAAGAGCCTTCCTTGCCTCTGCTGTCCTCAGCTACAAAACTGCTATCTCCTAACCTGCTCACCTCAGCTGGGAAACCAGTGTTACCCCAGCATCTCCCCTCGGCAATGGAGCCAATCTCTGCACGACAGCTAAACCCAGCTGAAGAGTGGACGCCGCCTCCTCAGCTGAGTTCGGCCACAAACTGGATTCTTCCACCTCACCTAACTGAGGCCATACCACCGAAGTCTGAACACCTAACTACGACTGCAAACTTAACTTCTCTATGACGGTTAGCCACGTCCACAAACCTGAAATCTCCTCAGTTCCCCTCAGCCATATCACCACTGCTAACCCAACCCACCAGCTTGGCATCTCCACAGCAGTGGACCACAGCTGTGAAACAGACATCTCCTAGTCAGCCAATGTCAGCCATTAAGTCGAGGTTTCCCCCTCAGCAGAGTACAGCCATGAAATGGGCATCTCCTAGTCAGCCAACAACTTCAACCCTTAAATCGAGGTTTTTGCCTCAGCTGACTACAGGCACAAGACAGATATCTCCCAGTCAGCCAACTTCAGCCATTAAATCATTATTTTTACCTCAGCTGACCACAGCCACAAAACTGTCATCTCCCAGTCAGCCAACTTCAGCCATTAAATCGAGTTTCCCCCCTCAGCAGAGTACAGCCATGACATGGGCATCTTCTAGTCAGCCAACTTCAACTGTTACATCGAGGTTTTTGCCTCAGCTGAATATAGCTACAAAACAGACATCTCCCCGTCAGCCAAGGTCAGCCATTACATCAAGGTTTTTACCTCAGCTGACTACAGTCATTAATCTTGCAGACATGGAACCAACAAGCTCTCCACAGAATCTAAGTACAGCGTCATGGCCAGTAACTTTGCCCCTGAATGTGTCTTATCCTCAGCACCCATTTTCAGGCCAAAAGATTTCTGGTTTGAGTGGTGGAAATGATACCAGTCAATACTTCAAAGGCTCCTTCCATCTGGTGAATGAAGTCTACCCTTCCAACTGCAGTGATGCTGCTTTAGACAGTTTTGGGAATGAGGCCACGAAGCTGGGAAATATGGTGAGTCTAATTCTCGAATCCTCCTTGCATGTAGTAAACATGAAGTGAACTTTTTGTAACGATTAAAAAAAAAAAATGTGGCAAACGTTTCAGGCCATCATTCGAATGTTGGATGCGAAGGTACAGATTTGAAATTTAAAATGTGGAAATTTTACCTCAAAAAAATAATAATCCCAAATTATATTTTCATAGGTGTCAAATGCGACATTTTATAAGCTGTCAACTGTCAGACACTGACTGGGTTCAGACAACAGAATAACCCACACTCAGTGGTTGAGCGTGGGTTGTCGTTGAACCATGGGTTGTTGTTGAAATGTGGGTTAACGTGTTGTCTGAACCCAGCCTGGATCAAACTATGGTGAATGACCCACAGTTCACAACCCAACAATAAACCATGAGTTCTCTTCATGGATGTTTATTATTATTATTATTATTATTAATAATAATAATAATAATAATAATAATAACAACCCACCTTTCCCCCCAATACTGGTACTCAAAGCAGCTTCACAACATTAAAATGTGTACAGTTAAAACATATAAATAGAAAAATACAAAAGTTAAAAATATAATTAAATCAGAAATAGTATTAAAATTATATAAAATATCACAGCTAAAACAATAACTATAAGAACAGTGCAAATCCATCACTTTCTCATAGGTCCAATTTTATGGTTCATGGTTAACAAGCCATGGTTTGTTATCTTGGCTGGGTTTAGCCAACAAGATAACCCACATTTCAACAACAACCCACAGTTCAACAACAAGCCACACCCAACCCTTCCGTGTGGGTTGTCATGCTGTCTGAACCTAGTCACTGTCAAATACTAATACCATTGCATGTTAGTGATCAGATACAGACAAAATCAGATTGTTGATTTCAATACCATTGAATGTCAAATGTTAGTATATCAAAGTTTTCGTGATTATTCGGGAACTCTACAAATATTTAGGGAATATTCTCCATCCATCATCATCAGGCGATCACTCGTGACCGAGTAAGATTGTCTTCCGGGATAAAAGGAGGAAATTCTAAAGAAGATTGTGTAGACTCTAGCGATGGGTCCGTAAGTGACTGTGGAGGCCAATTCTAGATCCACACAGCTTCCCACAGTGAGGACACAGGTTACCAGATAGAAGATGGTCCTGTAAAGGATTCATTTGACGTGCTTTTCGCTTAGCACGTTTCTCCCTTTCACCTTGCACTCGGGCTTCTTCAAAGTCCATGGAGCCTTTGTGAAAGGCCAACCTCCATTTAGATAGTTCATGGGCCAGAGCTTCCCAGTTTTCGATGTTTATATTGCATTTTTTTAGATTAGCCTTATGAACATCTTTAAACCTCTTATATTGACCACCAATATTCCGTTTTCCATCCTTGAGTTGGGAGTAAAGTAACTGCTTTGGGAGACGGCAGTCAGGCATTCGAACAACATGACCGGTCCACTGAAGTTGGCGTTGAAGGGGGAGAAGGTTGAGAAGGATTTGGAAAAACTTCATTTCAGCTCCAGGATAAATGGAGCATGAGCCCTGAAAGCCTCAATTCCCAGGATTCTTTGCAGTGGGAATAGTGTCAGGTGCTGGGCCTTCCTTGGGCGACCTTGAGAGGACAGCAACGCACAAAGAAGGATGGAAGCCCGGCCGGCTCCTGTGTCCTTAACTGCTGCATGCGACAGGTAGAAACTCCTTCCGTCAATGCACATCACATATCACCTGTTGGATATTCAGCTGACAGCACCGGAGAGAAGACGGTAACCCTAGAAAGGCCAACAAGAGGACAAACAGGGCAGGGCTCTGTTACGGGGGACCGAAAGCTCTTGCCAGCTCTGTTCCCACAGCGATCAACAGAGGCCATCCTTTTGTAGGCAGCCAAGCGTTGGAACATGATAGGCCTCCCTCTGTATACATTCAAAATCCGTCCTTTGTCTCTGCTTGGGCAGGTGCCTGGGCCCGCCGCTATTGTTCCTGCTGCCTGACCGGTCGGGGAAGTTTCTCTGGCCTTGAATGCAATGTTTATGCCAAAGATGTGTTGGCCAGAGTTAAGGGCACCATTTTTGACAGATACTGCAGCTGGTGCGAAGGCAGCAAGTCTTGGATAGAGACAGGTGCTTGGGGGGGATCAATGGGGGCTGAACTGAAGAGACCACCCAGCCCATCGGCCCAAGCAACAGATCCGCAGAAGCCACAGAGGAGCCATCGCTCGGTGGTGGTAGAGCACTTGCTTTGTGTCCTGCTAGGGTTGGGTGAGCTACGGGTAGGGATGCTGCTGACACAGGGACATCCAGCTTGTTTGAGCTCAACGGACTTCCTGCCTGGTTCTGATCCGATGATCAGAGGCGGGACAAGTCAGGTGTCCCCCCCCCACACGCAGACTTCCGTCTCTAACACACTCCGTGGTTTGCGTTTTTAAAAAAAAAAAAAAACAGTAAGGAAATTTGCGCGAATCGCATGATTTGCACAAATCAGAAGCCAACAACTATGCCATTCTAGCGCGATTTGCACAAAGCGCACTAGAACCATGTAGTTTTTCCAGCTTCCAATTTGCGCAATGTGCGCAAATTCCCTTAGTGTTGTTTTTTTTTTTAATGCGCAGACTGTGGCCCCTCTTAGAGACGGAAGTCCGCAAGCAGGCTCGACTCACACAAAGCGGGGCCGGCGAAACAGAATCTGAGGGGCCGGATTGTAAAAATTTGTCAGATTTTTCACACAGACACCCATCGGATTCCTCGCTCATCCCCAACCACGGGGCAAGTCTGATAGCAAGTCAGCAACAGTCAAAAAGGTCAAGCACGGTGGGATCAGTCCAGCTAGAGGGCAGTTCAACGCAGGAGCAGTTAGTAAACAGGCAAGGGTCAAGAGCACAGAATGAGCTGTCGAGGAGGAGAAGTCCAAGGTCAAAAACACAGGCAAGCCGTCAAACACAAATGCGTTCGAAAGGAGCAGGGTCCGGGCAGGAATCCAAAAGTCAGCAGCACTGAGGATCAGGGAAGCAAGGGGTTCAAGGCGCTGGTAGAAAGATGTTGTTTCAGCGAGTGGCCGGGGTAAACTGAAGGCTTCTATGCTGGAGCTTCCAGGGCTCTACCCAGGAGTCAGCTGCATCACATTAGAGCAGTGTTTCTCAACCTTGGGTCCCCAGATGTTTTTGGCCTACAACTCCCAGCATGCCCCAGCCAGCTATGCTGGCTGGGGCATGCTGGGAGTTGTAGGCCAAAAACATCTGGGGACCCAAGGTTGAGAAACACTGCATTAGAGGCTTGTGTAAGAAGTCCTGCTCATGAGGAGGGCTTTACTCATGAGGAGCCCTCTTCAGCACGCGGACACTCCTTTGCCTGGCCCCGCTCTTAGCCTGAAACCTAGGGTGCCGCTGTTCTTGGTGGTGCCTCAGCAACACATTCAACCTCAGAAGCCTCTCGAGGAGGCAGACCTGAAGGCATCACCCCTGAGGGCCCAGGACCATCTTGGGTAGCGCTGGGGCCCTCTGAGGCATCCTGTTCCCTGCCTGGGGACGTCTGGCTACAAAGGGTCTAGCTCAGGGCTCCCCCACCTTGGGTCCCCAGATGTTGCTGGCCTACAGCTCCCAGCATACCCAGCCAGCATGGCTAATGGCAAGGGATTCTGGGAGCTGTCGTCCAGCAACATCTGGGGACCCAGGGTTGGAGAGCCCTGGTCTAGCTCATCATGGTTGCTCCAGTGGAGGCATGATACCCGGGACCGGGGCACCTTGCATACCTGGTCTGTCCCTGGTATCTCCAGTTAAAAATACCTCCGGCAGCAGGGCTGAGAGACAGCTTTCTCCACCTGGCAGCTGCTGCCGGTCAGAAATGACAATACAGAATTGAGACCCTGTGTGGCCTAGTGGTTAGAGCAGTATTCTCCAACCTTGGGTCCCCAGATGTTTTTGGCCTACAACTCCCAGCATGCCCCAGCCAGCATAGCCAAAAACATCTGGGGACCCAAGGTTGGAGAACTCTGTGTTAGAGTGTCGGACTGGGACTCCGAAGATCCGGGTTCTAGTCCCCACACGGCCATGAAGCTCACTGGGTGACTTTGGGCCAGTCACGCATTCTCAGCCTGACCTACTGCACAGGGTTGTTGTGAGGATAAAATGGAGGAGGAGGAGGAGGAGGATTATGTAAGCTGCCTTGAGTTTCATAGATCATACAGTTGGAAGGAGCCTACAAGGCTATCGAGTCCAACCCCCTGCTAAGTGCAGGAAACTAGAGGAGGGGTCTCCCATCCAAGTAATGACCAGGCCTGACCCTGCTTAGCTTTCCACACTCAGACAAGCTGAGCCAGCATAAGCCACATGTCTGGGTTCCTTGCAGGAAAAAAAGGTGGGATATAGATGTAGAAGGAAGGAAGGAAGGAAGGAAAGAAAGAAGGAAGAAAGAAAGAAAGATTGCAACTGTTACCATACTTAATCTCAGAAACTAGATAGAAATGTAATAAATAAATAAATAAATAAATAACCAATGGTACAGCTCAGCAGAAGTCAGCTTCCTATGTTTGCATCAAATGGATTTTGCTTTCCCAGACTGCTTGTATAACGCATTACTAGCCATACTCACATTTCAGCACCCATACAGGTAGAACAACAAGAGGGCAGATAGACATCTTTTCCTTTGGTGTTTTTGCTTATTGCCAGCAGGGAACACCAAGGAATCATACTGTTAGTCATTGTTCATCTTCCTGTTTCTCACAACCGGGACCAATTGAGGAGATGCGGTGCACAGATTGATCCATTCATGGAAGCAAATTTGGGATTATCTAAATGTGGATGGCTGTGTGACTGCCTAGGAGGCTGTGTAAGCGAGACAGCATTCTTTTGCAATTGTTATGGCTCCCTGCGTCCTTCCTTACCCATAATCAACATGCAGGTTTTAATCCCAATTTCCCCCACGTGAATAAGTATGGGTTGAACAGATGGTGCGGATTGGGTGCAGGGAATGTATCCTAATACTTTAATCACCCTAAGACAGTGTTCTCCATCCGTGGCTGGCTGGGGCATGCTGGGAGTTGTAGGCCAAAAACATCTGGGGACCCACGGTTGGAGAACACTGCCCTAAGAAGAACATAAGAAGAGCCCTTCTAGATCAGACCCAGGGTCCATCTAGCCCAGCATTCTGTTCACACAGTGGCCAACCAGCTGCCCACGGGATCCCACAAGCAGGACATGAGTGCAACAGCACCCTCCCGCCCATGTTCCCCAGCAGCTGGTGTCCATAGATACCCTGATTATGAGCAGTTAAAGTGTGGTCTTGAATTTAATGAAACGGGAATGCTGTTGCTTCAAGTGAAGAGAAGGTCATTTCTTAGCTCTGCGTGATTCGAGGTTGTGGGGGAGATATTGATTGCTTAGGCAATTATTACTGAGAGTACAGGGTGCTAAACTGTATTTTACAAATACACCAGTCTATCTCAAGGAGTGCCTCCAGCAACATCAAGTAGGCCGGTCAACAAGATCTGCCACAGACGGCCTTCTCCTTGTCCCATCAGCCAGAGCAGCCAGGCTGGTGGGGACAAGGAAGAGGGCCTTCTCTGTGGTGGCCCCCAAGTTATGGAACTCCCTCCCTAGGGACCTTCGCCATGCCCCCTCCGTGATGAGCTTCCGCCACGCATTAAAAACGTGGTATTTCAGGCGGGAATATGGGGTGGGTTAGGATTTTTTTTTAAAAAAAAAAATTATACAGTAATACCTTGGATTACAAGTAACTTGGTTTGAGAGCGTTTTGCAAGACAAGCAAATTTTTAAATATTTATTTAATTTTTTTTTACTTGATATACAAGCAACGTCTTGCAATACAAGTGTTGTAGTATGGCTTAAATTAAAAATCTCTGTACAAATTTTTTGGGGGGATTTCGTTTTGATGTAAGAGTGTTTTGGATTACAAGCACATTTCCGGAACGAATTATGCTCTCAATCCAAGGCATGACTGTACTGTCTCCTAAGGACACCCCTATTTGTCAAAAGGGATGTCTGCACAGGGGAGAGGAGGGCATTGGATTTCAGCAAAAACCTCAGGCGGAAAGATTCAAGGGGGGGCAGCAGGAGGTGAAGCACATGTGGGCAAAAAGCCAGCTCATAAAGGGGGAGCGGATGCAACAGAGATCCTCAGGGCCCCTGGACCTTTTTTTCAGCAACTGCCCCTGGACAGCAGGGTGGTGGGGCAGAGGGCCTCCCAGAGATTCGGGGCTCCAAATGACAGATTCGGGGCTCCAGCTCTGCCCCCTAACACCACCTCTGCTCTCCAGTCCAGCGTGGAACCCATGGGACTATGAAATTAAGAGGCAGCTCTGTTGAAGGCACAGTGTCCTTGCTTTCACCTGTGAAATATCGTAGTGTACAGGCTTGTCTCACACTTTTTAACCTCTCGGGCTGCACAATTTCCAGTCTCAGCACAGCCGAGATGGGAAGGAAATCAAAGGGCTTATTATGACCACGGATACTTATGGAGATCTAATAACATCACTGAGTCATGACTGACTTACCTCCATTGTTTCAAAAAGGGTCACTAATTCCTAATGGCTGTTAATCTCGCTTGTTATCCCACATAGCTTTCTCAGTTTTTAGAGGACATAACTATTAACAAAACAAACAAGGTATAATTATCATATATATATATATATATATATAGTCTTCTTCTTGCTCAAGAAGCCCTTTAAATGAAAGCAGTTATTCACTCATAATTATACCTTCACAGAAAATATGGAGACTCTTTCCATTTATTTTGATGATGATGATGATGATGATGATGATGATGATGATGATGATGATGTGCTTTTCACTAATTAACATTTTTGCTGCCTGAAAAAGCACACACCGTTGTGATTTTTCAGAGGGGAGACAAGCTGTGGATTGGTGGTGAAAGTGTTTACCTGTTCAGCAAGAAGCATTGCCCTCTCTCTGAATTGGCTTTGTGATGTTTCTGATTGTCTATGTTGCCCCTGATTGGCTAGGATCCCAGCAAGAAGAAGCTTTTTTGTTTTGTTTTGTTTTGTGTGTTTTTTTAAAGGCACCCAAGCAGGTGCTGAAAGAGCCAGTGAAGAAGCACAAAAAAAGTTACCGTAATGTCACACACACACACACACACACACAACAAGTTTTTAAAAAGAGAATGTCCAAGGAGGGCCCTCCCAAACCCCTGATTTCATGTGGAAAATATTACATCTGGCATGTCATACCTGTTTTTAATTTGAAAATGGAGTTATTTTGTTTGCAGAACCTTCATATACTCAGAAGTAAGGGTGGAGGGGGAGCGACCTTAAGCACGGATCTCTTGGGCGGGGCAGGGGGAGCAGCTGCAAAGGAGAAAGGTAGGGCTCCGGTACTGTTAATAGTTTACCAGAGATGGAATTTCAGATGGTGAAATTTAGCGCCTGCCGTCTGCATGAGAAATGACTGTTAAAGAGAGAGGAACCCTTCTGTGTGTAGGCAGGGCCGGCGTCAAGGGTCGGCACGATCGGGCACCTGCCAAGGGCCCACATGCCGTCAGGGGCCCACAGACAAGAGAACCCCCTGGAGTGGCTCCTCCTCTTCCCCACTGCAACCTGCTTGTTCGCCTGCCTCTCGCTCCGGCCCAGACAACGGTGGGGGTGAGAAGGAGGAGCAGGAGATGCCGCGGCCTGCTTGCTCACCGTCTCTCTGCCTGCCACGCAAGCAAGTGGGAGCCATGAGGAGGAGGAGGAAGAGGAGCCAGAGGAGCTGGTGACCAAGGCAGTGAGAAGGTAGTCTCAGTCCGGGAGGGGGGTCCATTGAGGGGGTCCCGCCCAAGGGCCCCCCCAAAACCCGGAGCCGGCACTGCATCAAGGCACTGAGTCCAGTGGCCCTGTCTACTCTGGAGCCACGGGCTCCAATTCGATCTGGAATATTCACTGCTGAGGGAGAGCCACAGACACTCTGCACATGCTCAGAGGTGATCCCGTTCCTATCATTTCGCATTCTCCATGCTTGTCTCTGGACATTCAGAACATTTTGTGGCCCCGGTGATGCCTTGTTCAGGTTAACCTCCAGTTTGACTGGATTTAAAAAAAAAAAAAAAATCTTCAGGGGCGGTACAAAGTTCATTGAGGCAGAGTCATCCTGAGCATCCATCCATTTTCCTGAAAAGTTTGCAGTCCACAAAATCCCAAAGCTGGTGGGGGGAATGTTTGGGGCATTTTGGAAATAGCCACTCATGCAGGATATGTTACTTTCTGCCATCTTGGCATATTTATTGGGAAATCAATAACACTTGTTTGAATACAAACATAGCTTCTGGGGAGAGAGTTCCACAGTATGGGGGCCGCCAGATTCGGGGCTCCAGCCCTAGTGCACTGTCTCCTAACACCAACTCAGCAGATGTGCTAAACCAGTGCCTGGCTGCGACAATGGACTGGATGAGGGCTGCTTTGGGCAGGAATGCATGTCTGGGAACAACCCACCCACACACCCCCGGTAGAGACTTAGAAGGCAGCAACCGTTCATGTGAATGTGGCATGCCCACCATCCCTGGATACAAAAGGGTGTATGGAAAACAGAGGCGGTGTTAGGGGATGGTCCATTAGGGCTGGAGCCCTGAATCTTTCATTTGCAGCCCTGAATCTCTGGGAGGCCCTCTGCCCCACCACCCTGCTGTCCAGGGGCACTTCCTGAAGGAAAGGTGCAGGGGCCCTGAGGATCTCTGTTGCATCTTATCCCCCTGCATGAGTTGGCTTTTTGCCCACATGTGCTTCCCCTCCTGCTGCCCCTCTCTGAATCTTTCTGCCTGCGGTTATTTCTGGAATCAAATGCCTTCCTCTCCGCTATCCATACATTCCTTTTTCATACCCTCCAACATTTCACAGATGAAAATAGGGGCACGCATGTGAATTTGTAAGAGGTATGGTTAAGCAACAGGAAGGTGTGATCAAGAGGGCGTGGCCAGGGAACATGAGGGCGTGGCCAAGGGTATGGCCAGGCAACCAAAGGGCATGGCCAGGTACAAAAGTTATTAGAGGGAACATATAAAATCTTATATGTTATAATTATTACATTATTACATTACATATTATTTGATAATATTTTATAAGTGACTTTTGTAATATTGTTTTTCCTTACCTAAACCGTTAATTGTTGCTATCTGGTGTTTTTCTTGGGGGGGGGGCGCGTCAGTGCTTGCAGGGCATTTGTTTTAAAATTGTCAGGATTGGCACAAATTCAACAGATGAAGCTTACCCATCCAAACACCTCCAAACACGGAGCTTCAGAGAGAAGAGAAACTTTCTTGCAATGCATTTCCTTCTGACACTGTAAACTTAGAGGCAAAAGACGCCTCCTTTTCTTTTCGGGCGTGCGCACACACACACATGCACACGCGCACACACCTTAGCGTCTGTTCCCTCCCTGCTTACTGTTTCTTAAAGAGGCCATGGGCAAAATTGCAGCTCAGCTAAAAGTTTAAAGCAGCGGAAAATTCACAAAGGTCCCGGGATAATGGGGCAGTTGGAGGGTATATAAAAGGTTAGGAAGGGTCCTCGGATACTCAGTGTGGGAAAGGAGATTGTGCCAAGGACACCCTTGCTTGCTTTTGCCCCTGAACCAACCACCTTCAGATAGGTTCACATCCATGGTACTAGTCAGTTTTCAGCATCTGCCCTTTCTACCTGCCAGGCACACCAAATCATCCTGTAGCGTTGCAGTGTGGGTGTGTGAAGCTGTTACTCCATAAAAGAATGAACGAGCGCACGCTGATCTGACCTGTAAGGTTCTCTGGGTTGCAGCCAAGTTCATTTCCTTGGACAGTGATTTGTACAAATATGATCCACCAGCCACTTTGGGTTGGTATAATCACCCCTTCATTTTCCCCAAAGGCAACGTTTAGATGAATCAGGAAGGCCCTAGGTTGGGTCTTGCCTCTACCATGAACCTCTGCGGTCTTAGGCAAACCACTCTTTGTCTCTCGGCCTCAGTCTCCGCCTCGGCAATATGGGGATAATATCTTTTACCTACCTGCCTGGGCTGTTGTCAAGCTTTCTGCGATAACAGACCGGAAGAATTTCAAGCATTTAAGAGTGAGCAACACTATAGAAATGCTGTTTGTTGTTACCTGTCCTAAATGATTTTTCATTAAAAGTCACCCAGAAGCAACATCTGGTAGTTCTTGGGGTGGTTTGTGGGTTTCCGCGATTGGTGTGAGGTTGTGATTCAGCGGTTCTGTAGGAGGAATTGCTGATGAGATACAGAGGCGGTAGTGTGCAGTTTAGCAAGGTTCCAGGTGGTTTGGGACAAAGAGGCCCTGAGGGTGACACCTCAGAGAGAACCGCCAGGTTTGTGCTGAGGTTATTACGACAAAATGAATGGGTTCTTCGTAGCCATATGAATGGGCCATAACCACACTCCTCCTTTGCATATTTGCCACAAAATCCTGTTGGAAATTCTGTGTTGGTCCTGAAACATCCTGGACCCAATGACTGGGTTCAGACAACATGATAACCCACACTCTAGCGTTGAGTATGGCTCGAGTGTGGGTTGTTGTTGAACCGTGGGTTACTGTTCAAACATGGATTATCATGTTGTATGAACCGACACGATAACCACATTTCAACGACAACCCATGGTTCAGTGACAACCCACACTCAACCCATACTCAACCCTTGAGTGTGGGTCGTGTTGTCTGAACCCAGCTGTGCTAACAAGCCATGGTTTGTTGACCACGAACAACCCATGAAGGGAACCCATGGTTTATTGTTGGCTTATGAACTGTGCACCATGGTTTGTTATCTCGGCTAAGTTCGGACAACATGATGACCCACGTTTCAACAACAACCCACGGTTCAACGACAACCCACACCCAACCCATACTCCACCCTTGAGTGTGGGTTATCATGTTGTCTGAACCCAGTCAATAACTTGTTTGACACCTCCAGGCAAACTGAAAACCTCCCACCTCCTCGTTAGGAAGCCCAGGTCCTTCTGTATTTCTATTTAAAGTGTAATAATTATTTCCAAATTTGCATCTATAAATATAGATTAGCATATGCAAATTTTATGCAAAATTGTCTCCACTTTTTTGGTGATTTATACGTGATGATGAACATGGAGAGAGGAGAACGTACATTTTCTCTGATACCTGCACATAAATCTCCTGAATGTTTATTTGTAGAAGGCGTCAGGTATCCTACTCAAATTATGTCTTCTCTCCTAGCTTCAACGTTTCTGTGACAGACAATCATTCTATCAAGTTCAATGTTAGGTCTGCCATCAGCCTTTTCCATCCCACTACATTTTAGGCACCTCTTCCCTTTAAAATCCTTTTTTTAAAAAAGTGCCACCTGTATATTTATTTCATAGATTTCATAGATAGAGTTGGAAGGAGCCTACAAGGCTATCGAGTCCAACCCCCTGCTCAATGCAGGAAACTAGAGGAGGGGTCTCCCATCCAAGTAATAACCAGGCCTGACCCTGCTTAGCTTTCCACACTCAGACAAGCTGAGCCAGCGTAAGCCTTTGCTGATACCCTCTTTATACCCCTCATTACAAATAACACAGAAACATTTCAGTTAGAAAACTCCTTTGGAGATGGCAGGGTGACGTCATGGGTGCTGGCCAATTTGTGCCATTCTCAGCCCACTTTTGGCTAAACTTGCTGAACTGGCGTGGGATGGGGGGGCTCAGAGTTCGATTGTGGAGGGAATACATTTGTACTTGAAGGAACTCTGTAAGTACTATATTGACTTCACACTAAATCTACAAAGCTTGCAGAGGGTAGTGAAGGCTTGCAGTCCATAAGCTCCCAGGTAGCTTTGGGAGTTTATGGCAGGTGCAGTGCTAGGTACTGGAAAGATCCGGGGCTCAGGCCCACAGGACAAAAAAGTGTGTGTGTGTGTGTGTGTGTGTCTGTAAAGGACCCTGTCTCCTAAGGGCACCCCTATTTGTAAAAAGGGATGTATGGACAGGGGAGAGGAGGGCATTTGATTTCAGGAAAAAACCTCAGGTGGAAAGATTCAGGGGGGGGCAGCAGGAGGGGAAGCACATGTGGGCAAAAAGCAAGCTCATCCAAGGGGATCAGATGAAACAAGAGATCCTCAGGGCCCCTGAACCTTTCTTTCAGCAAGTGTCCATGGACAGCAAGGTGGTGAGGCAGAGGGCCTCCCGGAGATTTGGGGCTCCAAATGAAAGATTCGGGGCTCCAGCCCTAGTGGGGCCGCCCCCTTAACACCGCCTCTAGTTTACGGGCTGCAAAGCTTTGGAGCGAAATGGTCAGAGGCTTGTGAGCCTGCCTCGGTGACATTTGCAACGTCCCTGATTAGATTTTTGAAATCAAGTCAGGCTGGAGGTGAACCTGAGCCAAGCTTCTCAAGAGCCAGGGATCCTTCCCCAAGACCCGCAAAAAAGATTATGAACGCCAAAACTCTCTGGAGAAGAAAAGGTTCTATTTGTTCTGAATGAGATGAGGCAGCTTCCCAGACAGACCTGCGACTCTTCGGAAATTCTCCTGGTCTTCACTAGTTCCTAATTTGCAGTTATGCTGGCCTCAAGCCTGGCTCTTTCTCTAGTGAAAGCTTTTCCTCTAGCGATGATGGTACCTGGTCAGGCCTGAAGGGATGCAGAGCAAAAACTCAGCTGCCAAAAACAGAACAAAAACTCAGAACAAAAACTCAGCTGTGCTAGACTTGCTTTTCCCAGACGAGACGGTGTAGGAAATGACAAGGAGGAGACAATCCAGAGATCTTTGAGTCCTAGAGAAGGACTATCTAGGGTGGATTTCCAGGAAAATGTGGTCACCTGGAGGTGTGACAAAAAACACTACCTGCCAGATCCTACGAAGTGAGAAGCAGTTTAAAAATAAAGTAAAATGGTGTGATTCCTCTCACCGTTTGAGAGCTCGAACAACCAGTTTGCCAGCTGGCTTCAAGCCCACTGGGGCATGTTAACACACGTTGTTGACAATGGGTGTTGCTGAGCATCCCTCGGTGGTGACAGTGGTCGTTTACGCCATCCATGTAGATGGCACTTTCTAAAGGATAAAGGGGCAGCTCCCTGCCCCAAAGGGCTTACAATAGAAAACAACACAAGGGAGACAAGAGGTGAATGGGGTGGGTTGGGGTGGATGAAAGCAGGGGGAAACTGGAGAAGAACATGTGATGGTTGCATTTACATATACTTTGACTTATTTGAAGTAGGCAGGTATGTGAATTACCGGATGATGATGATGATGATGATGATGATGATGATGATGATGATGATGATATTACATTACATTTATATCTTGCCTTTTTTCCTCTTGCAAAGAACACAAGGCGGCTTATATAATCCTCCTCCTCTCCATTTTATCCTCACAACAACCCTGTGAGGTAGGCCAGGCTGAGAGTCAGTTACTGGCCCAAAGTCACCCAGTGAGTTTCATGGCCGAGTGGGGACTAGAACCCGGATCTCCCGAGTCCCAGTGACTCCCGAGCGAGTCCGACACTCTCACCACTACGCCACACTGGCTCTCACTGGCTCTTTGCTTTATGGCAAAGGCTTCATCTCCAAATAATATTGCTCCCATCGCCCCGACAAAGTTACTTTGATTGAGGAGTCTGTTGTGTTCCAAGCAACTCGTGAACTGGCATGCTTTTTATTCCGCAATTAAAGCGTCATCTCATTCATCATCCTGGCCAGCCGATCAAACCCTGTGGGTGGTGTCATTAGATGGATTGCTTTGTTCAGTTCTCCCTAAATAGGCTAAAGGTGAGTATTGGGCTGGAAAAGAGAACTCCAGTGTCTCTGCTGAGCCTGATTTTCATGTCGAGGAAACCTTAGGGAGGTGAGAGATGCACGTTTTGCTAAGCTGAAGATGAAAGGCAGCAAGGATCCAGATACAGATGTTAGCCTGACCAAGGGTTGCTGTCTTGGGGGGGGGGGGGAGACTTGGTTCAGGAGTCTCTAAAAGAGAGTATTTATTTATTTATTTATTTAAAACATTTATTTACTGCCCATCAACCAAAAGGCTCCTTGGGTGGTTTACAAAACCAGTAAAACAAAACAAAACAAAAAAAACAACAAAAAAACAACACAAACATATTAAAATACACCAAGATAAAAAACAAGCAGCCAAATAAATTCAATCCCGAGGTACAGTGGAGAGAATAAAAAGGATAAGAGGAATAAAATCATCCATTAAAATATTGGGTAAATAAAAAGGTCTTCACCTGGCGCCTAAAAGAATAGAGGGTAGGCGCCAGGTGGACCTCCTTGGGGAGTTGATTCCATAGATGGGGTGCCACAACTAAGAAGGCCCTTCCCCTTGCTGCTTGAGATCCTGGGGATGGTGGTAGTTGTAGTCCAACACACCGAGAGGGCTCTAGGTTGGGGAAGGCGGGACTAAGCTGAAAAGCCTCCAAATTCTTTAGCCTTTCCTCATAAAGTTGCAGCTTTTGAAAAAGTTGGGGGTGCTTTCTCTTTCTCTTCCACATTCAGCTGTCGCCTCATGGGCAGAAATGAATTGGGCTGTTGGCCCCGACTGCGGCCCTATGGAACTTCCATGCTCAGAGGCAGTGGTATCAGTCTTTTCGCTGTCAAAAGGGCACAGAAAATGCATTTGCATTGACCATGCTTGAACCTCCAAGAAATAATAAGATAATTTAAAAGAATGTGTGCATCAGAAAATATTAAAGTGTATTCCAATAGAAAGTTTATCCATATTATAACTTCCTCCCCAAAAGAGGTGACTACTGGACATTGCCAAAACATATGATTAAAGGAAGCATTAGCAATATTACACCTCCAAGCAGTTAGCTGACTTAGAAATGTGAAACAAAAGCTTTTGTTGAATAAGACGTAACCTGAGCCCCAGTGAAACTTCAGATATAGACGCTAAAGCGGCAATCCATTGCTTAGACTGAATTGGACATTCCAGTTCCCTATTCCATTCCTGCATTAGACACTGTGCATTGCTTTTATTCACCGATAATAAATATTTATAAACATGGATCGTGGGTCAATATAACTGCTCAGCCTCAATAAGTGTTTCCAGTAGCAGAGGAGACGGAGGGCCAAAAGGGCCAAACATAGATTCTAACAAATGTTGCAGTTGCGAGTATTGCCATTCAGCTGTGGCAGGCAAATCGTATTTGTCTCACCAATAAAAAACGGAAGAAGCTCATCACCATCCCACATTAATTGAGCCAAAGTAAAAATCAACTTGTCCGTCCAAGTCCACCAAAAAACCATTTTCTTACCAATTTTTAAGCCTGGATTTCGCCATAAGGTCAATTTAGCATGCAGAAATGGATCAAAATGTAATTGCCGCAATATCTGGAAAAACTCCTTATGAAACGTGTGCTATTTTTGGTTTCCTCCCATGAAACATTTCATAAGGAGTTTTTCCAGATACACTCCACATGTCACACTAGCAACCATAACTGTGGGAAGAACCCTATCCATTTCAATATGCCAAGAGGCTCACGTGCCATCCATTTGGAACGAGGATGCAGACAAGAAGATTCCAGAACTGACGAAGGTGGAAAATCTAATCTAAGAAGAAAAGACCAAAATTTAGTACAAGTCAGCAAATAGGCCCGATGATATAACGCAAGATCCAGAAAGCCAACCTCACCTTCCTTAATAGAAAGCTGCATCCTTTTCAAGGATATCTGTGGTAGAAAGGAACCCCAGAAAAATTTACAAAACAAAGAATTACATTTTTGAAAATAATTGCCAAGTATGTACAAAGGAATCCCATGTAAAACATGAAAAATGCAAGGTATGATATTCATCGTAACCTTACCCCACAAGCTTAACGTTAAAGATGCCCATCTGTCTACATCCTGTGATATGTCATTAATCAGCTTCTTCAAATTTAGCTTAATCCTTTGCGATATGTCTCTAGGAATACATATTCCCAAGTAAGTAATGGAATCCAGGCACCATCGAAATTGCCAATTGGCCAATACACTGTGCAAGATGATATCTCCAATCAACTTCAATTCAGACTTTGACCAGTTAATTGAATAGCCAGACAATTTACTTCAAAAGCATTAATCAGCCGCATCAAAGCTGGAATAGATACCTGGGATTGTGAAATAAATAATAGCAAATCATCTGCACAAAGGATAATTCTGAATTCTACACAATTATGCACAAATTATGCTGTGAATACTACTATTCTGTCTAATAGCACACGCCAGGGTTTCCAAATGTAAGTCGAATATCAATGGAGAAAGCAAGCATCCCTGTCTTCTGGTCCCTCTCCCAAGTAGAAAGAAAGCTGGGGGGGGGAACGTTGGCCATAACTCTGGTTGAATATAAAATTTTACCCCATTTCAAAAATTCAACAGGAAAACCGAAATTGGTCAACGTAACGAAAATACATTTACAATGAACTTTGTCGAAGCCCTTTTCAGCGTCCAAAGAAACAAAAGTGGTCTGTTCTGTTCTATCAGAATTTAATGCTATTAAGTCAACAACAAATCTGAGATTATTGGGCCCCCTATCTATGTTTAATGAATCCCACGCAATCTGGTCGATCCAGTGTTATAATAACCTGTTGCAATCTTATCGGCCAAAATTGCAGTTCATATTTTTAATATCGACATTAATTCATGAGATAGGTCGTTAATTGGCACAATAGATATGATCCTTGCCAGGTTTGGGAATCACAGTAATATAGGCTTTTAACGATGCTGAGAGGGAGCCTGCAGAGGCAGGGTTAGGGGGTGGCCCACTAGGGCTAGAGCCCCAAATCTTTCATTTGAAGCCCTGAATTTCCCAGAGGCCCTCTGCCCCACCACCCTGCTGCCCAGGGGCACTTGCTGAAAGAAAGGTGCAGGGGCCCTGATGATCTCAGTGCATCTGATCTCCCTGGATGAGTTGCTTTTTGCCCACAGGTGCTTCACCTCCTGCTGCCCCCCCCCCTTGAATCTTTCCGCCTGAGGTTTTTCCCTGAAATCAAATGCCCTCCTCTTCCCTGTCCTTAAACCCCCTTTTACAAATATGGGTGTTCTTAGGAGACAGGGTCCTTTAAAGACACACACACACAGAGAGAGAGAGAGACTGTAGAGCATATGTATATTAGCAGATGCAAATCTGTGCCTTTTTTTTTTTTTTTTTTTTTGGTCCAGTGGGCCTGAGCTGTGGATCTTTTCAGTACCTAGTGCCATCTCTGGGAGTCCAATTCAAAAATATAGGTAGAAGAACAATGCAGTTTTGGAACGAAAAAGCTAGATAAGGTCTTATACCACTCAATTGGAAGCCCATTCAGATCAGGTGACTTCCCAGTACTCATGTTCGTGATTGCCTTCATAATTTTCTCAGCTTGTACAGGAGCTGAAAGAAGCTGCCATTGTGAGGAATCTATACATGTTAGATTAACCTGGGAGAAAAACACATCCATATCCTGCTCCGATATTTTATTACCCCTACTGTATAGATCCAAATAAAACTTTAAAATTGTGAATTTATTTCTACAGGAGAGGGTGTATATCTTATTAGTCTAATCTTTCATAGCTGCAGTTTACATTACGGTGTTCACACTGTTTAAGTCAGCATGCCAAAATCTTACTGGGATGTTCACCATTTTCCCAATATGCCTGTCATTAACAGGTTAAAGCAAATTCCGCCTGCTGGGAGAGAATACTGTTCAACTCGTATTTCACGTTCTGCAACTCTTGATAGGGCTGTGCAGAGAAAGAAATTGCAAACTGGGTTATATAAGTAATTCCAGGTTCTCATTAAGCAATCTTTGTTGCATTTTTTGCATGCAACACTGGAAAGATAAAAGCTTCCCCCTTATAACACAATGGATGGAAGACTTAACGACACTTTCAACATTTGAACAGATGACATACAGACGCCACTCTCGAATAGACATATGCCGGTATATGGATATTTTGTCTGCTTTCGTTGAAGCTTTTCTATGATTGATGCATTTCAATTTATGCAGTTAAATGGATATATATCCATTTAATTGCATATATATATATATATATATATATATCTTCTTTTTCTTCTCTTTTTTTAATTTAGATTTTGTTTTGTTTTGTTTCAATGAAATTCACAATAAAAAATAAATTGGGGGGGAAATGTTCAGAGGCAGTATACCACGTGCTGGGAACAACGTTCCTCCATGTTCAGAGGCAGTATACCATGTTCCTGGGAGCCTCTGGGTGGCCGTTGTTGGAAACTGGATGTTGGACTCGATGGGGACCTTTGGCCTGATCCTGCACAGCGCTCTTCTGCTCTTCTGTTCAGTTAAAGAACATGGGAAACACACGCCAGACAGGAGTTCCTGGACCGAAAGCATTGGAATGGAGCCTTGAATCAAGAACCATTCTACGTGGGAATGAAGAAAGAACCAGCCTTCAATCTTTGCAGCAAAGACTGGATTCAGGAGGGGTCTGTCCCGTCCCCCCAATTAATCTGTGGCACCTGAAATGCAGCTTTTCTCAGAATGTGGCAGAGTTGTAGGCCAAAGACATCTGGGGACCTAAGGTTGGAGAACACTGCGTTAGGGGAAGCTCCAAAATTGGCAGAGCAGCAAAGTTGGAGAGGGGTTTTAACCTCCCCCCCCCCGTGTCATTTTCCATATATCTAAATTGTCCCCCCAAACTTGCCATTACTTCATCACTACAAAATTACAGGCCCCTCAGATAAAGGCTAATGGCTTGCTTGTGTATTTATTTCGTTATTAATAATGCGTGTATACCTCTTAAGTGGTAAACAAACAAACAAACAAACGTATTTTTAAAAAAAATCGCTGTTGAAATGCACTGTTAATGAACAACAACAACAAAACGAAATAAATAAATACAAGGAAACAATGAAAAGAAACAATAAAACGGAGCAGTGTGTCAGGATATAATCAGTTACACAGCAGGGAAAGTACATTTTCCAGGGGCGTTCAAAACACACCGCATTTTCTCACCCCTGAACTGCTCGGGGAACGGTGCTCCAGAGGGTGGGTGGTGCTAATGAGAAGGCCCGCGTCTGAGATGTTAAGAATAAAAGGACATGAGAAGAAACATGGTTAGCATACGGTTAGGAGCTTCCCTGCATGATGCAACCTCCCGAAAACTTGGGTTAGACTTGGATTGCAACAGATAATTAGCCTCGCGTAATTGACAGAGGATGCTGAAAGCCAGAGAGCTTCTAAGAAAGCAATCCTGGAGTCCCTGGGTGAGTGTCCCGGGGATCGCAGGACTGCCCGGATTCCCTCTTGCTAGGTCGGACACAGCGCTCGGAAGGGGAAGTCGGAGATCTGACCTCGCTCCCCGTCCCGCTCACAGCTGGTGCGGAAAAAAGAACCACGCTGGCTGCCCTCTGAGGTCGGAAAAGCGACCTCGGTGGAGGAGGAGGAAAGGGGGCGTTCTGGTGGGCAGGGAGGAGGCGAGACCGGAGAGGCCAGGGATACTCATATCCTGAGCCTCCTCCCCACACACCCCTCCGAAGTGCCCTCACTAGAAGGGCTAAAAAGTCTGTCTAGCGAATTCTGCATCGGATGATCGGATTCCTCCGAGTTCAGGGGCTTCCGATCACCGAGGGTGCAATCACTAGGATTGTGCCCTGAGTCAACCTTTCCCAGCTGGGTGCCCTCCGGATGTGTTGGACTACAACTCCCAGCATGCCCCAGCCAGCTATGCTGGCTGGGGCATGCTGGGAGTTGTAGTCCAACACATCCGGAGGGCACCAGGTGGGGGCACCTTAGCTGGAAACATTTGGCTTTTTAGTTCAGACTGAGACCATCCGCAGAGGCCTTTAATCGATCTGGGTTTGCATCTCTCTGCCACACACTCGTGTTATACTTGATTCTATTAATATACGGCAAAGGGAGACTTAACCCAGATCCATACTCCTACGCACACACAAACCCTCCAACGTTGCACAAGCGACAAATTGGGGCATGTTTGCGATATCCCATTTCTTCTCCTACCAAAGAGCACGGCCTGGATTCCACACCCTACGCATGTCACATCTGTCACACAGCTCTGCTTGGCCCTCTGCCTCTCGGTAACTAATTGCCCATCAAAGCCAGTTTCTAATCCAAAATGATACTTGTTCTTTAGGGCAGGGGTAAGAACATCAGAAGAGCCCTGCTGGATCAGAACAAGGGTCCATCTAGTCCAGCATTCTGTTCATACACGGGCCAGCCAGCGGCCCCAATGGGAAGCCCACAAGCAGGACTGTGAAGGATCACCAACAGGATCCTTTGCGTGAGTTCGGCGCTTAACGGGTTAACCGGCACTGAATTACAGCCCGTACGAGCGCTAGCAATCACCTACGAGGCTTTCGCGCACAAGAGGAAACCGCAGTCCTTTAAATGACCAAATAAGGCTTTTATTTGTTTACACAAAACACAGAGCGGAACTAACAGCTTTCCAGGAATACTACAACAGCAACACAACCTTAGCTGACCCCTGGGTTTCTCAATGAACAGGCTTCGGCTAGCGGAGTGAATCTAGTCAATTACCTCAGACCAAAGACTCTGCGTCTAGTCAGTTTCAGCCTGGCTCTGGGTCAGCCGATCCGTGGATGAGACTGGCGTACTCGGGCTGCCGCTTGGAAGATGAATCTGGCCCCGAAGTACCCGTGGTTCCCAACAACCCCAACCCGGAAGGGAGAGGGGTTTTCTACCCCCTGAGTTCCCGCTCTCCCCGCCCCCCAGGTCAGGTGGGGCTTATGCCTGCCCCTTCGTTTCAGGTGGGCTTATTCCTGCCCGGGAAGAAGGTGACGTACTAGTACTTTGCAGCTCTTTGAGACTGCCCTGATAGTTTGATGGTCCTTGATGGTCCTTCCTCGGTTTTGTGGATCTCCACCGAGACCTTCCTTTGTTGGGGGATGATGGTCCGTCTGCTACCTCTCCTATGACTTCATCCCCCCTTCCTTGCCCCCTCCCTTGGGCGAAGACCGTGTGTGTGTGCGCGCGGACTTGTGTTGTGCTTTCTCCACAAGGACATGAGTGCAACAGCACCCTCCCAACGATGTTCCCCAGCAACTGGTGTAAAGAGGCATATTGCCTGTGATACAGGAGATAGCATGTAGCCACCTGACCAGTAGCCATTGATAGCCTTCTCCTCCATGGATTGGTCCAGTCCCCTTTTAAAGCCCTCCAAACTGGTGGCCATCACTACATCTTGTGGAAGTGAATTCCATATTTAACGCTGCACTGTGTGAAGACTACCTTCCTTTGATCTGTCCTGAGTCTCCCACCAGCCGGCTCCATGGGATGGCCCCGCTGGGTTCTAGTATTGTGAGAGCGGGAGAAAAATAATGTCTCTCCACACACCACTTTCCCTGCACCAGGCATAATTTTGTACACCTCTATCATGTCTCCCCTCACACGCCTGCTTTCTAAGCTAAAGAACCAGAGGCCTCCCCTGAAGATCTTAAAAGTAGGCTGGGGATATATAGGGGAAGAGGCGGTCTGCTAGGTATCCTGGTCCCGAGTTGTGTGTAGGGCCTTTGCATGTCAACAACAGAATCTTGAACAGGGCTCGGTCTCTAATAGACTGCCAGTGCAACTCTTTTAGCGCATGTGTTATGTGAACACAGCTGGGTGCCACACTGAGCACCCTAAACGCGGCACCCTGCACTAGCCGCAGCTTCCGAACCAGGCGCAAGGGCAGCCCCACACAGAGTGCATTGCAGTAGTCTAGTCGTGAGGTCACCACTTTATGGATTGTCATGGTTAAGCTGCCCCTACCCAGGAATAGGCATAGCTGGCATGCCAACTGAAGTGAGTAGTGGATGCTCCGGGCCATCGAGGTCACCTGGGGACCTGTTCCTTCAGAGGGAAGTGCAACCCCTTCCGGAACAGGTAAACAACCCAATTCCTGGACCTGGGAACCACCCACCCAATAGTATCTCTCTCTGATCAGGATTCCGTTTCAGTTTACTGGCCCTCCTCCAGCCCATGATTGCTTCCGGACACCGGTTCGGAATGTGCATGGCCTCTCCTGACGCAGGTGTGTCATCAGCATGCTGACGATGACACCTTGCACCAAATCTCATAATGACCCCCCACCCTACACATGGCTCCATGTGGATGTGTTCAACAGCGTTGGGGAGAAAATAACACCCCGTGGGCATTATTCCAGGAAAAGGACAGCGGGAGGGGGGGGTGGAAGGACTGGGACGAAAAGAGTTCACCCCCACAAACGTGCTCTGCCTGCCATTGCTTTGGTCAAATCCAAAATCTCCCGTCGTCAAGAGCTTTGAGATAAAAAAAATAACAATGGGAAATCTGATCCACACATCTCCCACGTCACGCGCACTTTGGCCCTTCACAATTATGCTACAGCAGGAAGGGATTGATATGCCATCGGCACCGCCCTGGCACACATGTAGGCATAGCCTGCTGTTAATTAGTAATCCTTCCTTCGACCTGCGTGGTGGTGATCTGTTGCTGTGTTGTCCGGACAGGTCACCTGCGGCCACAAAGGGAATCATTACGTAGGCCACTGGTGGGGAATCGGAGCCTGTGAGCTGAAGCCAGCCCTCCTGGGGGCCAAATCCAGCACTCCCAGCCGCTGTGCATCTTGTCCCCATTCTGAACGGCTGAAATGTTATCGAGGCTTAGTTATTACCTAGTAGTAAGGGCTTTAAGTGAAAATATGGGGGGGTATTTTTATTTTTTATTCTTATTACATTTATAACCCGCCTTTTTTCTCTTGCAAGGCTTACATAATCCTCCCCCTCTCTATTACATCCTCACAACAACCCTGTGAGGTAGGTTAGGCTGAGAGTCAGTGACCTCGCTCCCCCTCCAGCTCACAGCTGGTGCAGAAGCTCACCTAGTGAGCTTCATGGCCGAGTGGGGACTCGAATCCGGATCTCCCGAGTCCTAGTCCAACACTCTAACCACTAGGCCACACTGGCAAAATATTTTTTTTATTTTGACCCTCCCCACCACCGGAATGCGGCCCTCGAGGAGAGTTTCTCTGAAATTGAATTCGGGCTGCAAATCCACAGGGCTACGTAGGCTGTTGGACTCAGTAATGAGGTGTTGGCGCATGCATGAGGACATGGGAAAGCGCTTTTCCAGGATTCGTGCAGACACAGCCTCTGATGCAGGGTTGCGAAACTCTGAAAACCCTTTATCTGCTGCCTTGTTTTGCCACCTGGCTATGCATGCACGAAAAGAGATGAACTGGATTCACCTCTCTCACTTTTTAATCAATACTTCAGAACACTCTGACCTCCAGGGACAAAAGCCCCAAAGTGATGGCTCGCAAGGCTTTTAGGTAATAAAGGTATACCGTACTCTCCGCACATTTCTCCAAGGAAGCGCAGGGAATGTAAGCGAAGTAAGGAGCATCACATGCTTAACAGGGCAAATGAGATTTAGGGTGCAATCCTATGCATGTTTAGACAGAAAAAAGTCCTACAAGTTGCTGGGACTTGTAGGACTTTTTCCTGTCTAAATATGCATAGGATTGCACCCTTAACTTGCAGTCTCTGATCCAAAGCCAAAACTTGAATGGCTTTTCTGTATACAGTAATACCTTGGATTGCAAGTAACGTGGTCTGAGAGCGTTTTGCAAGACAAGCAATTTTTTAAAAATAAATTTTGATTTGATAAACAAGCGACGTCTTGCAAGACAAGTAGTCGTAGGGATGTAACCACTCGCCTCGAGTGGGGCGTAGCGGGCTGAAATCGGCCCCGCTCACGCCCGCCAGAGACTCGCTTTGATATAAGAGTGTTTTGGATTACAAGCACGGTTCTGGAACGAATTGTGCTCTCAATCCAAGGTATTACTGTATCTAAATCAAGAGTCCGTGGATGGCAGGGAATGTTGTAGTCCAACACCTCTGGAGAGCATCAGGTTGGGAAAAGCTGTGCTAGGGCTTCCTGTGAGATCTGTGGTGGAAGGAAGGAAGGCAGTTTGCACTTGCTCAGAAGAATTCTTCCGTGTGTCTTTTTGTTTTGCTTTTTTTTTTTATTTTTATTTTTTTAATTCTTGACGTTTGCTCAGCCTGTCACCTACCACTGAAAACAGATTCTGGAACCTGGGTCCCCAGTGAGACCTGCCTTGGCCAATCCACGCATAGGAAGAGCTCTACCTCCCCAACAAGCAGCATTCAGTGGTATACTGCCCCTGACTATGGAGGCTCCATTTAGCGGTCAGCAGCATTAATAGTCATGAATAGCTTGATCCTGCATGAATTTGGCTCCTTTAAATCCCCTTTTAAAGGTGTCCCCTTGTAGCAGCAAATTCCAAATGTGAATTGCACTGGGTGAAGACATATGTTCTGTTCTTTTGGGGGGGGGGGAGGCATATTCTCTTACTAGGGCAGGGGTAGGGAACCTACAGCCCAGGTGCCAAATCCAGCCTTTTGGGGTTCCTCAGTAGACCACACACCCCTCAACTGACCCCACCCCCTTTCCCTAGACCACCGATTGTTAGGGGGACTCCCAGCTCATCAGGCTTAGTTACTCACAGTAAGTGGCATAGTGGTGAGAGTGTTGGACTGGGACCTGGGAGATCCGGGTTCTAGTCCCTGCTCGGCCATGAAACTCACTGGGTGACTTTGGGCCAGTCACTGACTCTCAGCCTAACCTACCTCACAGGGTTGTTGTGAGGATAAAATGGAGAGGAGGAGGAGGAGGATTATGTAAGCCGCCTTGGGTTCCTTTCAGGAAAAAAGGCGGGGTATAAATATAATAAATAAATAAATAAATAAAATAAGAGCTTTAAGCTAAAAAAATGGGGGGATTTTTGGTATCGCTTTTGCATTCAGCCCCACCTGTTGCTGGAACGCGGGCCCCGGCAGCTTCTCCGGACTTGATAGCCTTGTAGGCTCCTTCCAACTCTATGATCTATGAAATCTATGAAATCTATGAAATCTATGAATCTGGTCCTTGGGCTGAAAGAGTTTTCCCATCCCTGGTCTAGGGTCCTTTGGGCTGTCGCAGTTAAAGCCCTTGGCCCTTCTGAGGAAAGGCAGAAACAGAGATGGACTGAGAGAGAGAGACGGTCAGGTAGGAATAAAACTTGGCTGGCTTTATTCCAGGCGTCACATTGTAGAGGAGGCACGTTTCCAGATTTCTGGCACAAACTGCTGTCTGCAGAGCACATGCATGAGTCAGGCTCTATATTGAAATTACAGGAAACAGTAATCAAATCAGACAATAACAGCAGAGACCCAAGTCCTCCGGATTGGTTATCGTGGCATACCCACGGGCAACACGCGGCGTAAGCATCCCGTGTTGCTGCCCTAATTAAGCAACTAGTTCAAAATTTAGTCCTGATTCAAAAGTTGAGTGAATTAATCCTACCACAAGCAACTTCTAAATTCAGTGGTCTGCGTGCAGCGTGACTCAGTTTCCCCACGTGTGTATGTGTGTGTGTGTGTGTGTGTGTGTGTAAAGCATTTATACCCTGCCTTTCCTATGGAGACAGCTGATAAGGCATCTGACCACAAGATGAAACAATAAACGAACCATTTAAAACAATCCTTGTATTGCAATAATGAGACATGGTAGAGTGGCAGAAAACAACAATGCAATGGCAGAATTATTTTAAAACCACTGAGAGTTAAAAACCAAACTCAGTAAGGCAACACGTCATGGCTTTTATGCCTTAAGGCAGTCTTCTCCAATGTGATGCTCCACAGATGCGTCAGACTGCGACTCTCTCAGCATCCCATTGGCCATGCTGGCATGACAGGAGTTCAGTGCAATTCTGCAATCCAATATAGGTCTTCTCAAACCCACTCCAACCAAAACAAAGACCCACTTAACTCAACATATAAAGAAGAATGTACAGTAATACCTTAGATTGCAAGTAACTTGGTCTGAGAGCGTTTTGCAAGACAAGCAATTTTTAAAAAAATAAATTTTGACTTGATAAACAAGCGACGTCTTGCAATACAAGTTCATTGAACCCGCGCAGAAGACCAGGTTGTCGGTCTTCCACTATATATATATATATATATATATATATATATATAATATAGCAAAGCAATTGGTAAAACAGGAATAAAATATATATTCTTTAATTTCTGTCAAATGTTTCAACCTCCACATTCGTCAGTAGCAGTTTGTTAGTATGAGCCTTTCTACACGAGGCATTTATTGTGCACTCATGGTTGCTTCCCCTCCAGTTTCACTTCTATTTTTTAAGAGCACTTTCCCGGGTTTTTAGAGTGCGGAAAATGGAATAGTATTTCAAAAAGTGAAAGAAAAGGTATTTTCCTACTTGTGTATTTGCAATATTCCACTATAGCACAGCACCACCTAGTGGTTATGTGGTAGAAAAGCAGGAAAGAAAAGCTTTTTGTGTACCAGAAAACAGGGAGTGTCCATGGTAAATGGGGGGGGGGGCATGCCAATTCTTACACCAAAGATCCCTGCTTCATTTCCCTGGCCCAGTTCCGTCACCCGCACACTATTACAGGCTCCTGAAGGATTTCTTTGCCCATTATTTACTTGCATGACAGCAAATAATAACCCTAAGCCATGCCGATTTAAAAAGCAAAGAAGGCGTTTCCTCTTTTGCATCGAGATATACTAGGCAAACCAGGGCCGGCGCTACCGCTAGGCAGACCCAGGCGGCTGCCTAGGGCGCGTGGCGGAACAGGGCACAGCGTTTCTGCGCCCCTTCCTCGCCTCCGGCGCGCTCCTGCCCCGCCTGCCGCCTCCGCCGCGCCTCCCCGCCCGCCTGCCAGTCGCTGCTGCCGCCGCCGCCGCCGCCGCCACAACTCCCCCCCTGCGCGCGTGCGCCCGCCCGCCAGCCACCTACCTACCTTCCCGTCGTTTCTGGAGCCCCGCCGGCGTTGTTTTGGAGGGAGGAGGAACCAGGGCAACAGGGCTTAAACAGCCCTGTTGCCCTGGTTTCCCCGGCAAAAAAAAAAAAAGGGTGGGGTCCCGTCGCGTCATAGGCGGCGGCGGCGGCAGCAGCCAGCAGCGGGGGCGGGGGGAAGGTAGGTGGTGGTGGGGCGGCGGCGGCGGCGTGGGGGGGGGTTGCAGAGCAGGGCTGCTTTGCTCCGGAGCCCCCCCACGGCACGAGAGGGGGGGGACGCTAAATATAATTTGGCCTAGGGCGCCAAACAGCCCTGCACCGTTCCTGAGGCAAACATAATTACTCTGTCATAAAAGTTTCAGATTATCTTCCCTAGTTGCAGCATATGGAATCAAAGCCTGTGCACTTTTGGGATAGGTGGACATATTTGGAATTTTGAGAGAGTGGGGCGGAGGTGGGGGCTTGTCTAGCCATAAAATGGTTGCCATGGTGGGCAAGGCGGGTCACAAAACTCTCATTTCCCAGAAGGCAAAGCTGGAGAGACTAAAAGAAAAAGAACTCGCCCCAGAACCTAAGTACAAGGCAGGGGTGGTGTCCTCCTGAGCTCCAAAACACAAAACCATCCTTTTTGAACCCAAAAACGAGGAGGGCGCTGCAGGGCAGTGTTCATGTGTATCCACTCACACGGATGTGCACTGAAAGAGTGTAGATGCATTCGCACACGTTCCCACACACTGAGATTTAAATTTTAGGGACCTCTGGAAAGCGAATTCCACAGTTGGGTGACCACCACTGAGAAGGCCCCGTTCTATGCCTTTGGCATACTGTTCCCCATGAGCAGAAGCTCACCAGAACAGGGGTGGGGGTGGGGGTGGCAGCCCTCCCCTGACCATCTTAATAAGTGAAGGGGTTCACGTGGGAGAAGGTGCCTCCTCAATTTCTCTGCACCAGGGAGAAGAGGACGTAGTGCATCTGAGCATGTGTAAAGTGCCTTTCCCTCAACACTGAGCAATCATAGCCAATCTTCCAAATTTGCAGGATGAGAAGGTGAGGCTTATGAATCCCAGCATCTCTCTCTTTTCTCCCCACCCCAGAAGTTAATATTGCCAGCAGAGGTGGTGTTAGGGGGCAGCCAACTAGGGCTGGAGCCCCAAATCTTTCCTTTGAAGCCCCGAATCTCTAGGAGGCCCTCTGCCCCACCACTTTGCTGTCCATGGTCACTTGCTGAAATAAAGGTCCAGGGGCCCTGATGATGTCTGTTGCATCTGATCCCCCTGGATTAGTTGGTGTTTTGCCCACCTGTGCTTCACCTCCTGCTGCCCCCCCCCTTGAATCTTTCCGCCTGAGGTTTCTTTCTGACATCAAATGCCCTCCTCTCCCCTGTCCATACATCCCTTTTTACAAATAGGGGTACCCTTAGGAGACAGGGTCCTTTACAGACTTTAGAGTATATTGGCATATGCAAATTTGTACAGGGTTTTGTTTGTTTGTTTTTGTCCTGTGGGCCTGAGCCCCGGATATTTTCAGTACCTAGCATCTCCCCTGACTGCTAGTTGCTGGGGTTACCAAAATGCAGAGATGATGAGCCCCTTTGACTTCGATGGCCGTGTAGAAGAGAATTGTCGGGGAGGGGTGAGGAAAACTCCGTCTGCCCCAAATCCCCTCATTTACCCAGAAGTACAGGCGACATCTATCCTCTTTCGTGCCGCTCGAGCCGCCTCCATTGCTGCAGTGGAGCTGAGGTTTAGCAAGGCCATTTGAGCCGTTGGCTCGCTGCTAAGGTACTTGGCTGCTCTCCTCAGCACGACGCGGAAACTCAACCCCAGGAGTTAAGGTGGGGCTCTCTGATTGCACGCCACTCTCTAGAGCTGTAAACTCATCTGACACGGGCAGCTTCTCTTGCAGAGAAGGGTGCAAAGTTCCTTGTTCAGAAGAGGAGAGACGCGAGCCAGTGTCCATGCCAATGGACAGCAGGTCAACGGAGTTTGCCAGGATCAAAAAAAACCCAACTTCCCAGGGAACGAAAGCCTTGAGGATATCGTTCTGAACTTGACTGCCGACCCCGCTAGAAATGAGCAAGAAATAAAATATCTTTACTAAATATCTTTGACGGCGATAATCGGGTGTTACACCATAAAGAATTAATTTCTCTCCTACTGTTGGCAGCGAGATTAGCCCTGGCAAGATTCCGGAAGACCGGTGCCCAGTGGAGGCTGGAGGCTCCAGTGTCAGAGGGGCTGTGTATCCCCTCCGGATTTTAGTCTGAACTTTGCCACCAGTGACAAGTTCCATTCAGTAGGTGGATAATTTAAAAGAACGTGTGCATCCGTAAATCTTAAAGAGCGTTGTGTTGCTAAATGTATCCGTATTATGACCTCCACGCCAAATGGAGCAACCATTGGACATTGCCAGAACATGCGGGTAAGCGAAGCATTCACAGACAGTATTACCCTTCCAACCATTAGCTGACGTAGACAAGCCCTTCTTAAGAAGATGTTATGGTGTCCAGTAAACACGAAGCAGAAGTTTTTGCTGAATAAGGCGTAACCTGAGGTCCGTAGACCCTTCTGACACAGACGCAAAATAACGTTCCGCTGATTAGGTAAAATAAGACCCTCTAATTCCCTGTTCCATTCATCTTTGAGACTCTGTGTGTCATACTTAATTATGAATCCTGACGTACCTCGGTCTCGGACCTCATTCTGCCAAAATTGACATAGGTAGCCCTGGGTTCTGTAAACATGGCTTCCGCCGCCACAGGGAGCCAAGACTAGGGACACTGGAGAAATGCACAATGGACTCTGATGAGTTCGGATTTCTATGAATCCAACCGCAGATACTGCAGAGGGCTGGCTTTTCCAGAGTCGCACGGATTTAGCAGACTTGCAGACAGTTGATGTTGTTGTTTTACTTTCCATAATTTTACGCAAATTTAGTCGTAGAAAAAACCGGAAAATTAAAAAAACACCGGCCGAAAATGCACATTCCCCCTCCGTAGGTTAAAGCGTGAAAATGCGCATTTCAGGGGGATTTGTGCCTTTGCGGATGTGCGATTTTGCGCAAATGCGTACGAATGCATTTGCGCAAAATCCAATTCCATCAATGAACAGTCGACAGAACGAAAGGCGCCTCACAATCCGCAAAATGCAGACTGATTTTACGAAGTCCGTACATCCCTATCAAGACAGCCTTAGTAATAAGCTATTTTTTTGTTTGTTCTCGTGGTATGTTTTTAAGCTGCTTTTTGTTTGTTTTTTTTGTCTTTTAACTCTTGGTGTGTTGCTATTTTGTTCTATTTGTTGTGCTTTTTAATGACTGGGTTATTGTTTTTCTGGTTTTGTATGCCTCTCCCAGCCCTTTGGAGTGGCGCTCCGTTTGGAGAGGAAAATGCAGCTTATAATTTTGAGAAAATAAATAAATAACAGCACAGTGTCCTCGACTGTGTAAATTCAGTCAAGTTCAACAGTCTTAATCTCACCAGGTGGGGCATTGCAATCTGTCTAAATACACAAGCAGGTTCTTTGCCTTCCCCCCTTCTTTCTTTCAGATCAACAACGCATTGGCCAAGAGTGCATATTCACAACAGCGGTTCCGGGGGTCATCCATCCTGGCATTGCAGTAGGTATCACCCAGGAATGCAGAACCAAAAGCCCTGGAGACAAATCCAACCCTCTAGAGCAGTGTTCTCCAACCTTGGGTCCCCAGATGTTTTTGGCCTACAACTCCCAGCATGCCCCAGCCAGCTATGCTGGCTGGGGCATGCTGGGAGTTGTAGGCCAAAAACATCTGGGGACCCAAGGTTGGAGAACACTGCTCTAGAGGCTCCCGGAAGGCCCCGCTGCCCTTCCCCAACCACGAATCATTTGGTAGTTTCCTGGCTATTGTACAGTCCCCATTCTTCCCCCTCCCTAAAGTGACCCTCCTAAGGTTTAGTGACGGCAGTCAGAGCTTTAAGCTAAAATAAGCTGTTAATTTTTGTATTTTGGCCAGTCCCCTTTTACATCTCTCCCCCCCCCGCCCCCCCGAACCCTCCGCCTCTGCCTTGTACTTCCGTTCTTGGGCAACGTTACTTTTCTTTTGAGTCTCACCCAGTTTGCTTCCTGGGAAATGAGTGTTTCGTGACTGGCCAGGCCCAGCGTGGCCGCCGTTTTTAAGAATGGGCAAGGTGCCCCCACCCGGCCCTGTGGCAGCCATTTCACGAGAGTGCCCATCGCGACACCCTCTCAAAGTTCCAAATGTGCCACAGGAGGACCAGTACCGAAACAGAAAAGGACTTGGCACGGAGCGATCACGGTCTCATCTCTTTCCAGGCCCGGACCTTTCAGAGCAAGTTTCATCCTGAGGTTTAGCGACGCCAACGGCCTCGACGCTTCAAAACTGGACCCGACTGACGTGGCCCGGGAAATGATGGATGGCTACCGGAAAACTCAAGCCGGAGTCCAGGTGGCCACAGGGAGCATACAGGTGGAAGGTGAGCTGCTCCTTTGGTGGTCCTTTCTCACGGGTCTCTTTCTTCTTGAGCCCCTGGAGGGCCGCAACAAGCCAAAGCCGACAATTTAGGTCAACCTTCCCCAACCTAGGTTACAACTTCCATCATCTCCAGCCAGCATGGGCATTGGCCGTGCTGGCTGGGGGGATTCTGGGAGTCGTAGTCCAACACACCTGGAGGGCACCAGGTCGGATAGGGCTGGCTGACCTAGCTGGACCAGGGACAGGATCTGGATTGGTTCATAGCTCAGCGGCAGAGGACGTGCTGTCCTTTGCAAAGAGAAAGTTCCACCAGTTCCGTCTCTTCTCTTGCATCCCCAGTTAAAAGGTCGAAGGGCCAATGTATTGCACGGACTCTACCGGAAGAATGACGAGGAGGTTATTAAGGTTCAGCAGGTAGTGTAGAGAACTTTCGCAGCATCCAAAGCCAAGATAGTTTCTGGGAGCCACGCCAGGGCCTTACGTATAGCCTCAGCTTGTATTAGTTAGGGAGAGCACCAGAGATCGTCGCCTTGAAGCTGCCTTCCCCAATTAGATTCCTTAGATGGGGGCTGCTTTGCTATGAGAAAAGAAACCGTTTGCTTTACTGAAGCAGCTTCACCCCTCCGCCTGTCTCCCGGGAAGGGGAGTTAGCTTGTGGCTTACTGAAAGCCTCTGAAATGGGGGGAGAGAGGAACTCTATAAAATCCATACCTTGTTAGCTTGTGCTTTGGCTTTCGGCTTGGGACGAGGAGAGCGCTCAAGTGTCCAAGCAACTTGGGCCCCGGAATGGCGTCCGTTGTATTCGGAAGCCCTGCGACTGAGGGGATGTGTGCCAGCTTATCTTTGCCTGCTTATTGTTTATAATCTGCATCCATATTCCATCACTGTATTCAATAAACTGTATGTTATCTTTCACACAAGTGGTTTCATCCTTTCCTGGTTATCCTCGAATCTAAACTGAGGCGGTCTTGGCTGGACCAGGCCCATGGGGTAATACGGCCAAGAGCCTGGAGAACCATTTCCAATCAAAGAAGACAATACTGCACTAAGATGGGCCAGTGGTCTGACAGTAAATTTAGGGATGGAGGAGAAATTTGCCCGCTTCACATTTTAATGGGGACTGATCCAATTTCACACTTATGAACCAATCGTACTCAAGCCGCCTTGAGTGCCATTTTTTTTGGTAGGAAGGTAGGGCACTAAATAAATAAATACATGAACCGAAACTCAGTCACCCTCTGAAATTCACATTTCTCCAAATTCTGCAGTGAAGTTCTCCCATCAAAAAATGCATACAAAAATTCAAAATTCATGCGTGCGCGCGCGCGCACACACACACGGGGAGTTGTGGGGGATCTGTACAGAGCTGCATGTTTATTTTCAGGCTTGTAAACAGCCACTCGCTTGTTCGCCTTTGGTGAGTGAACCCCAGCTCCAGGCGAACAGGAAAGCTTTTGTAAAATGGGGCAAATCCGGAGGTGGTAGGGAGGGGAGTGTGAGTTTCTATTCCTCTAGGCCAGGGGTCTGCAACCCGCGGCTCCGGAGCCGCATGCGGCTCTTTCAAACCTTTGCCGCGGCTCCGCTCCGGTCTGAGACTCCGCTGGCCACCTGGCCTGGGCGCCTGTCACTTACCGTATTTTTCGCACCATAAGATGCACTTTTCTCCCCCCAAAAAGGAGGGGGAAATGTCTGTGCGTCTTATTGAGTGAATGCTGGGGGAAAAAACCAAATATTTTTTCCCCTACCTTCCTCTGCGTGCCTCCAACCGGTCCAGTGGAAGACAGGAGGAGGGCTCCTGCAGGGAAAAAAACTTGGCAACGGCAGCGGCACCCCACCCCCCCGGAAGCAGGGACTCGAGCGGGCGGGCGGTGGAAGAGAGGAGGGCTCCTGCATGCTCCCAAAAATTTTGGCGCAGCGGCAGCACCCCCCCCCCCGGGCAGCAGGGATGCGAGCGGGTGAGCGGCAGAAGAGAGGAGGGCTCCTGCACGCTTGCAAAAATGTTGGCGCGGCGGAGGCACCCCCCCCCCCCCGGCAGCAGGGACACGAGCAGGCAGGCAGCGGAAGAGAGGAGAGCAGGACAAGGCTGCCTGCTCCGCAAAAAACTTTGCCGCCGCCTCACATATGGCCTGATTCTGTTGGCGGGGGCAGCCCGATTTCGCTCTTCTGAGCGGCGCGGAGCATTCTCCACGCCGCTCTAGCTGCCGCCGCCGCCGCCACCGCTGGAGTCAATGCCGGAGCCGCTGAAGCTGCCGCCGCGTCACATCCAGCTGCTTCGGCGCGCTGGACCCCCGCGCTATGATTTTGGCGGGGGAACTTTGGCGGGGCGGGGGAACTTTGGCGCGGCGGCAGCACACACACCCCCCGGGCAGCAGGGACGCGAGCGGGTGAGCGGCAGAAGAGAGGAGGGCTCCTGCACGCGCCAAAGTTCCCCCCCCCACCGCCAAAAACATAGCGCGGGGTCCAGTGTGTCGAGGGACCAGCGCGGCCGGCTCGCCGCGGAGAGCACAAGCAGGCGAGGAGGCAGGTAGGCCTTTGGCTATCCGGGCATGCTGGGAGTTGTAGTTCTGCAACAGCTAAAGAGCCCCAGGGTAGGGGGAAGTGCTCTGTTTCCCAATCAGGGTGCCTCCAGCTGTTGCAGCTGCCCCTTTTGCCCCACATTAAAGACAGGCCTGAGTAGCACCCTCATCATCCACCAGCAACACCCTCCCCCCAGCAGTAGCACCCCCATCATCCACCAGCAAATCCTGCTGATGGATGATGAGGGGTGCTATTACCACATGGAGGGTGTTTCTGGTGGATGATGAGGGTGCTACTGCTGGATGGTGCTGATGACGGGATGCTACTGCTTGGGGGGGGGGATGTTGCTGGTGGCATCCCATCATCCACCAGCAACACCCCCATCATCCGTCAGCTGATAATTTCCCCTACCTATGCACCCAACATAATCCACCAGCTCTCGCTGGTGGATTATGTTGGGTGCATAGGTAGGGGAAATTATTACATTTTATATGTGGGGCACAATGTCACAATGGTTTTGCGGCTCCCAGTTTTTTTTTTTCTTCGGAAACGGGTCCAAGTGGCTCTTTTTGTCTTAAAGGTTGCAGACCCCTGCCTAGGCCTTAGATGTATCACAAATTGCAAATGGAGAATAGATCTAGCAATAGCTGTCATGATTATATGTAGCCTCCAGGGAGGAGAAAGAAAGCCACCAAAGGCCTGTTGCTGGCTGGGCATGATGGGAGTTGCAGTCAGACACAGCTGGAGGGTGCCCAGTTAGGGAAGGCTGTCTACTGCATCAGATGCCTCATGAGTTATCCTCACACAGACAGATGGGTTTAGGGTCAGGGGAGTCAGAAACAGTGGGGCCAGAAGACCATGAGATGTAAGAGGTCGAGTGGGGCAGTTCTATGCAAAACTCAAAACGTACAGGAGTGTCACCAGCTCCTGCGTTTCGTCTTTTTTCAGTCACTGCTGTTTTATCCTGTGCTTCCCCCCCACACACACACTTATCTGCAAACTGCAAACACTTCATCCAAAGCAGCGGGTTCTCTTCCGTGAACATTTTTCTCGCACATTCAGTCTCTCAAGTCTTTGAAGCGGCCCCTGGACTCTCCTTTTCGCAGCCTGGTGCCCGCCGGATGCCTTGCACTACAACTCCCATAATCCCTTCCCTTGACCATGCTGGCTGGGGCTGCTGGGCGTTGCAGTCCAAAGCATCTGGAGGACGGTGGGTTTCCTCCTCCTGCCCTTTTGCAGTTAATGCAGTTTAGATGTCGCTGGCCTTTCGGTAACAAGTGACAGCGCATGGCTTCTGCTCGGTTTGGGTGCTCCCCGATGAGGCTTTTAATGTGCGACACCCTGCCTTATTCACGGAATCTGACGTCCGTTGTCATCCACTTGTAACCCTCCTGTGTTTTCCCACTTTTCTTTTTTCTTATTGTGGAAAAGGAAAAAATAGCTGCACAATGCCTTCTATTTGGTAGTAATCGGACCCCTCAGTGTGGAAGCACCCTGCGTGCGTATGCGTGGCAGAAACTCGGTTTGCTGCTTGCTTGAAAAGCCATAGGATGGGACTTCGGACAAGGCAGGGGGTGGAGAAGCCAAAATAAAGGCATTTGCATAACAGCATGAGAAGCAATGTGTGTGTGTGGGGGGGGGGGGGGAGAGAATTACAAAACGTGGTGAGAATTTTTAGCAGGTTTCTGGTGCAATGCAATAAAACCACTTGGAAAACCCAGAAGCCTCACTATTCCCCCTGCCAGGAAAGGAGGGAGCCGCACGGCACAACTTGTTCTGCATCGCCCAAGGGAAGAGACTGAAAGAGGAGAGACTGAAAGAACTGGGCATGTTTAGCCTTCAGAAGAGGAGACTGAGGGGAGATATGATCGCACTCTTCCAGTATTTGAAGGGATGTCACACAGAGGAGGGCAAAGATCTCTTCTCGTTCATCCCAGTTTGCAGGACACGGAATAATGGGCTCAAGTTACAGGAACCTAGATTCCACCTAAACATCAGGAAAAATTTCCTGACTGTCAGAGCAATAAGACAATGGAATCAACTACCTAGGGAGGTGGTGGGCTCTCCCAGTCTGGAGGCATTCAAGGTGCGGCTGGACAGACATCTGTCAGAGATGCTTTGACCTGGATTCCTGCATTGAGCAGGGGGTTGGACTCGATGGCCTTGTAGGCCCCTTCCAACTCTACTTTTCTATGATTCTATGATTCTATGAAGCTGGGCTCTTCTCTCAACAGCAATGTGAGAATCTGCCACTGCTATGCTGCAGCTTCATAAGCAGTTTGTGATATGGTTGGTAAAAATAAAGATAGTGGCGAGTGCGAGTCAAATTCCATTAATCCTGCCCAAGCCCTTTGGGGTGCCTAAAGCACCTCTTTTGATCCTGACCTTTAAAAGCAGCAGTTGCTATAATGCATCAGCATCTCACAGATTCCCATACAGCAGCCTGCACCACCAACCTGGTGCTCTCTGTTCCCTCGACCAGCAGGCTTCCCCACACTTTAGGCTCAGAGACTTGCGGCATGGGCCCTCTTCACTCAGCGGAAGCATCCAGGAACTCCCTCACTGGGGCGCTTCACACAGCCTCCACACTACAGGCTTTCGGCTGAGCTGTAAAGACCCTGGGCCGCGAATTTTCATAATACAGCACTGGTGAAGTCTACTAATTTTCCCCTAAGTCTGCCAGAAAAGGGTCCCTTTTTAGGGCCCACAATTTTCATAATACAGTGCTTATTTTGATGACACTGGCTCTGAAAAAATGAATGTTAGGAAAATAGGAGTTATGTATCTGCTTCAATTTGTAGGACATGAAAAAATCCTATTAAGTAGTCTGCAGAGAACGATGTTCAACTGGTCTTTGCGGGGGGGGGGGAGGTTCAAGAACCACCACTCTAAGCTTTGTCAAGCAATTTAAAAATGCAATTTCCTTTCATCTGTAAACGTGTGTACTTCTGCATATCTAGGACTGTGGCTTACGCTGGCCCAGCTTGTCTTGAGCGTGGAAAGCTAAGTAGGGTCAGACCTGGTTATTACTTGGATGGGAGACCCCTCCTCTAGTTTCCTGCATTGAGCAGGGGGACTGGACTTGATAGCCTTGTAGACTCCTTCCAACTCTATGATCTATGAATATACAGGCCTGTGGCTTATGCTGGCTCAGCTTGTCTGAGTGTGGAAAGCTAAGCAGGGTCAGGCCTGGTTGTTACTTGGATGGGAGACCCTTCCTCTAGTTTCCTGCACTGTGCAGGGGGTTGGACTCGATAGCCTTGTAGGCTCCTTCCAACTCTATGAAATGAAATCTAGGACATTCCCCAAATATGTAGAAGCCACCACCTTACTTTTGGGCTGCCCCATTTTGCTCCCTAAGCAGCGCTCAAGCACCTGAGTTCACTATTACCAGGAATTAGTCCTTTACCTCTGCCCCACAAATTTATAAATCTTAGTCTGCTGTTCTTAGGGGACAATCCTATGCATGTTTAGACAAGAGAAAAGGCCTACAGCTCCCAGCACGCCTAGCTGGGGCGTGCTGGGAGCTGTAGGCCTTTTCTCTGTCTAAACATGCATAGGATTGCACCTTCAGTATGCTCCTTTTATTAAAGCAAATGCAAATTCCCACCAGTTTAAGCTTTTCTCACTTTCCAAACATTTTAGGGGCTTTTAATACCTTGGCCGGGTTTGTACTGTCCATACTGAGCAGACCAGAGTTGCACTCTACGCTCCAAGCATCCCCGACACGGACGAACTGGAAGTTGCTTATACCAGGTCAGAGTATTGGCCCATCTAGCGCAGTATCGTCTACTCCGGTAGCTCCCTTGAATCCCAAGGAGAGGTCTTTATCATGGTCTGCTACCGGATGCTTTTTAAACTGGAGATTGCAGGGATCGAACGGAGGGCCCTTCTGCGTGCAAAGCAAAGCGCTCTACCTCTGAGCTATGATCCCTCTCAGAACCTTAATTGAACCAGCAGGCCACATTCCTTAAGGTGACTGACTAGCGCATGGACCCGGCTTTGCAGCACAGGTTGGAATAGCCCATTGTTCTCCAACCTTGTGTCCCCAGATGTTTTTGGCCTACAACTCCCAGCATGCCCCAGCCAGCATGCTGGGAGTTGTAGGCCAAAAACAACTGGGGACACAAGGTTGGAGAACAATGGAATAGCCCTTAGTTCAGGGGAGGGCAACCTGTAGGCCAAGAAATCTGAAGGCCCCCAACTCCAATAATCCTTCACCACTGACTATGCTGGCTAGGGATGATGGAAAGGTATAGGCCAAAACAGCTGGAGAGGCACAGGTCGCCCACCCTGGTCTTGGTCTGAAGCAGCGATGCCTTCAAGCAAAACTATGCGGCTGTCCAACTTGGGACACATTGTGCTATGGTCACTGGCACTCCTAGGCACAGATCTTGCCATGGTGTACCCCTGCAGCCAAGACGGAGGGGTCGGTCCTCTCCGCTCCCCAGAGGGGGGAGACGTATAACTCTGCCCCTCCACCTAGGAATCTCCAGTGTCTTCGAACTGTATGTGCTGGTTAAGGAAATCTGTCCCTAGTGGCTGAAGATGGCACTCCAGGTTTAAACCACATGGACACATTTAAATTAATTTAAATGTGTTTTAAATACGAACAACCCGGAGGCACACACCTCTAAGATCTCTTTAGTATGCACACCAAATTTCAGGTGTATTGGTTCACAGTCTTGGTGCTATGGGGCTGACGGACAGACACCCCCCCCCCCTTTTATTATTATAGATACCAACCTTAGCTCAAAGTAGATTTTTTATTATTATTATAGTAAGAAATCCACAGAAGCTTGGAGAACCCACTGTTAGCTGTAGGCCACACTCCCTGATTGAGGAAGGGTGCGGTGCTGAATAGGCCCAACATCCCACAGGAGGATGCGTAAGTCGGGGATGATGGTCTCAAGCAATTCAACCCGGCCGCGGCCGACATCCTTCCATGCCACCTGATTCCAGAGACCGAGGGCAAGTAGCAATTTATGACACACACATAAAGAGGCACAGTAAAAAAAATTAACGTCATAATCCCAGCCCAGGCAGCATCACCCAACAGGCGATGGCCTCCACGAAGCCTCCATCACATTTCACGCGGCTGCTTTGGCAAGGAGAGGGGAGCCGTGGGCTCATGGCGCTCACCCCCCCCCCCGTGCCCGTGCTTCGTGGTGCCCAAATTTTAATGCATGGACGGAAGAGTCAAGAGGGCATCGTCACCTGCCCCAAACGGGATGCCACAGGACGTGGGGGAGGAGACAGTGTCTTTGGTGCGTTGAGCCCCGGCTGTTTAGGGACATCACAAAACCTTTGCCCACCTGGAGGGGACTCCCATCTCGGAGGGGCCCACCTTTGATGACCCTCCCGTGAAGCCCCAACACCGTCCAGGAATTTTAGCAGTCTGCTGCAGTCAGCCGACATGAACCCGGCAAAGCTCTGCTGATTCCGAGGCAGCCCCCGCAGCTAGAAATCCAGGCGCTTGATGCCCGTCAGACCCATCCGCCCTCCTCGCCGTCCACCAGTCAGGCGCACCGAGATGCTGAGAAGTGGGGGAGGAACCCGGCGGAGCATGGAAATGGTTCTGGGCGCAGGACTCCCCGAGGGCCCCAGGAGTGTGGTGCAGTGTGGGACCCGGTGTGTACAGTGGCCCAGGTTCCGGGGTGTGCACACTGGGGTGCTGCGCATGAGCAGCAAGCAAGGCAGGAGGAGGGGGGCTGTGATAGCTCTGAGTGGGGTAAGAACCCGGAGCAGGATTTAACCTGAAAAAGAAGAGAGGAAACATCACGTTACTCCGGAGGCATGCAGGGCGTGTGCAAGAGGACTCACGCAGCTCATCGATCTGGCACTGGTCCAACATTTATTGGCACGACACCTGCCAACATGGCACAGGGCGGGCAGACTGGTGCCCCCCAGATGTTTTGGGCTCCAACTCTCACCAGCCCAAGCCAGCATGGCCAAGGGCCAGGGATGATGGGAGCTTATTGAGTGTATTTATCTATCTATCCATTTAGGGTGCAATCCTACGCATGTTTAGACAGAGAAAAGGCCTACAACTCCCAGCACAGCTGGCTGGGGCATGCTGCGAGTTGTAGGCCTTTTTCCCCTGTCTATAAACATGCATGGGATTGTGCCTTTATTTAATCAATGTATAGACCGCATGACTGTATCTAAAAAGACATCTTGAAGCAGTTTACAACATTTTGTAAAATACAAAATGTCCAGAATGAAAACATTAAAAAACTGAATACAAACCGTCTGTTAAAAACATTAAAAAACAAGCAAAAAAACCCCCCGCACTGTCAATAAAAACATTTAAAATAAGAGAACTAACGATCAAGAAACAGGGCAGAAGAATCAGTCTAGGGAGGAAAAGGTAGGTCTTTAACTGACGCCTAAAACATGTCAGTCGGTGCCTCCCGCATTCCAAAACATCTGGGGTCCTCAAAACGACCCCTCCTGTGCACTGAGCTGCTGATCAAGGCCTTAAGTCAGGGGCAGGCAAACTTCTTTCTGCCAAGGGCTGCATTCCCTCACAAGTAATGTCGGGAGCTGCAACACGGCAGTGCATAGGGCCGAAGCCAGCGGTGGTCCAGGCCAGAGCCAAAAGTGGGTGGGCCACCCCTTTTCTTTCTGCCACCTTTTCTCTCTCCCTCTTCCGTCCCACACAGCAGGCTGCCAGGGAAGTGACAGGTCACTCTTGCCAGAGGTCTGACTGACAGCATGCAGAGGGCTTGCAGGTTGCGCTCTCCCCCCTGCCCCCCCATCTTAAGTGGAAATTCAGGGCTGGCAGAGACATCGTGAGATTCTCTGCTGCGGAACTGACAACCCCACAGAACAGCACTGGCAAAGGGCAAGGAAAATTCACATCGGCAATGCTGGACCTGTGGCGGCACAAGCCACATTGCCCGATACGAGTTTCCAACTCAAGCCATAAGAACATAGATTTCACAGATCATAGAGTTGGAAGGAGCCTATCAAGTCCAACCCCCTGCTCAATGCAGGAAACTAGAGGAGGGGTCTCCCATCCAAGTAATAACCCCCTGCTGGATCAGACCAAGGGTCAATCTAGTCCATCATTCTGTTCACGCAGTGGCCAACCAGCTGCCCACGGGATCCCACAAGCCGGACATGAGGGCAACAGCACCCTCCCACCCATGTTCCCCAGCAACTGGTGTATATAGGCAGACTGCCTGTGATACTGGAGGCAATAAATAGTACCCATCAGGATTAGTAGCCATTGATAGCCTTCTCCATGAATTTGTCCAATCCCCTTTTAAAGCTGTCTAAGCCTTTCTTAGATTGAGGGGGGGCTTTGAGCACCGCCCGTGGCAAAGGAGGGCCCCCTGAACTCAGCACTACGAATGAACAAGCCGCAAAAATTGGTGCTTCCTAAAACTGTGCAGCAAAAGGGGTGGACATGCGCCTTCAAAACATACACCTCTAGGTTGGATTCATCCACTGCTCCATGCAGAGGCCGTGGGCAGCAATGATCTGCTCTACAGGGATATTACAGCGCGGGAGGGGGGGAGGCACTGGGATTCTCTGACATAACCTTTAAAACTCTACAGCAAGTATCAAAGGTGATGCCTGTCACAGGCCATGCTGGCTGGGGATAATGGGTACTGTAGTCTTAACACATTCGGAGGGTGCAGGTCGTGGAAAGCTACTCTACACAGATACGTGTACGACTCATCAGGACTTGCGCACTTACTTCCTGGTCTGAGCAGCCCTCCTTCCTGCCAGAGACCCCGGAACGTACTTCAGCCCCGGGATTCTCTTCAGTAGCCGGAAAGGGAACTTTTGGTCCAGGCGAGAGACTGTCGATTCGGGGAGATCCACGCCAAAGCAGTAGCCGTAACCATCTTTGAATTTGGGAGCGGGTTAAGGAGAACTACCAAAAAAAAAAGGGCTGTGGGTGGGAAAGAAGAGATTTCTGCACCAGATTTCCTGAGCACATTCTCCTGAGAAATCGCTGTAAAACGTTCAGGAACTTCAGTTGGTGCATCTTGCAGCTCTGAGGATACTAACTGGCACAGAACACCAGTATTATTATGCCATTTTCTTTGGTCTCCAATGAGTTTCTGGCCTGTTTTCAGAGTGACGGTGTTGACCTTTAAAGGGGAAAGAGGGAAGGACACCAATACAAAAATGAGGAGAGGGGAGGCCTTCTTCCTCCTCCCTCCCAATCCCTTTTCCTTTTGTGTCGTGTCTTTTAGATTGTAAGCCTGAGGGCAGGGACTGTCTAATATTAATCTCAGTAAGCCACTCTGGGAGCCTTCTTTGGCTGAAGAGCGGAGTAAAAATGCTGCAAATAAATAAATAAATAAATAATATATTCAGAGGATAACTAGAATAGTCCCCTATTTTGCAATCTCCAACTAAGTTGCAAGACTCAAAATGCAATGGACAAAATCATCGTTTTTAGAGCACCTTTCCAATCTCCTCTGTTTTTTGCCAATATGTAAAAATCTGTATCGGGAATGGAGAACCTGCAGCCCTCCAGCTGTCGCTGGACTCATACTCCCATCAGCCCCAGTCAGCATTGCCAAATGGTCAGGGATGATAGGAGCTGTAGTCCCAACAACATGTGAAGGGCTACAGGTTCTCCGTCCCTGGTCTAATTGGCTTGGGACCTTCTCTTTTCAGTCCCTCCTTCAAAACCCTTCCGACTGAGGCAAGGTGGGTGGGCACATGGAACAGGGCAAGCTCCACATGTTAATTTAGCACTGCGTGAAGAATTATTTCCCTTCGTCTCTCCGGAATCACCTGCCAGCTTCACTGGATGACTCCAAGCTTGAGTGTTACGAGGAGAATAAGTCTCTTCAACCAGTGCGAGATTTTATACACCTCTAGCATGTCCCCCTTAGCCACCGTTCCCCCCCCCACAAAGTAACCCCCTTCAGACGCTGTCACCTTTTCTCGCAGCGAAGGTACTCCAGGCTCTTCCTGCTCCCCATCACTTTGGCCATCCTTTTCTGCACCTATTCCAGCTCTACAACATTATTGAAATAAACAGTTTCCATGGATTGGCATTAGCCAACCTGAGTCCATCTGCCTCCTGCATCTGGAGACAAGAACCTGGATTATATCCCCAACTGCCAGAGGACAGAAAACTCTGAGAATCCATAGAACGGCTGCCCCTGTGGGCTGGCATCTTTACCACGATCCGCCCCCCCCCCCCCCGAGTGTATTGGCAGCTGCTTCTTCCTGTGGAGGGAACAGCAGGAGAGCTGGACTAGGAACTGCCAGGGATGGGTGTGGTGCCCGTCCAGATGTTGTTGGACTCCAACTCCCATCAGCCAGGATAGCCAACGGTGAGGGATGATGGAAACTGCAGTCCTGCAACATCTACAGGGCCACATGTTCCCATCGCTGCTCCATAATGTATCATAAGCTATAATGTAAAAATGTTAACCCAGCCTACCTTAAAAAGATTGTTGCAAGGACTACACGGAGAAGTGAGGTTTGGTTTTGACTATCTGCAAGGCCAGCATGTCGGAACTCTATTCAAAAGGATACAAATGTTCCCGATTAAGAGGCCACAGACGTTCCCCAGGAGAGAGGAGCTTGGAACGAACCAGGCCACACAAAGCAGGAGCCACGGCACAAGCACCACACGGAGGTTGACCCCAAAAAGCAGCGTCCTCCGCATCCGTGAGCGGGCAACGGAGGTACCCAGCATGGCAAAAGCCACAGGCATGAATCCTTCGGCATCTGCAGCCTCAAACAGTCCAGAGAAGGCAGCCCGCAGCAGGAGGTAGAGCAGAGCCAAGAAAACGGTGAAGGCCAGAGTGAGGAAGCAGTGCTTCGCCGTGCCCACGGTCTTCTCAAAGCTGCCGGAGAAGTACCAAACAATGATGGCACCGCATACCAAGGAGATGGCATTCCCATATACAAAGACGTAGGTCACCAGCCTATAAACTGAGGGGGGAAAAGAAAGCCATTTTGGAGACTCAGCTGCAGACAGGAAAGGTCCAAACACTGGAGCCAATCCAGGACTTTGTATTCTTTAGTGAGGATGTTGCTAACCTAGAGCAAGGGTGAGGAAAATGTAAGGTTGAAATCAAGCACAGAGAAGCTTTCGAAGGCTGCATTCCAGCGCAGGGCCAAAGGGGTGGGGCGAAAAATACAAACAATGCCAGATTATTTTACCTTAAAGCTCTTACTGCGGGTACCTTGAGAGAAGCATTTCAACCCTTCAGAATGGGGAAAAAACTGCACAGAAGCCATGAAGCCCACCAAATGATTGGAGGTTGGGCAAAAGGAGGTTGGGCCAGGGAGTGGGGAACCCCAGAGGGCCAGACTGGGGGGGGGGGGGGGTTGGCCCCTGACCGGCACACACACCAGAGGGAGGGGGAAGTCCTGCTGCTGGGGTTAGGTTAAGGGCTTATGGGAAAGCAAGGAAAGTACTGTTCCTGAAAGGGTAGCTTTGGGGCAGAAAGTCACGCTGCGGAGGGAGGACATCCTTGTGGATTTTCCCAACTGAGAGTTCCCCGGGCCTGCACACTCTGGCCTCATCCGCAGGCCAGAGAACCAAGAGCCAGTGGGGGGCTGCACCCACTGCCTCCTAGGAAGAACAGCATGACAAGGGGGAGACCAACCTGGCCCTATACCTCTACCAGCAAAGAAACTGCTGCAGGGAGATTGTTTCGCCCTTCCCAAAGCAACAAGAACTTTGAAACGAAGAAACGGCACCTGAGCTTTGCTCTCCCCCCCCCCTTCCCTCGCCATCCCCTTTTCCTTTTGTGTTGTGCCTGTTAGATCGTAAGCCTGAGGGGGCGGGGGGCAGTCTGATTATTATTAACTGTTGTTTAAGCCGCCCTTGGGAGCCTTTTTCGGCTGAAGAGAGGAGTATATATATGCTATAAATCAGCCTTTTCCTCAAACAGCTGTCCTCCAGATGTGTTGGGACAGCAACTCCCAGCATCCCTGAGCCGGGGGATGCTGGGAGCTGCAGTCCAACACATCTGGAGGGAGGGATGGGCTGGGAGAGGCTGGGAGTTGTAGTCCAACACAGGTGGAGGGAAGGGTGGGCTGGGGGATGCTGGGAGCTGTAGTCCAACAGGTGGAGAGAAGGGTGGGCTGGGGGATGCTGGGAGTTGTAGTCCAACACAGCTAGAAAAGCCAGGTCGGGGCAAGGCTGTTATCAGTAAGTTCTCCTCTCAAAGGGAGAAGCCGAGCCCCGTGCCTGTGCGTGCGGGTGGGTGGCCTTCCGCATCCCGTAGCCCTACAGGACTACAACTCCCAACATCCCACAGAGGAAAGGGGGGGAGAGAGGGAGAGAAGCCTGCGCGCTCACCCTGCCCCTCCCGCAGCGCCTCAGGCCGCAGCGAGAAAGCCGAGGGGGACTCGCCCGGCGGGCCCCCGCCCGCGCCCCACGGCAGCAGGCCCGGCGCGGAGACCAGCAGCGACAGCAGCGCCATGAGGCAGGTCGCCACGGGCAACCGCTCCATCCTCCTCCTTCCTCTGGCATTCGCCCGACTTCCGGCTCCCGGAGCGCTTCCGGTTTCCCAGCGTTGTGCTTCCGGCCAGGGCGGCGGCGGCGGCTTCACCAAGGCGAGGGAACGTGGAGGCCCCGCCCCCTTCAACCTCTCTTCCCCCCCGCCCTCCTCCCGTCCCGAGCAGCCGGCCCCGCCCACTCCGCGTTGCCATGGAAGCAGAAGGCGCCCGGCCTAGGCCCGCCCCACGCTCAAGCCCTCCTTTAGTGGCGGTGGCTGGGCATATTTCTTATTATTCTCGTTACTTGACATCTATAATTATTACACTTATGTTATTTGACACATTTAGTTCTTATTATTTATTTATTTTATTTATTCATTATATTTATACCCTGCCTTTTTTCCTGCAAGGAACTCAAGGCGGCTTACATAATCCTCCTCTCCATTTTATCCTCACAACAACCCTGTGAGGTGGGTTAGGTTGAGAGTCAGTGACTGGCCCAAAGTCACCCAGTGAGTTTCATGGCTGAGCAGGGACTAGAACCCAGATGTTTTACAATGTTCTTATTGTTTGTATTTTATGTTGTCTGTGTATAACTGTGTTTTATAACTCTTGTAAACTGCCCAGAGAGCTTTGGCTATTGGGTGGTATAGAAATGAAATAAATAAATTTCCATTTCGGAGGCCCTCCTGAAGGACAGGCATCCCACATGAGCTGCCAAGAATGGGAGTTCTGGAATTGCCACCCGAGCCAGATGGGGGTGGAAGGAAACAACATATATTTTGTTCCAAATCATGCCCTGATTTGCTTATGACTCAGCCAACAGTTTTGGTGGGATTCAGACAACTGAATATTACTTCCAAGTAGGCCCAAAGCTCCACAGGTAGACTTTTCTTCTACCCAGACCAGACATGTGGAAAGTATCCCTCCGTCTTCATCAGCTCCCAGGAAAAGTAAAGAAATATTGGTCTAATGTCAGAAATGCCATTCGGAGAATTGCAAAGATATTTGTAGGTCGTCTTCTTTTTTCTTTTTTCTTTTTTAATAGGGGAAAGCATGAACGCAGTCCCCCACTACCACAAATTACGCAGTCGAGTTTCCCGCATTTGGGAAACATTGCACACCCGGAGTGCAATGGATGAGCCTCACCCTGGGAAAACCTCCTTCTTGGTCAAGGTGTCTCCCCTGCCAGGTAAGTATTGGTCTTCTTTTATTGAATTATACAAAGGATGCAATTTGAAAATAGCACCCTTTGTATAAACTTTGTATTAGTTTAATAAAATCATCATCATCATCATCATCATCATCCAACTAGCACCACATGTAAACATCCAAACAATCACCCTGTAAGGTAGGCCAGTATTATTGTCATATTGCAAAGGGGAGGGCAGAGACTGAGAGATGGGTGGCTTGCCAAAGGCCACCAAGGAAATTTGTGACGGAGGCGAGAGTTGACGCATGGAACCCTACTCTGGCTCTTCAGTCAATCAATTAAAGCGGGATGTGGTTGGACTGCAACTCCCATCAGCCTGTGCGGGGGCGGGGGGCCCTGCGTTGCTCTCCCTAGCAGAGAGTTGCCCACCGTGGAGAATGCCTCCTGCGTTGCACTCAGTCTACTGGTTTGGGAGCCTTGGCTGTGAGTGACGGGATGAGGCCCTGCGAATCCCTCATGGGCGCTCCGTTTGGTTCCCCAGGAGAAGACCACAGGAAGGCCATTGCGACCACCACCTCGGAGGCCCACGTGCCCCCCCGGCAACGGTCGTCCATGTTTGAGAAAGTCTCCAGCACGGTGTCCAGAGTGTTCTCCCGGACGTCAACCGGCAACCTGCCCAAGGGCCCGGAGAAGCCCTCGGGAGACCACACCTGATAACAGAACTACTACTTTATATAGCTGAGAGAATAAATATTTTCATCAAAACTGCCGAGACCCCCCTTCCTTACAGAGCAGTCTTTTCCAACCTGGTGCCCTCCATCTGTGTTGGGCCGCGACCCCTTTCTGCCCCAGCCAGCATGGCCATTGGATGATGGGAGTTGTAGTCCAACACATCGGGAGAGTGCCTGGTTGGCAGGTAAGTGAAGCAAACCCTCCTCTCCTAAAATTGCACGGTATTTTTTTAAATAGATGCAACATCGATGAAGCAGGTTTGTCCCCTGGGAAGCAGGCTTGGCAGCAAATGGGAAGGACAAAGGGGCTAGTCCTCAGGAGGTTCTCCACCTTTCCCACAGGGGCTCTCCCCTGCCATGCCCATTAAAGCAGCGCACACAGGTGTCCTTCGCAGTGGGGCCAGTGAGGCCAAGGGGATCAGAGGATACGGAAGACGCAGAGCTCTGTGGGGTCCTCATCTTACTGAAAGGCTCAAGGGGGAAACACTTTGCTGGGGAGACGGGAAGCACAGGAGGTTGCATCCTGGACCTGGACGGTTGGCTGTGCCTCCAATTCCTGGGCCAGTTAAAAAGACACGTTCTGGGAAGGGACTTGCGCCTCCTCTGGGCCATTCCCCCCCCCCCCCCCGTTGCTGAGCTGGCCCTTCTAATCCCATCACTGCAAGGAGTTGTTTGGCCCCCCCTGCGACCAGAGTGACCCCCTCTTTACAGCAGGCTTTGGTCAGGAAGGCCGACATGTCCAGGGTGGGGGACCCCTTTTGGCCCAAGTGCCGGGTTGGCTCCATGCACGCATGTCAGGGTGGCACACCCCAAAGGCGGTGAGGGGGGCAGGGCTGGGGGGAGATGCCAGTGGGCCGGACGGGACCCCCGTGGGTCATATCTGGGCCAAGGACCAGAGGCTCCGTATCCCTGGCTGAAGTTAATCGGGGTTGGGTGGCTGGCCGGCTTTTGGACCTTCTTGGCCTCTTCCAGATCTGCGATGGGACAGGAGGCGAAGATGGTGGGGAAAAGCTTCGCCGCTTGAGGCTGTCCAAGGGTCAGAATCTCCCTCTATCGAAACAGTAGAAACACGGAGCCAAGAGGGAGGAATGAGGCCTAAAGAGCGGCAGAGCCATGCCAGGCAGGTGTGCAGAGGAGGGGAAGGGGGAGCGGAAGGAGCCGCCCGTCGGGGGAGCGGCGTTACCTGCGAGGCGCCGTGAGATCTGTTCCAAGGTTCCCCTTTCCTTCCAGAACAGAACCACCAAAGCTGTCTGAGCGCGTCACCAAAATTAAAATCCGAAAATACAACATGAGGAAACATAATATAAAACCTTTCAAAATTGAAAGCAAAATAAAAACCAGAGTAAAATCCAGCAGCAGCAGAGGGAGGTCGAAAAACACAACAACAGACATTTAAAACAAAACTGAAGAACTAAGAAGCCCGGGCAGATAAAATCTCTCACCTGATGCCAAAAAGATCACAACGTCGGTGCCAGGTGAGCCTCTCTGGGGAGGGGATTCTACAACCTGGATGCCACCACTGAAAAGGCCCTCCCCTCTGTAGGCACCCACCTCACCTCATTTGGTGGGGGCACCCGGAGGAGGACCTCTGAAGATGATCGTAGGGTCTGGGCAGGTATATATGTTAGGCAGTGATTCTTAGACTGACCAACTGAGGTGGAAACAGTCCAGGGAGAGGAGGAAGCTAAGCACGAGGTCAGGGACAATCTCTGCATTTCTTCCTCTCCCCAGCTCCATGCGCTTCGGGAGGCAGAGTGTGAAAATGGCACGCCCTCCTCTCAAACGTGGAGCTGGAGGGCTCATCCCTGCGGTTGCGCCATGTGCCTGAGCCTTTGAGATCACCTTGTATGTATGTATGTATTTATTATATTTATACCCCACCTTTTCTCCTGCAAGGAACTCAAGGCGGCTTACATAATCCTCCTCCTCCTCTCCCTTTTATCCTCACAACAACCCTGTGAGGTAGGTTAGGTTGAGAGACTGTGACTGGCCCAAAGTCACCCAGGGAGCTTCATGGCCGAGCGGGGACTCGAACCCGGATCTCCCGAGTCCCAGTCCAACACTCTCACCACCACGACGCCACGCTGGCTCACCTTGGAAACAGAACGCAACTGTAGGGACAACCCATACCTGCTGTACAGCTCCGAGCTTGAGGGGTGGGCGGGTTGGGTCTTCTGCTTGTCGTGTTGCACTTCAGAGGCACTTGGAGCGCTACCTTGCACCCTCCCCACCTCCAAGGTCAGGAGGAAGGTTGGCGCTTGTCACACGCACCAGAGCGGGGAGTGGTGGTGGTGGTGATGCTCGCCATGGCAAGCACGGCTGGCGTCAAGGGTCGGCATGGCTGGGAAATTGCCGAGGGCCCACATGCCAGCAGGGGCCCACCGACAAGAACCCCCTGGAGTTGCTCCTCCTCTTCCCCGTGGCAACCTGCTTGTTCGCCTGCCTCTCGCTCTGGCCCAGGCAACGGCAGTGGTGAGAAGGAAGGAGCAGGAGATGCCGCGGCCTGCTTGCTCCCTGCCTCTCCGCCTGCCAAGCAAGCAAGCAAGCAAGTGGGAGCCATGATGAGGAAGAGGAGGAGGAGGAGGAGGAGGGGGAGGAGGAAGAGCAGCTGGTGACCATGGTGGTGAGAAGAAGGTGGACTCACCGACACCGAGGGAGGGGGCCCATGGAGGCTGCCTTGCCCAAGGGCCCTCCGAAACCCGGAGCTGGCACTGATGATGGCAAGTGCGGCGAATGAAATTGTTGCCATTTTTTTTTTCTGCACATGCGCTTTGTAACCACAGTCTGACATTCAGAAATTTAACAGCGGGGGGGGGGAAGGGTCACATCATAAGAACATAAGAAGAGCCACGCTGGGTCAGACCAAGGGTCCACCTAGTGCAACATCAAATTATTTGCCTGTTTTATTATTATTTTATTATTATCAAATTATTTGCCCAAACCAAAACATCCCCGCCACCACCGAGACACCCACGGGAGTTCACGTCACTCGCAAAATTCGGCAGTTGCTGCTTTGAGACCAAACTCGGCTTCGCCTCGTCCTGCTTCCTGATCGTCTCACCAGCTGAGCGTCCCTGCCAGATGGACCGGCCGGTCGTTCTGGTCGCAAGAAACGACGATGTATTTCCAGCTGCTGGCTTCTGCCGTGTACTTGCAGTCCTTCGCGTACTCCTGAGACAGCCTGCAGCTCGTGACGAGGAATCTTGTGGCGCTCTTCTTGTATTCCAGGTTCTTTATCACATACGGCTTCCCGGGGGCGCAAGCACGGTCGACCAGCTTCTCTGGCGCGTGGATGAACGTGTTGAGCCGTTTGCACCCACTCCGGGTCAGGGCCACCTGCCGGTTCCGCATCTCACTGTTACACCGCCTGTGGTCGATCTTCTCCAAGAAGGTCACGTGTTTCCTTCGGAAGGCCTCTGGGCTCTGAGAGCGAGAGAGGCTGATGATGGCGGAGGTGGCGATAAGGAGGAAGCCCATCAGAAGTGCTGCCTTTGAAGCCATGGTCCCTCAGCTGGTCCTGCAATTTTAAAAGAGAGGCAGTGTGGTGTAGCAGTTAGAGCAAGTCCCCAGATGTTTTTGGCCTACAACTCCCAGCATGCCCCAGCCAGCGTAGCTGGCTGGGGCATGCTGGGAGTTGTAGGCCAAAAACATCTGGGGACCCAAGGTTGGAGAACACAGGGTTAGAGTGTTGGACTGGGACTCAGGAGATATGAGTTACAGACCCCACTCAGGCCATGAAGCTCACTGGGTGACTTTGGGCCAGCCACTGACTCTCGACCTAACCTACCTCACAGGGTGGTTGTGAGGATAACATGGAGAGGAGGAAGACCGTGCATGCCGCCTTTGGTTCCTTGCGAGAGGGAAAGGCGGCAGCTTATAAATGTAATAATAAATATCTGAGGGAACGCTGGGCAAATCTATACCTACTGATTGTTAAATTAGTGTAATAGTCACCCCTGTTCCCCCAGAGAATAAAAATTGGTTTGGTGGCAGGGGGAGAATTCTAGGAATCTGTAACGGAATCCCCAGCATCTCAGCAAATGCAGTTCACTTAGGGCTTGGTTGGGGTCCAAATCCAGCCCTTTGGGGTTTCCCAGAAGGCCACACCCCTTCCCCCAGGACCGTCTATCATTTGGTGAGTTCCCAGCTTTTGCTCAGATTTCCCCCACCATTCTAAAAAGGCTGAAATGCCTCTCCTAAGACTTAAGTTACTGGCAGTGAGAGCTTTAAGCTGAAATATGTTGGCATTTGTGGTATGTTGGCCTTGCCCCTATTTGCCTTTGGCTCCGCCCACCGCTGGAAGACGGCCCCCGAGAGTTTCTCTGTGAAACTGAGTTTGGCCCTCGGGCTGAAAGAGGTTCCCCACACCTGCTTTACAGACACCTTTACTTTGCTGCGTTCAGCACACCTGCAGTGAACCTTCTGTGGGAGTAGCCAGTTGGACGTGGGCAGGCGTGGAGTCCAAGAAATACCGTTAAAATTTCAAAATGGAAATGTGGAGCGGGCTAATACATATAAATATCTTGGAATTTGGTTGAATGAGCAGTGGGATCCTAATAGTGCAATAAAAGTGACAATATAGAGATGGCCCGGAGTAGCTTTTTTAAAGATGAAAAATGTAATGTGTACGAAAAACTTAAAATTAGCCTTGAGAATGTGCATCGTGCGGTGTTATGTATTTTCACTTCTATTGTATGGCATGGAATCGTGGAGTTTAACACAGAATACCATAAAAAAGATAGAAGTATTTGAAGTGTGGATTTATTGCAGGATGCTACGTATTTCATGGAGTGAGAGGGTGACCAGCGAAGAAGTATTAAAGAGAATGTATGAAGATCAAGAAATTATAAAATGCAGAAAACTAGAATAGTTTGGTCATATAATGAGAAATGGAAAATATAGACTGTTGCAGCTGATTGTACAAGGGAAAATAAATGGGAAAAGAAGTGTAGGAGGAAGAAGAATGTCTTGGCTGAAAAACCTTAAAGACTGGGCTCTGACGACACGACACGACAAGCAAACAATGATAACAGACAACTGTTGCTTGTCGTGTCGTCCGAACCCAGGTTGTTGTGAGTCACAATGGTCTGTTTGGTCCTCAGAAACAACGATAAGAAACAACGGTTTGTTCTTACGTCAGAACCAGGGAGAGCTGTTTTATCATTGGTGGTTCAAGAATCGGTAACTTTTACATAATAATAAAACCTAGTTGATTGAAACGCCTTTCAATCAACTAGGTTTTATTATGCAAAAGTCACAGATGAGCCCGCATTGCTTCAGGCTCCCGAGCAGATCTTTTTGCAACAGAAACAAAACATTCAAGCCGACTTGACAGAGCACAAGATCAGTTCAGTTCCCTAAGTTATAGTGGCATGACAGAGAGTTGATATGAAACTGTTCGGGGTGGCTACGGCCCTCCCAGTTCAAGCCGAGCGGGCTATTGCGCCCCACCCCCAAGGCGGGTCTTTCCACTGGGTGGCCTCTTTGCCCGCCAATCTCTTTGATCGTCGGATTACACCATGTCGCACCTCCTTTTTCATCTGACGCCTCGCCCTTGGATCTCTGATTCCCAGTTCCCACCTCCTCCTCCTCCTACTCTTCGCTGGGAGCCTGCTTTCAGAAGGACCTCTTTGGCTGCTCTCCGGTCGATTAAGCGCCAGCTGGCCGGCCTCTTCTCTGTCACAGTTATTCTCGCCCATCTCCAGGGCTGGTGCTACCATTAGGCCAACTAGGCAGCTGCCTAGGGCGCAGGGCTAAAGGGGGCGCCAGAAACGCCTTGGGGGAAAAAAATACAGCGCTCTCTAGTGGGAAGGGGGGGGCGCTAAATATCTGATCTTGCCTAGGCACCAAACTGCCTTGCACCGGTCCTGCCCATCTCCTGCTCCTGCGCCCTTGATGCCTGGGCAGCACCTTCCCAGTCCCCCCTCCCAGTCAGACTTGGAGTCAGTTCCCAGGTCTTTGTGAGGCGCCTCTGCAGAGGTGTTGGTTGGGCCCAATCCCTACAGATTGTGGGTCACACCTGGGTCTCGTGCCAGGGTCATATCTGGTTTGGGGTGCTGCGGGGGAGGTCTTTAAAAAAGAGGATGTTTGAATTTGGCCAGAGAAAGAAAGCTCAGTTACTTTGCGAGGAGAGAGTACTGGAAAAGGTGGTGGCCAACCTTTCAACGTCCCCGGTACTTTTGCCTTGATCTGCACAGACATGAGCAAGTGACAATCGCTTCTCGCTTTTCTTTCTTTCTTTCTGGGACTCGTAGGCAACGTACGCAGCCTGGCGCCCTCTGGATGCTTTGGACTACAACTCCCATAACCCCCAGCCAGCACAGCCAATGGTCGGGGATGATGGGAGTTGTAGTCCAAAAGATCTGGAGGGCCGCAGGTTGCCTGTCCCATATAGCATCTTTATTTGCAAATATACAAATGGCAAAACAAGTTTCCTCCAGCACCAAAGTTTGCTGGAGAAGCACCTTCAGCTATCAAGAGAGAAAGTCATTCTGCACGTGCAAAGGGCACGCTTGCAATATTCCTTAACCCAGAATGCTTTGCAGCCCTGTGCACACTCAGCGAAATTGACTCCCAAGTAAATTTCATGCGCGGGACTGCAGCCTTCAGTCCCAAGCGTGCTGACAGAGAGATACTTATCCTGCATGTTGCTGAGCACCTGAACCAGCCAAGTGAGCCAGCGTGGCCTAGTGGTGAAAGTGTTGGACTGGGACTTGGGAGATCCGTGTTCTAGTCCCCGCTCGGCCATGAAACTCACTGGGTGACTTTGGGCCAGTCACTGCCCAACCTACCTCACAGGGTTGTTGTGAGGATAAAATGGAGAGGAGGAGGAGGATTATGTAAGCCGCCTTGGGTTCCTTGCAGGAAGAAAGGCGGGGTATAAATATAATAAATTAATAAATAAATAAATTATGTCTCAGCCACGAGGGCATTGTTAATCCTTCTAATAGCTAACTCAGGTGCTGAGTGCCGGCATCAAAACAGGTCCACTGAGAAACCAGAGGGAAGTATGCTTTGGGGGGGGAGTACCCCAAAGTTTGCAGGAGTACACATTTTTAAAAATCATTTCTTTAAAATGAAGGGATCACACACATACACACGCACCCCTCCTAAAAAAAAAAAAAAAGCACAATGAGGATTTTTTTTTTTTTTTTTAGCATGCTCAGGAGCTGTGGAAAGTTGCATATCAGCTGGGAAAGAAAACAACAACAACACGGTATTGTAATATTCCTGTAGGAAGATAGGGCTGACTGGCTGGCATCTTGAGCCACCTTTAATGCCATATTTCTTGGTAGAAAGGTGGGGTACAAACCAATCAATAAATATTGAGCAGGAACACACACACACACCGTCAATATTTTGTGGGAGATCCCGCTCGCTCCCTTTGATCCTGCTGGGATGTGGCTCATGCAGGGCTAAGAACCTTGCAAAGGAAAAGAAAGAAAGGAAAGCACAATTGGTAGAAGAGAGAAAGACAACGCACGCTGCATATTCTTGTGCGTGCATGTTAAAAATGCCCTTGAAAGGGGTGTGTTCCCTCTTGCGTTTTGTTGCTGGGCCCTTTAGGTGAGAGAGAGAGAGAGAGAGAGAGAAAAGCCATCGTGTCTGTGAGCGTTGCTCATGTTGGTAGGGAATAAGGGATTAAAAAGTTCTCCACTCACAGTGTCACTTTCTCCTGCGGCCAGAATTCTGCCCTTTCCGCGTCCTCTTTCTCCGAACCGAACCCACGAAGAAGTCTGCTGCGTCTTATGTCCCTTGGGTCTGCTGATCCTCCACCACGAGAGCGATCTCCTCCTGCCTCCAAAGATAATAAGAGGAAATCTACGCCCAGGGATTACACATTTTCCCCCTCGTTCAAACCGGCAATTTTTTCGTTGCTTGTTGGAACTTGCTTTCTTTTCACTCCCTCCAAAACGTTGTGCCTGAACTATTTCTGATTTGACGGTATGTGTGCTACTGCTTCATTAAGACTGCAATCTGAAACCCGCTTACCCGGGAGTAGACCCCATTGAGCTCAATGGGGGCTTACTTCGGAGAAGACATGTATAGGACTGTACTTTGAGGGTTTATTTTATACCAACACGAAGGGTGCAATCCTATGCATGTTTAAACAAACAAACAAACAAACAAAGAAAGAAAGAATAAGGATTGCGCGTTAAATTAGCTTTAGAACTGCAGGGCTGGAGTTGTAGGACTCTTTATGTCTCAACATACATAGGATTGTGCCCTAAAATATACAGTCATGCCTTAGATTGAGAGCGTAATTCGTTCCGGAAACGTGCTTGTAATCCAAAACACTCTTATATCAAAACGAAATTCCCCAAAAAAAATTTGTACAGAGATTTTTAATTTAAACCATACTACAGTACTTGTATTGCAAGACGTCGCTTGTATATCAAGTCAAAAAAAATTAAATAAATATTTAAAAAATTTGCTTGTCTTGCAAAACGCTCTCAAACCAAGTTACTTGTAATCCAAGGTATTACTGTATAATCAATCAATATGCTCCATACGATTTTACAAATGAGTCTTCCCAGACAGGGCACCATCCAGATGACTTGGACTACAATTCCCAGAATCCCCCAGCCATTTGGCTGGGGGATTCTGGGAACCGTAGTCCCAACACATCTGGAGGGCCCAAGGTAAAATCAGTCTCCATCTCACTAAAGCCAGCCACTGTGGCATAGTGGTTCCAGTGTTGGACTGGGACTTGGGAGATCCGGCAAGAACAGGTTCCATACACGTGCCCCTGTGTTGATTCTAGGCTTGCTACATGGCACAGGAGATCTGACTGGAACCCAGCAGCCTGCAGCTTTCTTCCTCCTGGGGTCCAAAGTTCAAACACCTCTTGCAATGCCACATTTCCCCGGATGAAACAGAGCCAGGAGTGGATGCCCCGTGTCAGCCAGCCCGGGGGGCCTTCACTTCCCTTAGCAGCCCCATAAGCAGATCTATAGGTAAGGCAAACGGGGGCGACGACAGCTCATTTGCGGTTCTTCTCAGCTGCCTCCGCTGAGAGAGGTTTTGCAGGGCACGGAGGAGGGAAGCAGGATCCCTTGCTCACAGGGGCAGTGGTGCTAGGTACCGAAAAGACCCGGGGCTCAGGCCCACAGGCCCATGGGGGGGGGGGATGCATACATTTGCATATGCTCATGTACATATATTCTAGTCCGTAAAGGACCCTGTCTCCTAAGGACACCCTATCTGTAAAAAGGGATGTATGGACAGGGGAGAGGAAGGTGTTTGATGTCAGAAAAAAACCTCAGGCGGAAAGATTTGAGGCACGGGGCAGCAGGAGGGGAAGCACATGTGGGCCAAAAGCCAGCTCATCCAGGGGGATCAGATGAAACGAGATCCTCAGGGCCCCTGTACCTTTCAGCAAGAGCCCATGGACAGCAGGGTGGTGGGACAGAGCAGGACCGGTGCAAGGCAGTTTGGTGCCCTAGGCAAGATCAGATATTTGGTGCCCCCCCTTCCCACTTGAGAGCGCTGTATTTTTTTTCTCAAGGCGTTTTTAGCCCTGTGCCCTAGGCAGCTGCCTAGTTGGCCTAATGGTAGCACCAGCCCTGGGACAGAGGGGCCTCCCAGAGATTCGGGGCTCCAAATGAAAGATTCGGGGCTCCAGCCCTAGTTGGCCGCCCCCTAACATCACCGCCTCTGCTCGCTAAGGTCTGCAGCAGATCCAGTGTGAGTATGAGCCAGTGTGGTATAGGGGTTAGAGTGTTGGAGTGGGACTTGAGAGATCTGGGTCCGTAGACCTTACAGGGACGGTATAATGCACTGCATGGAGTGAGGACGCATGATGCAGTCACAGACTCTCAGCCTAACCTACCTCACAGGGTTGTTGTGAGGATAAAATGGAGAGGAGGAGGAGGAGGAGGAGGAGGAGGAGGATTATGTAAGCCGCTTTGGGTTCCTTGCAGGAAAAAAGGTGGGATATAAATATAATTCATCATCATCATCTTGCTGAAGGTGAGCAGGTCTCATTCTGGTTAGTGCCTAAGAACTGATAATGTAAAAAATGGTTATTTCTGTTAATGGGTTAGGGGCCTTCTGGAAGCAGAAGGGACTTCAGCCTTGGGAGGCCCGGCTTTTCGTTCAGCCTGTTATCTGCTAGAGGGGAATACACATTCCTCAATCTGCATCCCTAATGTAATTTAGGGTCTGCCCATTATCTGTTTCCTTGGAAGTGGGGCAGGCTAGCCTTAATTGTGTATTCTGTCTTTGTAATCTTCTTCTTCATCATCATCAAAATCATCAAAATCATCATCCTCATCCTCATCCTCATCCTCATCCTCATCCTCATCAGGCGATCACTCGTGACCAAGTAAGATTGTCTTCCAGGATAAAAAAATTCAAAAAGGAGATTTTAAAAGGAGGAAATTCTAAAGAAAATTGTGTAGACTCTAGGGATGGGTCCGTAATCTTACACCTCTAAGTGTGCTTGCGTATCCAGAGCACTGCCTTGAGGTATAATTACTACCTTCCCTCTGTTCTCGGAAGAAAGCTCTGTTTTCTGGCTTTCTTCTCATGCACTTGGTCTATCTGTTTTTGGAAAACACTGCTTTTAGCACAATTTCGGAGAATTTATAGGTTTTCTCTGTCAGAACCCCCTGCATGCCACCTTGAGTCCCATGCTGGATGCGAGGCAGAATATAGATATACTTGAGAGCCAGTATGGCATAGCGGTTTGAATGTCGTGCTGGGGCACGGGAGACCTGGGTTCTAGACCCTATTCGGTTAGTGACTTTGGTTTGGGCCAGTCGCTGACTCTCAGCCTAACCTACCTCGCAGGGTTGTTGTGAGGATAAAACGGAGAGGAAGAGGACTGTGTAAACCACCTCAGTCTCCTTGGAAGAAAAGGTGGGATATAAATGTAACAATTCATAATCAAAGAACCTCCCTTGCAGGGTTGTTGTGAGGATAAAATAGAGAGGAGGAGGAGGAGGATTATGTAAGCCGCCTTGGGTTCCTTGCAGGAAAAAAGGCGGGGTATGAATATAATAAATAAATAAACATACAAAAAGAACAAGGCCCAGTAAGAAGTTGGCAATCCTATTAAAATTGTGTTGTCCACTTTTTAATTATGATTTTTTTTACCCTGGAGCAGCTTCTCCAACCCAGCGACCTCCAGATGAGTCGGACTACAGCACCCATCATCCCCCAGCCTGATGGGAGCTGTAGCCAGGCACAGCAATTTGGCGGGAGCAGCTTACCCGCATCTCTGCAGCTGCGATGAGCAAGTGGCAAAGCGCTGGTCTCCCTCTCGCGGAAGAAACGCAGGGGAGGTGGGTGACTCCTATTTCGGTGGGGCTCCTAATCCATTGCAGCTTTTGGGGGGGAGCCTTTTTAGAAGCTCTCCACGGTGCTCCATGGTGGGGAACCTATTTTGGGGGTGCAGTTCAGCACCACGGATAGCCCCTATAAAGCTCCAGATGAAACCTGCAATGGATTAGGAGCCCCACCGAAACAGGAGTCACCAGCTTCCCCTGGCAGCGAAGGCTGGTGGCACCAATGTCAGTGGGGCTGTGTATCCACACCGGATGTTACCCCCGAACTTTAAAGGAGCTGTCCATGGTGCTGAACCACCCCCCCCCAAACTAGGCTTGGCACCATGGCTAGCTCCTTAGAAGTTCAGAGCAAAATCTGGAGTGGATACAATTTCGGAGGAGCTCTCGGAGGCTGCATTCAAGCAGGTTAGGCTGAGAGGCCCGACCGAGGTCTCCCTGGTCCACGACACCACACTGTGATGAAGCCGTTAAGACTCCGCTTCTTTATTTCTGGGCACAGGAACTCAGTTTTAGAAGCACAGGGACTCGGTTTTACTCAGTTCTGGGACCACAGAAAGAACTGGAGATGCAGCGATAGGTAGGAAAGTTGCATCTTTGGGATTTTGGTCTGTCACCGTGCTGCCAAAGTAGGGGTGCAGAACCCCTCTCAGCCCGAGGGCTGGACTCCGATTTGGAGGAGCTCTCGGGGGCCACATTCCAATGGTGCGCAGGGCAAAATGCATCAGGGCTGGGGCCAAAGTACCAAAGATACCAGCCTATTGTAGTTTAAGGGTGCGATCTTATACATGCTTAGATGGGAAAAAATGGCCTACAACTCCCAGCATGCCCCAGCCAGCCATGCTGGCTGGGGCATGCTGGGAGTTGTAGGCCATTTTTTTCCTTATCCAAGTATGCATAGGATTGAGCCTTTAAAGCTTTTTCTGCAAGTGGCTAAGCCTCAGGAGAGGCAGTTCAATCTTTTAGAATGGGGGGGAAGCTGCAGAGAACGGGGCCAGAGCCATCTGTGTCAAAGGCTTGAAATTCCTGTCCGGGGGGGGGGAGGGGTGACAACCCTACCAGTATCTCTGAGGTGTGTGGGGGGGGCACGCAGCTATGATTACCCAGCCTAATGCACTCTGCACATTGTCAGGGATACTTTCTTTATTTCATATATTCCCTGTCATTCAAGCATAGGCAAGTGCAAATTGTATGTACGTAATGCATCACATACCCACCCTGTCTGTGCAAGAATATTGTCATCCCCACCCCCGCGCGTGCGTGCCATTGGTTAATGAGGACTAGTGTGATGCAGTTTTGTTTTATTTACATTTATATACCACTCTGCATCTAAACAGATTCGGGAGCAGCGAACAATAAAAAGACAAAAGCGATAAAAATAATAAAACAGAATATTAAAAACAGAATATCAATAAAAACAGAATATCAACTCATTTATATTGAGTGATCTCGGGTCAGCCACTATTTCTCAGTCTAACCTACCTCACAGGGTGGTTGTGAGGACAAAATTAGGGGATGGGGGGAAGCCCATGCACAACACAGTCACCAATTCTCAGCCTAACCTACCTCGCAGGGTTGTTGTGAGGATAAAATGGGGAAGAGGAGGATTATGTAAGCCGCCTTGGATTCCTTGCAAGAGGGGGAAAGGCGGGGTATAAATGTGGCACTAAATAAATAAATAAAATAAACCCCTGCTTAAGCTCCTTGGTTGAAAGTTGCTATGTAAACAAATTAATAAATTCTCCCCTCACTTTGAAAATAAACAGTCCCAAAAGGTGCTTTATTTCACTGGGGCCATAATGGTATATCCCACTCACCCCGTTTCCCCCCTCATCTACTGGGCCAGGGTGGTACAGTCCACTTTGGAATACAGGAAGATCCCCCCCCCCCTTTCAGGTATTACAGTATATCATTTCTCTCTCTCTCTTCTCCTCCTTCCCCCCATCCAACACTGCAATTGGTACATTCCACGTCCTCTCTTCCTCCCCTCCTCTATTCCTTGCGCGCGCCGTTCCGTTGGTAGAGGCCGCCTGCTCTGATTGGCTGCGCCGCCCTGCAGTCGGCGTCAACGCCGCCGCCGCCGCCGCCGCCAGTCAGTCCGCCTGCCAGCGAAGGAAGTGGCAGTCGGAGCGGGTCGCGCGGGGCCCCCGTCGCTTCCCCACCCCGCCTGCTTCCCCGTTGGCGACCGGGATGGCGTCGGGTAGGTTCTTCCCCTCCCTTGCCGGGCGCCTGAGGGAAACCGAGGCCTGTCGCTTGACGGGCTGAGGGGAGGCGGGAGGGGGCGTGGCCTGAGAGAGCCCTGCGGGACTGGCAGCCGCCATCTTGGATTGGGCTGCGCCTGCGCACTCGCCTCGCTGCTGCTGACTCCACCCACATGCTCAAGGCTTCTCTGGCTAGGTCTGTACCACCTGGGCGGGGCTCGATCAGTCTGGGTGTGGCCGACTTCTTCCTCTCTCCTATTTGGGGGTTCTTGTTTTCAAACTGGAACCCCCCCATGGGTTGAGTTTACAAAAGAAAAGGGTGAATTATATATATATATATATATATATAATTTATTTCTAAGTAAAATAAAGATAAATAATGTTTTATTTCAATTTCCAGAGGGGCAGGTGGCTGCAACAAGATCAACAAAGACAAGAGTCTTTGTTAAGACTTAAAAGACTTGATAGATTTGTTCCGGCATCAGCTTCTGTGGACGCTGGTGAAGTGGGCGGCATCTGTGAAACTGTATGCCAGAATAAATTCTTTCGGCTGCAATCCTATGCATGTTTAGACAGGAAAAAGGCCTACAGCTCCCAGCATGCCTGAGCCAGCCCGTGTTGCACCAGCTGTGGGAAGGCTGAGCTAGTGAATAAAATATGATTAATAGTCATCCTTACCCTTAAGACCATCGAAAGGGCCTTTCTGGATCAGACCAAAGGTCCATCTCATTGATGATCCTGTTTTGGGCGGGTGGGTATTATTTATTTATTTGTTTATTTAGGCAGCGTGTTTAGTGGCCAGACTGGGAAAATAGATGTTCAGATTTCCACTCAGGCATGAAATTGACTGGATGATCTTGGGCCAGCCGGCCAGCCAGTCACCCACCCACCCACAGCCCAACCTACCTCACAGGGTTGCTTTAAGAGGTGGAGGAATCATGTATGGCACTGTGGGCTCCTTAAAGGAAAGATGGGATATAAATGTTGATGTAATATAATAAATGTGAACTTAAGAGCAGCCCTGCTGGATCATGCTGAGAAGGCGCTTCCAAGTGGACAGCTCCTAGTGTTTGTTTGTTTATTTATTTATTAGATTTATGCCCCACCTTTTTTCCTGCAAGGAACCCAAGACAGCTTACATAATCCTCCTCCTCCTCTCCATGTTATACTCACAACAACCCTGTGAGGTAGGTTAGGCTGAGAGTCAGTGACTGGTCCAAAGGCACCCAGTGAGTTTCATGGCTGAGCAGGGACTAGAACCCGGATCTCCCGAGTCCCAGTCCAACACTCTCTCCATTACGCCACTCTGGCTCTGTGTCTTTCCCTCCTTAATGGATTTGCTGCAGTAAGAAAAAAAGACAGAAGCAGCGGTGGGAAAACACAAGAGGGTTATAAATGCGAAAGGGTTGATATCTGGACCCCACCCCTGGTAAAATTCTGTGAATGAGGCAGGGCGGTTGCACAATAAGCGCCTCACCTGGAAGCGCCCAGCACCCATGCAGTCCAACATCCTGTGGCCTGCTGGATGCTTTAAAAAAAAAAATTAATAATAACAAGAAGGGCACGGAAGCAACAGACCTTCTCTGTCGTGTGTCCCCCAGCAGCTGCTATTCAGAGGTACAGTGCTTCTGTGCACAGAGGTTCCATTTCGCTATTGTGGCTAATAGCCACTGGGCCCTCTCTGCCTTGAGTCTTACCTCAAGCTGCGACCCCACATGTACTAGTGAGTAAGCCTCAATGAACATAGTGGGACGTCTGCGTGAACCTATAAAGCAGGCTTCCCCATCCTGGTGCCCTCCAGATGTGTTGGATGGCAGCTCCCACGCTGGCTGGGGATGATGGGAGTTCCCTTTGAACACATCTGGAGGGCAACAGTGGGGGAGGCTGGTATATAGGAGTGCGCTGTAATTCCTCAACCGGCGCATGAAGGCAAGGGCCGTCCCTTTTCGGTTCTTTGCCCCTGTCCTTTGGCTCTCTGAATGTAGAGGTTTTGTTCCGCCATCATGGCTAACAGCCTTTGGTACACCTCTTCTCTGCCCTGAATATGTCCTGTTCCCCTTTAAAGCTGTTGCATCTAGTGGGCATTGCCACGTCTTCTGCGAGTGAATCCCATAGATTGGGGGTAGGTGACCCAGGGCCTTCCAGAGGTTTTGGACTACAATTCCCATAACCCCTGGCCATAGGTGATGCTGGCTGGGGCTGATGGAAGTCCAAGTGTCTGGAGGGCACCACCCCTGCCATAGATCTCATACTAAATTTATATCCCGTCTTTCCACAAGAATCTGGCTATGGCTTCTCACAACAGTAAAATAAATGCAAAAAGACAAATTATATAAAACACGTTGCATTGTAAAACCAGCATTCATGTAGTGCTTCCTGTTATTCAGAGGGCTTCGTGTACCTTTCCTTGTTATCTTTCCAGCAGCTGTGCTGCAATAATACCGATGGCGATGAATTTATAACACTTTTCCTAAATGGGCAAAGCACTTCCCTGGCGCTGCATCAGCCTTGTACTTGTGTATTTATCTATTACAGTTACGCACATGCCGCCTTTCGGGATGCAAATCCTTCCAAGGTGGTTTACAAGGAATGTAATAATAACTGTCACGATAAACAATACTAACAAATGTAAAAATATTAAAAATAGATATAAATAAATAAATAAATCAGAATCTTTCCGACAGGGCAGATGGTTCCCATGGGGGCAGAGAGGTTGCAGCTGGAACAGGAGCCGGGTGTAATTCTCCTCTCCCTCCTGGAATCCTTCCCACGGGGCAGTGGATGGAGAGGGAAAAGTCCAGCTAGGGCAGGCTCCGAGGTTGTCTTCACCTGCCTCTCTTCCCTTTCCTGTTCTGTCCCTGTTGGGCGACATGAGCCCTTTTCCACCTGCTCTAGCAACCTGTTCAAGAGTTCTGCAGCAGGCGCTTGAGATGGAAATCGGGCCCTCGCTGTCGAAGGGAGGGCGAGAAGTGAAAATAGCTGTTTGGAAACCCAGCACAGACTTCCGCTCTTAAAGGGGATTCTCTTCTCGGATGTAAACACTTGGGTGTGTCGGCGGCGAGCAACGCCAGTATGAAATAGCGAGTGCCGTCCCAGAGGAGTTATTTATAGCAGTAGATCTGGCATGCCTCATTCACTGTGTCTAAAATCGCACTCGACGCAAGCACCAGTCCGCCCTGTCAGTCGTCTATCTCCAGTTGTTGGCACCTCTAATGGAGGATTAAAAACAACACAGAGTCAGTGATTGTCGAGGGTTCTGAACTTTTGCCCCACCGCTGAACTTCCTCCCACTTGCCAGCACCAGTAGTCTGTCCCATGGGTGAATGTGCTGAGATTCTCTTCTGCGGCCTGTTGCTGCTGATTGGGATATTAATCCGGCACTGGCCTTCGGGTGAGTCTCGCTCCACCCGCCCTGGAATTCTGGCCTTCCCTGGCACTTTGAGTCACCATGCTTTGGGAACCACTGACCTATGCTGTTCGTTTTATTTATAGAAATGTTTATGTATTGTCTTTCCAACCTGAAAAGGCCCCCATTTGTTGAAAAGAGATAGAAGCTGGTAGACAGAAAGCCAGGGGCTAAAATCTCCACTCGGTCATAGACTCGGTCATCCCAACTGTTGTTAGGTATTTTATATTGTTTTATGCCTCTATCCCACCTTCTGACCTTAGGTGTGTTTTTAGAAAACCAAGGAGTTTCTGTCTGCTTTAAGGCGCAATCCTCTGCATGTTTAGACAGAAAGAAAGGCCTACAACTCCCAGCATGCCCCAGCCAGCATGCTTGGAGTTGTAGGCCTTTTTTCTGTCTAAACCTGCAGAAGATTGTGCCCTTATACTATAAACTGGTGAGTGAGACACACTCTTTTTCTGCCTATAGGAAACTGTGTAAGGTGCCTAGTAAGCTGATGACACCATGTAAGCAATAACTAAAGTTAATAAAACTGCCCCCCCCATCAAGCAGCTAACTAGGAACTGTGCTTAAAACTGTGAGATCACATCTGGCTTTTTGAAATGGGAGGATGACTTTCTTGGTGTCCTTCCTGGAAGCCCACAGGCTATCTTGGAAGCAACACCTCCTTGCTCGTGTCCTTAACTGGTGTGGTTGTTGTTTTTGACTGGCCTCAAACCAGATTTCCAACAGGAGAGGCTGGTCTCCGGCGTGAGCTCTTCCCAGCCCGGCTTTTGTGTATCCTGTAATAATCTGTGTAGTAGTGTGAGCACCTCTTGTGCCTCTGTCTCTTATCCCCCCCTTCCCCCCAATGATAGATCTGGAGACTGATGGAACAAGTCTTGTGTTTTTAATATCAATCATTGTAATGATTGACCACTCTGTAACAGCTTCAACATGGCAACGCATTGCTGTGAAAGGCCCCCCCACTCCCAACTTGTGGACCCTAAAGCAACCTTCCTACCGGTTTAGCATCTTTGGACGTATCCCTCCTTTAAAGAAATTTCTCTGAATATTATAGTTTGAGCTTTGGGTCTGATGCAGCAGCCAGCCGGGCTCTTTTGGTGGTTTTAGGTTCAAGGGGTCAGGAAGTCAGCATGGTTAGAGAATAAGTGGAAACCGTGTAGAGATGATGTGAGCTTTGCCTGTGGGATTTCTGCCTGCCGTGGAGCTCTTAAAGGTACATGAGCTTTGTTGCTGGGCAGGAGCTGCTGCCTTATGAGATTGGCTATAGTCCAGCCTTCCCCCCAACCTGTTGCCCTCCAGCTGGGTTGGACTACAACTCCCAGCATCCCCCAGCCAGCTTATTTACTGTCCAGGCATCAACCAGACCCAGATCTTCTTAGCCTAATGTGCCCTGTTTCACTTTTGTTCATAATGACCTGCCTGATCATCTGTAGACATGGCAGTCTGCCCCCCAAGCTAAATTGCCCCTTTCTGTCTTTATTTTCGCTTGTTTGTAGCTTGGACAGCTTTTCGCGATCTGCTTTTAAATGTGTAACAAAAGCAATGAAGTGCACATGTCTCCCTGAAAAAGAGCCTAGGGCTCCTCTGAATAGGGGGCTCCCGGAGAGAACAAGCTGACTTTATTAAATAAAACCATCTTTGAGACCTTCATCACAAATGTCCATCGCTTTGTAATTTTTAGATGTGAAATCAATTTCTTGGATATGAGTCTAGTTGGAGTTTATTTATGTTTCTTTATTTGTTTTTAAGATTCTGGAAGTTTCGGCCATTCTGGGGATCAACCGCAAAGGTATGTAGGTGTGCCTACTAGTAACATTGTATAGGATTTTGATCTGTTGGAGGAAAACCCGGGGTTTCCCATATAAGGTATGTCCTATGCGATACGATATGATCAGTTGGATTTTGAGTTTTTTTTGTGTTAGCAATCTGTCCTGAAATCCTTTTCGGTCCCACTGCCACTTGCAAACCACTGTGTAAGTGCCGTGCCATTTCTCTTCCTGGTTCAGGAAGTCTTCAGTGGGGGCCCGTTCAGTCTCTCCTGTTAATTTCTTCGATGCAGTACAGATCAAAACTGCAAAAATAAGGGTCAAACACAGCAGTAGTCTAGTTATGTATATCTAAAGCTGTGTAAATCGGAGATATAAAATAAGTCTCAGTTGGAAGTGATGCACTAAGGGCGCAATTCTACGCATGTTTAGACAGGAACAAGTCCTACAGCTCCCAGCATGCTATGATTACCCATGCTATGATTAATTATTTATTTATTTAGTAGGACTTTTTCTGTCTAAGCATGACTAGGAGTGCACCCTAAGTGAGTGTGTCTTTCCAAAATGATCTCTAAATATGAAAGTGGGCCAGTGGGGAATAAAACCCCATTGTTCTGTGTTTGGCAGTTCCTCTACAGCAGGGGTGCACAGCCTCTTTGAGCCCGAGGGCTGAATTCCATTTCGGAAAAGCTCTCGGGGGGGGGGGGCATTCTAGTGCTGGGCAGGTCCCAAAGTAGCAGCCTATTTTAGCTCAAATCTCTTACAGTCAGTAACTAAGCCTTAGGAGAGAGAGTTTTTTTTCAACCTTTTAGAAAAGTTCCAGACTGGAGCATACCAGTTTTGGATTTAATACAGTAATACCTTGGATTGCAAGTAACTTGGTCTGAGAGCGTTTTGCAAGACAAGCAAATTTTTAAAATAAAATTTGACTTGATAAACAAGCGACGTCTTGCAATACAAGTAGCGTAGGGATGTAACCACTCACCTCGAGTGGGCGTAGAGGGCCGAAATCAGCCCCGCTCACGCCCGCCAGAGACTCGCTTTGATATAAGAGTGTTTTGGATTACAAGCACGTTTCCGGCACCAATTATGCTCTCAATCCAAGGTATTACTGTACATTGCAAAAGGTTTCTGGAGTCGTCCTGTTTTCACACGTTCTGTCACTGGCAGTAACACAACGAAGTCTTCACGCAATAAGGCTTTGTGACCTTTCCCAGACATAGATGGGCAAGGGCCAATGTAAGGTACAAGATTCAATCTCAGATTGTCGACAGGCAAGCTGCTAGAGGAAATGATTGTTCTTGGCTCTCTTGGGGAGTGTCTGTGTATTTGAAAGACTGCCTCATCCCTTATATTTGTGCCCGCTCCTGTCGGTCATTCAGGGAGGCCTTTCTGGTGGCTCTGTGTGGCGCAAGGCCCCTGGATTCATCCGGCAGCTACTCCAAAAAGGGAGTTGAATGTAGCTGCCCCTGGAATTGGGATTTTTATTTTATTTGTTTGTTTACAGTATATGTATACCGCTCCACATTTCATCAGATTCCGGAGCGGTGAACAATGAAAAGATAAAACAGATGAAAGAATAAAAACAATGTATTAGAAACAGGATAACATTAAAACTGTGGCTGGTCAGCAAGAAAGGCTTCCCAGAACAAAGATGTCTTCGGCAGGCACCGAGAACAGCACAGTGTCGGTGCTTGCCTGACCTCCTGAGGCAGGGAGTTCCACAGAAGTGGAGCTGCCACACTGAAGGCTCTTCTCCTGGTGGACTCCAGTTGGGCCATAGGTCCATGTGGAACCACCAGGAGAATGTCCTACGATGACCTCAGTGAGCGGGCAGGTTGGTAAGGGAGAAGGCGCTCTCTCAGGTATCCTGGTCCCAAGTTGTTTCGGGCTTTGTACACTGGTACCAGAACCTTAAACCTGGCCCTTTAGCAAATAGGCAGCCATTGCAGTTCCCTCAGCAAAGGAGTTGCAGGCTGAAAAGGGGCAGCTCCCGAGAACAGCCGAGCGGCTGCATTCTGCACTAGCTCCAACTTCCGGAGCAGCCTTAAGGGAAGCCCCACACACTGAGCGCATTGCAGGAATCCAGTCTTGAGGTGACTAAGACATGCACAATTAAGAGATGCACCAGCAGTGTATTAGGTGCATGCTAAAAACATTTAGCTTTAGGTGCATGCTAAAAACAATTGGCTCTGTGTAGTAATGGGGCACATCTCACTCCTGCGTTGATGGGCCTTCTGGCCTCATTTCATAATAACATTTTCTCCCTCCCCCCCAACCTTCTGTTTGTGTATGTACCGTATATAAAATTCTGCCTGCTGAGGATAATAATACATCAGAAATGGGCGTTGGCTCTCAAAACCTTAAGCAGCAACAAATGAATTACTCTCTAAGATGCAAAGAGATACTAAATTAGAATTGATCACTGTCGTGTCCCGAATTATGTGTTGTGTGGAAAGAACACTTATTTGTAACATCCTGAACTTCTCTTTCAGCTACGCAGGGTACGGCAATCAAGGAAATCAAAACTACGGACAGGCCCCGCAGGTAGGCTGCATGACTGCTCACGGGCAGGAAGGCCACTCTGCCGCCAGGATCGTGGCACAGTGGACGCCTCCCTAGCTCCTCCCGGGAGGGATCGAGGGGCAGCCAGCATTTGGGTGAGCTGTCTGGGAAGAGGGATCCGGTGTGGTCTGTGAGGTGGAAGGAGACTCCTCTGTGTTGAAACTTAAGACCACAAAACAGATCTGTGACTCTTGCTTTGATGGTAAAATGCCCGAGCCATGGAATCCCCAGCGCAGAGCTTGTGGGCGCCCCCCCTGCCCCTGCTGATTTTTATTTCTAAAGTTGTTTTTTTTAAAAATAATGTTTTTGGAAATCCGTTGGTAACTGGCCAGAGTAGAGATGTGAAGGCCTGGGGAAAGAACATCCCCGCCCCCCCGAAAAAAAATGGTTTTTTTCCTGGGCCAGAGTTGAACCAATATGGGTATCCCATAAGGAAGAATCTCCTGCTATATGTATTTTTAAATCATGCAACAATCTGCTTGCAAACATGATGACCAGTTGGCAGACAGGTAGTATGCAACCTGCCCTGTTTAGGCCACCATGGGCCTAATTTATTATTATAAATTATGATTAATCCCATTTGCATCCCATGCTTTCCCAATGAGCTCAGGGTAGCATACATTTCTGGGGTGGTTGGTTGGTTTGTCCATAGCATTCCCACCCTGCCTTTTGCCAAGCGGTCCTCCAGGAGGCTTCCATCATAAAATGCAATAAAGCAAACAATAAAAGGGCAGGTGACGCAACCGGTGGGGGGACAACAACAAAACGGGCAGCCCCACTTAATCCTCGCAACAACCCTGTGAGGTAGGCTAGGGCGAAAGATGGTGGCTTGCGGTTGAGCGAGATTCACACCCAGGTCTCCCTGGCCAAAGGCCAAGGCTAGCCACCGCACTGCCTGCCTCGTCTCAACAGGCCCCTTTGCCTCCTTCCTGTCGATTGCAGGGCTATCCTGGCTACGAGCAGAGTGGGGAGAGTTCCTCTTACGGGCAAAGTTACGGAAACTATCAAGGAAGCTACGGACAGCCCCAGACAGGTTTGGCTGAGCATGCTGACACTTTTGTACATGTGCACCGTTCAGGGGCGACCGTTTACCTAAAGCGTTCCCTGTTGGATCTTCAGGTTACGGGCAGAGCGGCCAGCAAGGATACAGTGGATATGAAAATCGAAACCAGAGCTCTTATAACCAGGAGTCGTATGGAAATCAGGGGCAGCAGAAAGATTCGTTGGACGGGTAAGGAGTCCAGCTTTTTGCCTCAACCTGCTGCCTGGAGCTGATAAGGGGATGTCACGAACATAACCACAAACGGACTCCGGCTATGACTGTTGTGAAGCCCAGTCCGTTGCCAAGAGGGGGAGACTCATAGAGGGGGGAAAAATAACTCTTCTTTAGCAACTTCTTCTATTTAATTGACCTTTGTTATATTATGCTGGGCTGGAGATAGGGATGGATGGCGCAGACCTCATCCAGTTTGTGTCCCTTTTGTATTTGGGAACTGGTAAATCCCTTCAGTCTTTATTTTATTTTATTTTTTGAGCAATGTGTTCAGAAAAAAACGGATACGGATTATTATTTTTTGGTGGTACTCACAAGGTGGTCTGAGGCCTTGCACGAGCTTTCTTTTCTTTCTCTTTTTGTATAGAGATACTAGCTGCTGGAAGCAACTAGAGAGCACAGTTCCTGCCACATGCGTTCCTACCGAGGCTGCAAATACCTCCGGGAGCACCTATGGGGGCGGACATGTTTTTTTCTCCATACGGTGTCGCTGGGAGAGACGGTACGTCGTCACGTGCTGCCTGCCAGAGCTTTCACTGCCTCAGTCGGAACATGTGTGACAGGAGCCATGCTCTCTGTATATTTCAGGCAGCTCGTGTCTCTATAAAGACAGAGAGAGAGACAGCAGGTTATTGAGCTCCCGGACCTCCGTGTCCTGGAATATGATGACAGCCCGGATTCTGAAGCGGGTCACCATCCAGTTTGCACATTGGTCCAGGAGTTGTGGACGAGGTGGGTCTGCCTCAGAAGCTGGACCCACTGAATTCCTCTCCAATCCCTCCCTAGGGATTGATTCTGGCTCTCTGGGCCGATTGGGAAATCTGGAGTGAGTTTTCTGGGGGTGTCGAGTGGCATGCTGTCCAGGCTGAGTTGGTTGGGATTTTCCTTCGTGCTGTTGGAAAGGATTGGTGAGAGAATGATGTAGTTAAGCATCAGATCAAATCCAAGCCGCTCAGCATTGCATGGGCTCCCATTAATTTAACTAAGTTTTGCATCTGTGGTAAGCAAACTTAAAAACACAAAACCTGGAAGTTGCAGTCACCCAAAATTTCAAGGTTCATGAATATTTGAAGCGTGCATCTTCCTAGAATACTTTTCCATTTTGATTTGAACAGAATCTCGTTACTTCACTTAAGCAGAAATTGGGAGACAGTGTCAGCTGAAGCCACTGATCTATTTGTGGCCTTATGACAGTCATTCCCCAAAACTGTGGGCATGGCAGCGGGGAGGGGGACAAGATCTCCGGGAGGAACAGAGGCTTAAGGCAGCTGGTGGATTTGCTTGCCCCCCAACCAGTCAAAATCTGAGTGTACTGAATGCCTCCCCGATCCACATTTGCAGGCTCATCATCGTAATGTGACTTGGAAGGAAGGGAACTCGGAAATGCTGCTGCTCATGATAGTTGCTTGAGCCTGATTTAGAGCAGAGATCCTGTTCTCTTCCTCTGCTTGAGGCCAGTGGCTGGGACCAGTAACCTAGTCGCAGATCTTTGCAAGCAAGCAGCGGGCCATATACACATGATTGTGTTCAAGGATCTCTGCAAGCTCAACTGTGAAATAGAGATTATTTGGTCCTGGGCTCGTGCGCCGGCAGGTAGGGCCCGAGAGCAAAACGTGTTGAGAGGCCCTGCCTAAGATAGCAGTGCAGAATCACTTTCAGCGCAAGGGCCAAATTCCATTTTGGAGAGGCTTTCGAGGGCTGCATTCCCGCAGAGGGTGGCCTGAAGGCATAAGGGTCAGAGCCAAAAATGCCAGCCTATTTTAGATTAAAGCTCTTCCTGCCAGTCACTCGGCCTTTGGAGAGGTATTTCAACCTTTTAGAATGGGGGTAAAGGCTGCACAAAAGCCGGGAAACCACCAAACGATTGGGGGGAAGGAGGGCGGAGCCAGGAAAAGGGGCGTGGTCACCTGGGGAGGCCAGGCAGAGCTAGGAGGACAGTTCTGAGAATTCCTACAGGAACTTTTCAGCGATGGTCTCTTTCTGTTGCAACACTTGTTCCGCAGGAACAAGAAAAGCAAGGTGCTGTCGTACCTGAGGGGGGGGGTCTGAGACTTTACGGCAGCCTTCCCCAACCGGTGGCCCTCCAGAGGGGTTGGATTGCAGGTCCCATCATTCCCAGCCAGCATGGCTGGGCATGATGGGAATTGCAACCCAACACCTCTGGAGGGCCACCGGTTGGGGAAGGCTGCTTTAGGGCTCTGCAATTCAGTGGCGTATGTGCGCAGTTAGGACCACGGAAGTTGACCGTGTACATTTGGGTGGCCCATCTGCATAGAAAACAGAAGTGTGCAACGATCTTCTCGTCTGCTCCAGTGTAAGGCCTCCCTACGACCAGAAGTCCAGCTACGGTCAGCAACCAGGGTCCTACAGCCAGCCCTCAAGCTACAGTCAGCAGGCCGGTTCCTATGACCAAGAGTCAGGTTACAGCCAGCCAGAAAGGCCCTTTGACCCGCAGTCAGGCTACGGCCAGCAGGGACCGCAGCAAAGCTCGTACGGCCAGCAGTCCGGATACAGCCAAAATCGGGGCTCGTACGACCAGCAGCAACAGCCGGGCTACGGGCAGCAGCCAGGCTCCTACAACCAGAAGTCCAGCTTTGGCCAGCAGCAAGGATCCTACAGCCAGAACCAGCCGTCCTACCAGTCTCAACAGAAGGAAGGCTACAGCCACAACATGCAAGGTAGGCGTCGCACGGAGAGTGCGCGGAAACATCGGTCAAAAGCAAGCCGCTTCGCAAAGAGTTCTTGCCGTTGTGGAGCCACGGAGATTTCTGTCCCCCGAGATTTTTGCAAAAGGGGGGGGGGGACACGCACTTCGAGAGCATATAAAGCTCCCGGTTCAGTTGCTCATAACTCCATTTAAAGGGCCGGAGGAGCAAAGCTGGGAGAGAGAGATGGCAAGCTCCTGCCCATCATCGTAGATCGGGCCGGGCGGGATGAGCTCTTTGTCTGACTTGGAAAGCAGCTCCTTGCTGCTGCTTTAACCCGAGGGAGATGTGGGCAGGAATGAGGCAATCTCTACCTCAGGATTCCCAACACGGTGCCCGTGAGCGTCAATGCACCCACAGGCACCTCCAATAGCGGCCACAAAGGGTGTCCCAACATGGTGCCCGTGGGAACCCAGCATTTTTTTTAAAATTTCCCCCATTTTTTACATATATGTGCATGGATTTGTATGAAATCCATACAACTTTCTAGCTTAGGCGTCAACAAATCATAGGCTTCTGCAAAAGTGTACCAAATATCCAAATAAATATCCCTTTGAAGGTGGCGTCTATATGCCACCCGTTCATATATCAGAAGCGTTGTAAGGTCCTCAATCCATTGTATTATAGGAGGGTGAGTGTTTTATCCTTCCAGTGTTGCAACATCAGCCTTTTAGCTGTCAAAAGTGTGCAGAGAGCTCTGCTGGCTGGGGCATGATGGGAGTTGTTGGCCTGTTTCCTGTCTAAACTTGCATCGGATGACACCCTAAAAGTCTTTCAGTGAATGTACCAACAGTTTTGGTTTATCTCCTCCACCCTCAACCTGAGTAAGTTACAACTCAGCCTTTCTGGGCTCCATTCCCAGCAGCATCTCCAGGTTGGGCTACGAAAGAATCCTGCCCGCAGCGCTGGAGAGCCGCTGCTGCCGGTCAGTGTCGGCAATACTGGGCTAGATGGACCAAGAAGGGTCTGGCTCAAGATAAGGCAGCTTCTGATGATCCTATGTTAGCAGCGAAGTCCACAAGTGGAAAAATGCCCGGGGAAAAGCACCTGTGCATCATTTAGAGCAGCGTTCTCCAACCTTGGGTCCCCAGATGTTTTTGGCCTACACGGGTTTTGACTGAGGGGGAGCTCTAGTTTTTAGTCCTGCCTGGGTCTCGGGTCATTTAGTCTTGAACGTTTCCATCTACTATGGCAACTTGGCACGTAATCTTTTTCAAAACTGGATGGAAATAGGGGACCGACTTCCCCTTGGTGTCAGTCCGGAGTAATTGCTTTGTCATTCCTCAGATGACCGCCGCGAAAAGGGCAGGTATGGAGAAGATGGCAGAGGCTACAGTGGGCCGCGAGGAGGCGGGGACAGGTTTGACTCCGACAGCCGAGGTCCCATGGCTGGCTTAAGGTAAAGGCTTTTATCCTAGTAGCTGCAGATGGTTGCATATGGCTGGCTGCAGCCCACTGTCTTTCACGCTTGCTTGCACGGATGGTGTGTTAAAAGCAGTTTGCATGTGGAGATCAGATGTGAAGGCAGCGATTCCTTTTCTTCTTCGACACCACCACTCATGGCCTACACACTGAAAGGATGGCTCCTAAAATCAGTGCGGGATTATCCTGGCAACTGATGGCAGGAGGGTAGGTCAGTTTCTCTTCTCCCCCCCCCCCCTCTTTCTAAGAGAATGGGTGGAGAGCATATAAAAATGAAGGTTCCCTAACTTAAAGATGGAACTTCTTTCTGCAAGAGAGAATATCCCAGCCTTCCCCAGCCTGGTGCCCTCCAGATGTGTTGAACTACAACTCCTCTATCATGCCAGCCAGGCTGGAATAAGTATGGTAAGACACCATCCAGTCCCTAGCTTGGCTAGATGGCTTCAGCCATGCTTTCGCCAAAGAATTTAGCTGCATTTGTGTTTGTTCATTCACATATGCATACACTAGCACCCACAACATACTGGTGGGACACACGAGCAGCCTTCCCAGTTAACAGGCGAGAGAACTGGGATTTCCAACTTCTTCACTGTCACCTTGCTCCTGTGCCTTTAACAGCAGCTTGGCAACGCTTGCCTTCACATCATGAGAAAAAAATAATATGCTGATTTCTGGATAGGAGGCAGCTGCTCTAGGCAGTAGAACAAGCCAAGCCACGTTTTCTCTCTTCAGTTGACAGTTCTCTTGGGCATTGAGGCTGCCCACAGAGTCTGAGTTGGGGTTTGGTTTCCCCAAGCCAAATACTCTCTTCACCAGGCCCCTGCTGTCTTTTAGCACTGTTTACACCTCTTGTTTCTTGTCGGAAAGCCAAATGCCAAACAGGCCAGTTAAAGAAAATACTTTTGAGTTGAGCGGACAAGCTCCGTCTGTGCTCAAGCTATTTCAGATGAGCTTTCATTGAAGTCAGCATCATTTCAATTCTGAAAATAGAATGTCATCGTCATGCAACTTGGTTGATGAGTGGTATCATTCTCTTGGGTTGGATGCTCTCTAAACTTACTTTCTGCATTGCAAAAGTGGCTGCTCCATCAGTAGTTGAGAGATGTTGACAGCTAAGGTGCCCTAACCCAACTTGCATGGTTGATTATATACCCCGATGGGAGTTTTATGGTCTACGTGGCACCTGGCTTTCCTGCCCAGACCAGAAGGGACTCCGTTCTTGTGTAATATGTGTGGATGTCTCTGGCCGCCTTGTCCACCCTCTTCCTCAGATCAGAGAATAGGCAGCAGAGGGTCGCATGAGGCCAGAGACAATTGGTGGTTTGCTGCCGAATTTCAGTGGCAAACTGACAGTGGCCTAAAAAGGCCAAATTTCTCTCTCAAGCCTTTGTTTAAAGCTAAATTTGCTCCTTTTTGGGCCACTGTCGCAGTTGGTCACCGAAATTCAGTAACAAACTGCCAATTGTTTTGATGCTGCTGTTGCTAAAATTTGGTGGGGCTGCGGCCTCCAGAGCATTGAAATTGGCCCCCCGGGAGTCCCCAAAGTTGCCCACTCCTGGAGTATAGTAAAAGCAACCTTGTTGCTTGGCCACTTGAATACAGCGCAAGTCACATGCACAGCTTTGGAAAAGGGCAACGAGTGTGGCGAGGAAGTCCCCTTTGAAGAGTTAAGCGTTTCTTCTTTCATGTTGCTAAACAGGAATGGCGGGGGGCAGGGTGCTCTTCCAAATACATTAGAAGATCAGGGTCTAGGCAGGCCATGCTGGGCGAAGGTAACGTGCATGTTGAGATAAGACAGTCCTAAGTCCAATGGCGCAGGAAAAGAAGCCAGGGCGACAGAAACGAGAGGAGGCCATCTAGCCACATTGTTCCTCGTGGGGGCGGGGGGTGTACCACTTTAGGCTGTTCTACTTTAGGAGTGTGTTAAGAGTATGGTTGTTACTTGGTTCCGAATTCTATGCAAAGGATGACTCTTGACTGGAAAATCATTTTGAACAGCACATGCACTTACAGAATGCTGCAGAAAGGAAACGTTTGTTATGGTGCAGTCCTATGCAAGTTTAGACAGGAAAAAAGGCCTACAACTCCCAGCATGGCTCCTAAAAGCAGAGCTGGCTGGGGCATGCTGGGAGTTTATTATTTATTTATTTATTATATTTATATCCTGCCTTTTTTCCTGAAAGGAACCCAAGGCGGCTTACATAATCCTCCTCCTCCTCTCCATTTTACCCTCACAACAACCCTGTGAGGTAGGTTAGGCTGAGAGTCAGTGACTGGTCCAAAGTCACCCAGTGAGTTTCATGGCCGAGCGGGGACTAGAACCCGGATCTCCCGAGTCCCAGTCCAACACTCTCACCACTACGCCACACTGGCTCTCAGTGTTGAAAAAAAGTTGTAGGCCTTTTTTTCCTGTCTAAACTTGCATAGAATTGCACCCTTAATCTCACATATTAAAATAAGCTTGAGGAGGGCAGCGTTGCCTCCCGAAGTGTCACCTTGAAGTGGACTTGATCTAACTTTTATTGTGGAACTACTAATGGGAAGGAAATATGAGCCTTGCTATCTGTGACACAGATCCTTGCTGTGGTAGCCTCTGGAGCTGTGTGTGTGTGTGTGTGTGTGTGTGTATCTGTGCGTGTGCGGACCCCCCCCCCCATAAAAACCAATACCAGTGTTGGGTCCCAGGCTGCACTTACACATGCTGTAGCTTCTGGCGGACACCTCCTTATCTGATATGCCACCTCTTCGTTTGGTGCCAGAGAACCGTACTCTAGCCTGCGTTATTCTACCTTAATTTGACGTTGTGGATGGCTTCAGGATGCCGCTGTCATTCGGACCAAAATTAGGAGCGAGCACTGTCTTTGACACGGTACCCTGTCCATGGAAGCAGCCAACCCAACGTTGTAGGGTTTTAAGGGGGGGGGGGTTGGATAGCATGATGTGGTGGTCTGAGTTCACCAGTGTCTTCCTGTCCCCCTCCTTTATCCAATTTTGCAGTCCGTCCGTCCCCCCAGTTTCTATTGGGGGCTGACATGCTGTGCACACCCCATAGGTTCCTTCCCCGTCTGGAGCTGACCTCTGCTACCAAGGCAGAAACGACCCCACCTCAACCCTCCGCCCCACATTTTTTTGCTCTGTGGGGCTGAGTGCCTCCCACCCGAGGCCGTCCTGCTCCTCCTGCCTCCCCTCCTGCTCGACCCATGAATGTGCCTTAACACTGTCTGGGTTCAGACAGCATGATGATCCACACTCATGGGTTGCATATGAGTTGTCGCTGAACTGTGGGCTGCTGTTGAACCGTCGGTTATTGTGTTGTCTGAGCCCAACCGAGATAATATGGTGAGCAACCCACAGTTCACAGCCCAACCACAACCCATGGCTTCTCTTCATGGGTTGTTCCTGGTTAACAAGCCATGGCTTGTTAGCGCAGCTGGGTTCAGACAACTCGATAACCCACAGTTCAGCAACAACCCATGGTTCAACGGCAACCTACACTCAGCCCTTGAGTGCAGGTTATCGTGTTGTTTGAACCCAGTCACTGAGTCAAACCACAGGTCCGCCTAGTCTAGTATTGTTTTCTCTTGATTGGCGAGTGGCTCTCTAGTGTCCTTTGCAGCCTTGCCATCCGAACTCCTTCAAACTGGAGATGCCGGCAGTTGAATGTAGGGAAGCATGCGCTTTACCTGTGCCCCCTGGCATGCAGGAAGTGGCTGGAAGGAGGGGTCCTGGAAGCAAAGAGAGAACAGCTGCTTCTGGGAATGGCACCTCCCAGTGACCGGAGCTTGCCTCTTCAGCCCCATGAGAAGCATGAGATTTATTTATTTATTTATTTATTTATTTATTTATTTATTTATTATATTTATCAATCGCCCATCTGGCCGGTCAACTGGCCACCCTGGGCGATGTACAACCAAAATACAACAAAACACAATAAAATATAATAATTAAAACAATATAAAAAATTCTTATTAAAAACCTAACCCACCCCATATTCCCGCCTGAACAGCCATGTTTTTAATGCATGGCGGAAGCTCATCACGGAGGGGGCATGGCAAAGGTCACTAGGGAGGGAGTTCCATAATGTGGGGGCCGCCACAGAGAAGGCCCTCTTCCTAGTCCCCACCAGCCTGGCTGCTCTGGCTGATGGGATAAGGAGAAGGCCGTCCGTGGCAGACCTTGTTTAGCGGCCTACTTGATGTTGCTGGAGGCGCTCCTTGAGATCAGGTGTTTAAATGAAATTTGACTTGTGGCTTGGTGTCCAGGGGGGGAAGCCTCTCTCTAAATAATAGAATCGTAGGAAAGTAGAGTTGGAAGGGGCCTATAAGGCCATCGAGTCCAACCCCCTGCTCAATGCAGGAATCCAGGTCAAAGCATCCCCGACAGATGGCCTTCCAGCCGCACCTTGAATGCCTCCAGAGTGGGAGAGCCCACCACCTCCCTAGGTTGTTGGTTCCATTGTCTTATTGCTCTAACAAGCAACCTGTAACTTGAGCCCATTATTCCGTGTCCTGCAAACTGGGATGATGGAGAAGAGATCCTGGCCCTCCTCTGTGTGACATCCCTTCAAGTACTGGAAGAGTGCGATCATATCTCCCCTCAGTCTCCTCTTCTGAAGGCTAAACATGCCCAGTTCTTTCAGTCTCTCCTCGTAGGGCCTTGTTTCCTATGATGCACAAGTTCTTTCCCCCGGGCATTTTTCCAATTGTGAACTTCACTGCTCACATAGGAGCATCAGAAGCTGCCTAATAATGAGCCAAACCCTCGGTCCATCTAGCCCAGTATTGCCGACACTGACTGGCAGCAGCAGCTCTCCAGCGTTGCGGGCAGGATTCCTTCGTAGCCCAACCTGGAGATGCTTCCGGGGATGGAGCCCAGAAAGGCTGAGTTGTAACTTACTCGGGTTGAGGGTGGAGGAGATATGCGCATGGGGCAAGAGGGGCATCGTTGAGTGCGGTAGGCCACAACTATTAAAATAGCCGTTTATAACGGGATTCAATTTCTGTTGTGTGTCCGTAACTCTAAATTTAACCCTCCTCTCATGTTGAACGAACAGCGCTGTCATTTCAGACTTAATCTTCTTTCCTCTCATTGAGAACCACACCTGTTTCCTTTTAGAAACTACCCTCAACGATATCCAGACGTACCCTTTCTTGTAGTGTTCCGGAAAACCTTAGGGCACAATCCTAGTCATGCTTAGACAGAGAAAAGTCCTACAACTCCCAGCATACCCCAGCCAGCATGGCTGGCCGGGACACGCTGGGAACTGTAGGACTTTCTTCCTGCTTAAATATGCTATAGGATTGCACCCTCAATCGTGTTCTTACAACCCCAGAACTGAAAACTGTGCATCAGATTCCCAAGCTAAAATGGCCCCTGTGTTTGGTTCCAAACTGAGCGCTCCATTGATTGGACTTGGAAGCGCTGCTTAATGGGTGCCCTTTAATTCCGGGGCCATTGTGGAGATTTGAGTAAGGGTAAGGGTGGGACCGTGAAGATCACTCCCCCGCTTTCTTTGTGAATGTGAAATATTCTCAAGTGAGTAATTAAGGGTGCAACCCTATGCTACAACTCCCAGCATGCCCCAGCCAGCCATGCTGGCTAGGGCATGCTGGGAGTTGTAGGACTTTTTTCTGCCTAAATATGCATAGGGTTGCACCCTTAAATAAATTTGCTATTGGCTGCAATTTATCTGCTAACCTGGCCTCCCCCCCCCAACCTAGTGCCCTCCAGATGTGTTGAATTGGGATAATGGGAGTTGTAGTCCAACACATCTGGAAGGCACCAGGTTCCAGGGGAGGCTTGCTAATATTTTGCACTTGTCTCTTCCAGTACCTGGAGGCAGTGAAGGGCTCTGGGTGGGAATTAAGAAATTGACATTTTTGTTCCTAAATAAATAAGATTTTATTTATTTGTTTGTTCATTTATTGCATTTCCCCCCTCCCACAGTGGCTCACAGGGTCCTCCCTCTCCCTTTATCCTTACAACAACCCTGTGAGGTAGGTTAGGCTGAGTGGGAGTCCTGGTACTCCAACCACTATGCCACACTGTTCAGCTAATGATGCAGATTACCTAAGAAGTGTAGCATGAGGATGGCATCTCTGCATATACAGTTTTCTCCACTTGTATCCTCCCAACAACCCTATGAGGTAGGCTAGGCTGAGAGAGAGTGGCCCGAAGTCACCCACTGAGCTTCATGGCCGAGTGAAAATGTGAACAGAGGCCTCCCTAATTCTGGTCAGACACTAACCACTGCACCAGGCTGCCTCTTTTTAGTCTAGAGACACCATGTGACTCACACACACATTTTGAACTTGCAGTTGCTAACGTTGGTTGGGAATCCCCACTTCACTTTTTTAAACAAGTGTTCAGTGGGTGTGCAAAAAGATAAATCACCCCGCTGATTGTGAAGTTAGACAGTGTGTGTTTCAACTTCAAGTCAGTTCTGGGTATGTGATATTAAGTATTCACTGTAGGACATTGCTGGTTAAAATCCATTAACGTCATCCGTGGGCCACGCCCCGGTGAATTGACAACAGCATTATTTTTTCTGAGTTGGACTGGGACTCAGGAGATCCGGGTTCTAGTCCCTGCTCGGCCATGAAACTCACTGGGTGACTTTAGGCCAGTCACTGACTCTCACCCTAACCTCCCTCGCAGGGTTGTTATGAGGATAAAATGGAGAGGAGGAGGAGGATTATGTAAGCCGCCTTGGGTTCCTTTCAGGAAAAAAGGCGGGGTATAAATATAATAAATAAATAAATTATCGTCACCTTGGCCTAACGTGTGCATAAGCAGGTACAAAGGCCGTTACTATTATTACTGCAAATCAGACTCTCTTATTTCCAGAGCACGTGTCATTGAAACACGCTCACTCTTTTTCAGTCTCTGTAAACCGGTTACAACAAAGATACTTCTGTGACTAGGATAGAGTTCATCCTGTGACTAGGACAGAGTCCAAGTAACAGATGCAAGCGAGATTAAGATGACAATTCTAGTCTTCGCATACGCCTGTCGTTCATGTCAGAGGCTTAAATGGCATCTAATATTTGCTGTTGGGATCGTGGGGCACAGGGAGATGGGTTGGGCACTTACAGCTGAATACCTGCCTTTCTCTTAACTCATGAAAAGGATGAATGCCGCCCCCCCCCCCCCCCCCGGGAAGGAGCTGCAAAGCTGTAATCCCTGAATGGTACCCGGCACTGTGTGTCAGTCTTAAGGGGTGGCGTTTAGCAACTTACGCACTAACTTGCAATACGTGCAGCTTTTGAGCCGTGGGCTCAGCATGTCGAGACTTAAAGAAGGAATCATTTCTTCAATTTTTCCTCTGCAGTGGTGGTGACCGAGGTGGCTTCAAAAATTTTGGTGGTAAGTGCCGAGCATCGAAAAAAAAAAATATTTCAGCGGAAATCCTATATTAAACAGCAAAGAACAAAAAAAAATATATTAAAAGCCACCAGATACCATGTTACTGTCCATTAGAAGCATTTTATTTTTATTTTATTTTTATTTTCCTGTTTGGGCTAAGGCTGGTGCGTGCGTGTGCCTAAAACAAACAAAAAAAGCGCTCACAATGAAGTAAAAATGGGGATTCCTGCTTCCCCTCCCTCTCCCCCCCATCAAATTGCATGAAAGAACTTTTGTGGTAACTCTCACTTTGCCCCCAGGTGGCATATGCAAAGCTCTTCTTAAGCGCCACGTCCTGGCGAGGGCAAACAGCTTGGTAAGCGGCCGGCCAGCGCCCGCAAGGCGACCATCAGCACAAGCCTGTGTGGCGAATGCCACGACCGGCCCTTTTAAAAGTCCAGGACCAATGTTCTACCTGGGGCATCATCTCCTTGTCATTCTTAATCACGACGTCTTCTAAAGCTCGCCTTGGTTTAAGTGTCGCATACGTTTCTGTTAATGTTAATTAAAATCGGTTGAGGTAGTTGACCCTTTGTGCGTCTGTAGTGTTGCTAAAATACGCTTCTCTCTCTCTCTCTCTCTCTCTCTCTCTCTCTCTCTCTCTCTCCCGTTCCGCAGGTCAAAGGGATTACGAGCAGAAGCCAGATGCAGGTAAGCACAGGAGCTATCTATGGCATTCAGCCGGGGTGCGGCTTTCCCCAGGCTCTGTCCCCTTTCCTCCAACGACCAATGGTTTGGCAGTTTCCCAGCCTTTGTGTGTTCTCTCCCCCCCCCTCGAAAAGATTAAAGGCCTCTTCTAAGGCCTAAGCCTTACTGAGATTTTTGCCTTTGGCCCCACCCTCTTTTGCCTTTGTCTCCACCCATCACTGGAATGCGGCCCCCGAGAGCTTCTCTGAAGTGGAATCAGGCCCTTGGGCTGAAAGAGGTTCCCCACCCCGGCTTACAGTTTTACAATCCTCTCCTTTGCCTTCCAGTAGGGAGTGCAGACCGCGCGAGCATCCAAGCATGTCTCGGACGATGCGCTTTTAGTAGGTGTGTCCTGACGGCCACCTTTGGGGCCCACCTGCTCTTGGTTGGCAGCGGGGTGTTTTGAAAAAGGGGCAAAGCCCCAGTACCAAACCTAGCCAGCTCCTTCCTGGATACTGTTCTTGGTTTCATGGGTGGGTCCTGACGCCAACCTGGGATGGAAATGTCAGGGACTGAACCTCTATTAAACCCTGCAGAGCTGCTGCCCCTCAGTGTGAAAAATACTGGGCCAGAAGGACCAAAGATCTGACAGTATGACGTGGGTCCCTGCAGGCTTCCTATGTAGCATTGTTTTCTCTTCCTCTCGATACCGGAGCTCGGAGTCATCTGGCAGTGCGGTTGCACAATAAAAGCCTCGTCTGGAAGCACCCAAAGTTTCTGAACAATAGTTCCTTCACTCGTGGAGGCAAAAGAAAGTTTAGATTTGCACAGTCGCTCAGCTCTTGGCTTGAGGTTGCAAGCTTTGGTTGCTTACCACTAGTGAGCAAACGCCACATGCAGAACTGGGCCTTTTGGCGCGACGTGGCCCTTACACAGTGCCTTGGGTGGATGTTCTGCTTCCTTGCCCCTGTGCACAGCTGTTGATGCAACCTCGCTTTTCTACATGTACGTGCGGAGCTGTCTCTAAGGTAGGGAGGGGTGGTTATTGGGGCGTCAGGACTCGCATGTGCCATGGGAGACGGTTAAAGCAGTGTTCTCCAACCTTGGGTCCCCAGATGTTTTTGGCCTACAACTCCCAGCATGCCCCAGCCAGCATAGCTGGCTGGGGCATGCTGGGAGTTGTAGGCCAAAAACATCTGGGGACCCAAGGTTGGAGAACACTGCTTTAAAGAACACAAGAAGAGCCATGCCGGGTTGGACCAAGGGTCCATCTTGTCCAGCATTCTTTTCACACACTGGCCAGCCATTTTAAAGCCTTCAAAATTGGTGGCCATCGCTACATCTTGTGGTGGTGAATTCCATCGTTTTAACTATGTGCTCTGTGAAGAAGTCCTTTTTATCTACCCTGGATCTCCCACAATTCCTCATCATGGGATGTGACCCCATTGAATTCTAGTATTATGAGAGAGGGAGAAAGATGTCTCCCTGTCTGTTTTCCCCATGCCGTGCATGATTTTGCACATCTCTATCATAGCTTCTCTTTCTCACCTTTTTTCTAAGCTAGACAGCCCCCAGACATGGGGGAGTTGCTCCAGCCCCTTGATCATTTTCATTGCCCTTTTCTGCACCTTTTCCAGCTCTACAATATCCTTTTTTAGCTGCGGTGACCAGAACTGTGCACAGCATTCCAAGCGTGGCTAGACAATAAGGACTGCGTGATCTTGGCAGTTTTATTTTCCATTCCTTTCTGACTGGAGACATGGAAATGGCTGTGGTGTTTTGCACTGTTCCTCCTAGCTAAGCTGCTGCAAGGTGTTTGATTTTAAAAATAACTTCTCTCTCTCTCTCTCTCTCTCTCTCTCTCTCACACACACACACACACACACACACACACACACACACACAGATTCGGAGTCTGACAACTCAGATAACAACACCATCTTTGTACAAGGTCTTGGAGAGGATGTTTCACCTGATCAAGTGGCTGAGTATTTCAAGCAAATAGGTGTTATAAAGGTGCGTAAAGGTGAAATCCTATGCCAGTTGAGACAGGAAAAAAAGGCCTATAACTCCCAGCATGGCATGCTGGGAGTTGTAGGCCTTTTTTTGTCTCAACTGGCATATAATTGTGCCATAAGCTGGTGAAACTTTAAAAATGGGGGGGGGGGGGAGTCCTGGTAAGCGAGTGGGGCTAATGCAGGGGGAATGAGCCGAATAAATGGATTTATTTAAAATTCCCTCCCCATGGGGGCAGGTGACAATTCAAAACAAGATCCTGAAACAGATCAAACCAGTATTCAGATGCAGCCAGGCTCGGAGGACCATCAGAAATTGGAACCTGCCTGAAAAGACTTCTCAGTGTTTCTGGAGAAAGATGCTCAGGGTTGGGCCAAGCGGGTTCCCCAGAACTGTGCAGGCATTAGACTTCCCTGGGTTGTGCCCTTCCTGTCTGCTATAGGGTTCAATTTCAGGAAGGCATTCTCGGCCCATCTGAATTGTTTTGGTGGGTGTCGGAGAGGAGGCAGTTTCTTGCATTGGATCCAACCTTCCCAGCTCTTGTTCACTCCCTGGTGAACCTATTCTGCTAATCCTTCGATCTGTGCTCTGGTGGCACAGGATTCAGCTGCAATTTTTCTATATTTTTGCGGTGTGGAGACCAAACGCTGGAGGGCAGTAAGCTTCTCCTCCTCCTCCAAAAACCTGTCTCACTTTTTTCCTTCTCCGTCACCTGTCCTTGGTGGTCAATGATAATTCTGGGGCTTGCTGGGGACAAGGATCTCGACGAGCAGCCGAGTTCCTAGAACTACGGAGTTGGGGTGGACCAAAAGACAATCGGGTCCAGCTTCCTGCGCAGATGGGAGGCTCATCGCCTACTAGCTCCCCCCCCTGTCATCGTCTCCCCCCCCTGTCATCGTCTCCCCCCCCCACACACTGCCCAGTTCAGTTTGTGCAAACCACCGCAGTGTGCCACAATCAGAAAGCAAGCACACACTCCCCCAGTAAAAGGAGGCGGGGAAGTGGCTCCAGATAACTTGAGCCCAGTGGCGTGTTTCAGAGAGCGAGTCCCCCAACGTTTCCACGCGATTTGACTTTGGGGGCGCCTTTCATCACCCACTCACCCACCCCCAAATTCAGTGACTCGGCAGGCCCCACCATAATGCTAAGAACCACCTTACAGGGGTTGGGGCCCAACTCTGTGGCACCCAACGAGCAGCTGCCACCCCACTGGGCCGCGGAGCAGAGGAAGAGGAGAGAAAAGCCGAGCTCTTCCGTGGGCCGTGCTGGCCGTGGACCCTCCCTCCACTGTCATGTAGCAGCGGCCACTCGCATCAGGCCACCTAAACTTGTTCTATCCCAGCTGGTCGTGATAAGAGCTGTAACTTTTAAGAACTGGTGCCTGAGCTTGCTTCTCCCCCCCCCCTCCCCTCCCCTTCCCATCCCTTTTTCCTTGCCATATCAAGATCTGTAGACTGTAAGGCCAAGGGCAGGGACTGCCTCACTACTCGTATTAGTAGTACGCTGCACTGGGAGCCTTTTTGGCTAAAGAGCTGGGTAAAAAAAATGCTTTAGGACGCAATCCTCTGCATGTTTAGACAGCAAAAAGCCCCACAACTCCCAGCATTCCCCAGCCAGCCACGCTGTCTAAACATAACTAAGATTCTAGTCTAACCATGACTCGGATTGCGCCCGTAAATAAAGACATGAATCGGCTTTCTCTAGTCGTCGCAATTGATGGTGCCCCAGAGCAGGGGTGTTGGACCTCTTTCAGCCCGAGGGCCAAAACAGGGTTTCGGAGACGCGCCCGGGTGCCGCATTCCAGTGGCAGGCAGGGCGAGAGGGTTGGGGCCGAAATGCCAGCACGTTTTAGCTCCGAGCCAGCCACGGAGTCTTAGGAGAGACATTTCGGCCATTTAGAATGGGGGGGGGGGGAAGCCGGTGCAAAAGCAAGGAAACTACTGAACACTGGGTAGTCTGGGGAATGTGGGTGGGAGGGCCGCATTTGGTCCATAGGCCTGAGGTTCAACACCCTGCCCCAGAGGAACGGGAGCGGGGGGGGGGTCTCCAGTGATCAGTCGGCCACAATAAAGACAATAAACAGAATGGACTCCAAAACAGATGATAGTATCTCATTTATATTTCTATAGAGCCATTGGTATGCATCCAGCTTTGCAGCAGGGGTGGGGAACTTCAAAAGGTCCAGGGGCTATTTTTGCTTCCTGAACACCCCACCCCCACCTGTGGGCCACAGTCGACCCAACTTTTTTTTTTTTTTTTTTTAATTTTAGCATCCGGAGGTGCTACAGAGCAACCAAAGCATCACATTTAGCTAACTTGCAAGCTAATTTGAGCCTTTGCGGCTCCATAGCGGCTCCAGACGCCATTAATTTTCTAAAAAATACATTTAAAAAAAAACAAAACCCTTTTCAGGGTGCCCAGGAGTGGGGGAGGCGCGAGGGCCGTATGCAGTCGGTGGGCTGTGTGTTGCCCAGAAGAGGCCAAGTCCCTGCCCCAAGGAGTTTACAATCTGAACTTCAACACAGGAGAAATGGGGCGGCAAGGGCAAAAAGGAAATGAACGTGTGTGATCGTTTCAGTTACACGTGCCTAGGCGCAGTTCGGTTACAGCAGGACATGGGAACTTGGGGGCTGTGCTTTAGTGAGATGAAGGAAGGAACGAAGAGGGGTGGCTTCACACCAGTGTTCTGGGGGGCAGTTCCGAGAAATAGGGGCCAGTAACGGAGAAGAGGCAGAGTCTTCCAAGGGGGCGGGGGAGGCCTTTGGACGGTGGAGAGGTGGAGCTGGAGGAGTGAGAATCCTCCTTGAACTCCCCCCCCCCCCCCCCCCGGTCACAGGCCTGCCAAGACGGTACTCGGAGAGGTGGACGGCGAGGGAAATGCCTTACTCGCTTTCTCTTCCCAGACTAACAAAAAGACGGGCAAGCTCATGATAAACCTCTATACGGACAAGGATACCGGCAAGCCAAAGGGAGAAGCCACGGTCTCTTTCGACGACCCGCCGTCCGCTAAGGCCGCCATCGACTGGTTCGACGGTACGACCGGCCCTCTTTACGTCGTCTGGCCGTCAGCGTGTGCGCCCTCCATTTTTCTTTCCTTTCCTTTTGTGCAAAGGTTGTAAAATCGTTAACCGCAATGACAAGGCTCTGGCTCTGGCGCAGCCGTCTCAAAGCTGCTTCAGCGGGAGAGGGCGGGAAATGATATCCTCCGTCTGCCCTCTCTTCCCTGCTCAGTTAAAGTTTCTTGCAAGCCCCGACTTGTTTCCCTTAATTTGCCTAATATATGTGCCAGCCTTATTATTATTATTATTATTATTTATTTCATTTTTATACCGCCCAATAGCCAAAGCTCTCTGGGCGGTTTACAACAATTAACAATACAGTCCCTGCCCGCAGGCTTACAATCTAAAAAGACACGACACACAAGGAAAAAGGAATGGGGAGGGAAGGGGGAATATTAATTATTACTTCTGTAATTCTCTGTGTCTCAAAAAGCTCCAGCCTCCTTCTTCCCGACAGGGCTGTAGATGTCAGTTAGCCCGGGGGGGGGGGGGGGCAGTCCCACTGGAGCAGGCCCTGATGTTCCCTCGGCCTGCTCCAGCCTCCGTCGTTCCTTCTTCCCCACAGGGCTGTAGATGTCAGTTAGCCCTGGGGGGGGGGGCAGTCCCACTGGAGCAGGCCCTGATGTTCCCTGTTCCCAGATGCTGGGAGTTGTAGTCCAACACACCTGGAGGGCCCTACCAGGTTGGGGAAGACTGGCACATGCTCGCCTTAGATTTTTGTAGCAGAGTGCGCAGTTCTGTTACCTGTCCGGAGGGCTCTAAGTATTTCTGCTTGTAGTACAGCTGGTTGGATTCTGCGCCCGAAGGTTTCATTTCCTTGTTGTGGCTGAGCAGCTGTGGATTTCTCTGCCTCCCTCTTTCTCCAGGAAAGGAATTCAACGGCAGCGTGATCAGGGTTTCCTTTGCAACCAGGCGGCCTGAATTTCTGCGAGGAGGCAGCGGGAGTGGTGGTGGGCGCCGAGGTAGTACCAAACCCGGGCTCCTTTGTGGGGGGTTTTAAAATTTGTGCACGGGTGCAAGTTGCTTCCGCGCTTGCTGCTATCCGAGAAATGGTAGCACCACTTTTTCGATACCTGTATCATGTCTCTGACCTGGGGACCAGCTGCCGGTTTAGCGGGGGGGGGGGGGTCACTGATGGCGGCCAGTGCTGTGATGTTGGAGGCTAGCCCCATCGCGCACATGAGTCTGTACTGCACCAGGCCGCTAACGCTTCCTTGCTTTAATGGCAGTGTCGTTGTGCCTGCAGGGTCACGAGGAGGGGGCTTTGGAAGAGGTGGGGGCTTCCCAGGCCGAGGCGGAGAACCCAAAAGTGGCGATTGGGTCTGCCCTAACCCGTAAGTCTCTCCCTTTGAGGCCCTTTTGGGATGGGTTGAAGAATGTACGAAGCTGCTGCCCTGAGTTGAACCACTGCTCCATCCAGTCCAGCACTTCTAGCGGCAATGTTCCAGGGTCTGGGGTAGAGAAAGGTCATTTTGACTTCTGGTACCCATTTATTTAAAGTATTTTTATTCCGCTCCTTGGCCAAAAAAGAAAAGGGAAAAAAAAGGAGCGGCTTACAGTCAGTCAACAAAAAAGACAGTCCCTGCTTACAATTGGCTTACAATCTAGAAAAAAGTCATGACACACAAGGAAAAAGGGATGGGGAGGGAAGAGGAAAAAATTAAGCAGACTGACAGCAAGGCTGGCGGAATGGCCCTGCTTCCCCTTTCATCCCCTAGTGGGGCTGGAGGCAGTCCAATTGGAGCGGGCCCCGGCATTCCCTTAACTTTAGGAGATGTTTCCTTTAACTAGAAATGCCAGGGCGTTGATGCGGAGGTATCTTCTGCAGGGCAAGCCTGTGCTTTGCCCCTGAGGAGAACGGCGCCTCCTTTTCATTTATTTTGATGGGCAGCTCCCACTCGAAGGTCTCCGCAGTATTGCCCAGCACCATCATAGATATATGACCAGGGGGAGTCAGGGGACAACTCAAAATGCGTCCGAATGAATTTTAAGCATCCACAGAATCGCAGCCACTTGCCACCAAGCTCCTCCCCCCACCCCAGTGTTCCCCCGCGGCATGCGTGGAATGATGCGCCTTTGTCTCTGTCAGGAGCTGTGGCAACATGAACTTCGCCCGCCGCAATTCCTGCAATCAGTGCAACGAGCCCCGGCCGGACGACGGGCGTCCCTCGGGAGGAGGTGCGTGAAACCCCCACCACACGGGACGAGCGCCCCGGGACACGGTGCCCGCGTGTTTCTCACTCTCGCGCTTCCTCCCTCACAGACTTCCGTGGCAGAGGCGGCTTCGGAGGCGACCGGGGGTTCAGGGGCCGTGGCGGTCGGGGCGGTGGCTTCGGCGGCAAAATGGGAGGAAGGTTGGTGCTGAGTTTCAGCAGCTGCAGAAGCATACATGTTCCGGGAGAACAGCTAGCACGCCAGGAGAATTTATTTATTATATTTATACCCCGCCTTTTTTCCTGCAAGGAAGCCAAGGCGGCTTACATAATCCTCCTCTTCCCCTCCATTTTATCCTCACAACAACCCTGTGAGGTAGGTTAGGCTGAGAGTCAGTGACTGGCCCAAAGTCACCCAGCGAGGTTCACGGCCGAGTGGGGACTAGAACCCGGGTCTCCCAAGTCTCAGTCCAACACTCTTAACCATTACGTTACACTGGTCCTCCTTTGCATTTGATCCTCACAACAACCCTGTGAGGAGGTCACGCTGAGAGTCCGTGACTGGCCCAAAGTCACCCAGTGAGCTGCAGGGCCAAGTGGGGACTCGAACCCGGATCTCCCGAGGCCCAGTCCAGCACTCTCACCACTACGCCAGGTTGGCTCTCAAAATTAAAGTTAGTGGGTTTGAAGGCTCAGGTCTGCCCACGCGATCCACCCTCAGCGGAGGCTACCCGGTGCGTCCCTAGATGACTAGCTGCCCTGGACTGGGTGCATACCAATAGGGAGGCACTCCCAGAACAGCGACGCATGCTGAATCAAGGGGGCAAGCTTTTCCAAGGGCAGCTAGTTCTCCCTCTTACCCACCTCTCGCCAGAAAAGGTTATTTTTTTAGAAAAGGCGACCTGTGGCACTGTGGTGAGAGAGGTAAACACCGGAGCAGAGCAGGGTAGCTGGTTTTGGAGTGCAGCTCCTGCAAATGGCATATACACAAGATAAGTAGGTGTGGGGGCTGAAGTAACTTTGGTTTTCTCCCTCTTTCTCTCACTTTTAGAAATGACTTCAGAAGCGATCAACGTAACAGACCCTACTGAAAACTGCTGTGAATTTCCCCTTCCTCTTTGTAACGGCTTTTCACAGCGAAATTCGCCGAGTTCCACCTGCTGCTTTGTACCCCCCATGGCCTCTTTTGGATAGTGGAATTAAACATAAAACTGGATTTTTTGATTTGGTGGGAGGGATTGGGTCAAGATCTTTTCCTTTTTCCTTTTTTTTTTTAATAGCAAGTCCATCAAAATTTCATCTTTTATTTTCCAGCATTCGCCAGTTCTCCACCCTCCCGCCCTCCGACATAACTCTTCCACAGGCCTCTTTAAGAAAAGAAGGAATGAAATTGTAAAATATTTGCCAAAAATCTGACATGTTTTATAATACAAACGATAAAAGCTGATTGTTTATTTGTGACATTTTAGTCTCTCTCTCTTTTTCGCCCTTGTTATTTCATGAACCCTGTTTTCCCTCCCGTTTCAGCTGCGAGGCACGCTTGGGATTGAGGTATTCAACTGCACAGTTACAGTCAGGACTGTTTTTAAAATCTAAAAATTCTGGAGTGAGAACTGTTGTATTTGGCAGTTTGTCTGAGAGAACAACCCTACGCACATGTAGACCAAAGAAAAGTCCCGCAACTCTCAGCAATCCCCAGCCAGTCAGGACCTCTTTCTGTCTAAACTTGTTGCACCCTAAAGGCTCACTCCTATGCAAGTGTAGACAGAAAAAAGGCCGACAGCTCCCAGCATGCCCCAGCCAGCCGTAATTCCTGCAATCAGTGCAATGAAACGGAGGCCTCGCAACTCTCTTGCCCCTTTTTGGGTCTCGGGATTTGCCAGATTACAAATGCTGCAGTGATGGTACAGGCCTCTCCTGACCTTGAGGGCCAAAAACATCTGGGGACCCACATCAGCCAAAAGGCTCCCTGGACGGTTTACAAAGAAGCAGGATAAAAACAATAATCTTAAAACCAAAAGTGTCAGACCGGAGGTACAGTAGTGATAATAAAAATGGGGATAAAAATCTAACCATTAAAATATTGGGTAAATAAAAAGGTCATCTTCACCTGGCGCCTGAAGGAATAAAGGGTAGGCGCCAGGCGCGCCTCCTTGGGGAGTTGATTCCAGAGACGGGGTGCCACAACTGAGAAGGCCCTTCCCCTAGTAGCCACCCTCCTGGCCTCTTTTGGAGGGGGCTCTCTGAGAAGGACCTCCGAAGAGGATCTCGGGGTTCGGGTAGGTACGTATGCCTGGACCATCTGGAAGAACTGGGTGATTTGCAGCAAATCAGCAAGAATTTCTGACTCCACAAGGGAGGTTACCCGATCAAAAAATGAGATCAGATTAATCTGGCAGGATTTGTTCTTGAGAAATCCATGCTGGCTTCTAGTAATCACTGCATTGTTTTCAAGGTGCTTGCAGACTGACTTCTTTATAATCTGCCTCCTTGTTCCGGGAAGCCTTCTCTGCTGTCCAGCCACCATTCTAATGTTACTTTGTTTTCAATGTATTGTTTCTGTTTATTTTATCTGTTTTTATCTTTTTCTTGTTCACCACTCCGGAATCTACTTAGATATGAAGCAGTATACAAATGCTGTAAATAAATAAATAATAACCTGGAGTACACAACCCAACAGCAAACCATGGGTTTGCTTCCTGGGTTGTTCATGGCGAATAGCCCATAGTTAAACTTCACACGCAACAACAACAACCCATGAATCAACAACAACCCATACTCTGGGCTGTCATGTGCGAATGTGGTCGTTGTCATGGCCACCGACTTGAACAGCTTCGAAAGGGGATTGGACAAATTCCTGGAGGAGAAGGCTGTCAATGGCTACTAGTCCTCATGATGACTATATGCTACCGCCAGTATCAGAAGCAGTATGCCTGTGTACACCAGTTGCTGGGGAACATGGGCGGGAGCGTGCTGTTGTTGCACTCATGTCCTGCTTGTGGGTTTCCCGTGGGCAGCTGGTTGGCCACTGTGGGAACAGAATGCTGGATGAAATAGGCCAGGGGTGTTGAATCAGCCCAAGGGCCGAATTCCATTTCTCGGGGACCACTTTCCAGTGGTGGGTGGGGCAGTATAATTTAGGGTGGGGATCATTTTGTTGCAGCTGTTAGTTAAAGGTTTGGGGAGTCAGAAATTCTTGCTGATTTGCTGCAAATCACCCAGTTCTTCCAGATGGTCCAGGCATACGTGCCTACCCGAACCCTGAGATCCTCTTTGGAGGTCCTTCTCAGAGAGCCCCCTCCAAAAGAGGCCAGGAGGGTGGCTACTAGGGGAAGGGCCTTCTCAGTTGTGGCACCCCGTCTCTGGAACCAACTCCCCAAGGAGGCGCGCCTGGCGCCTACCCTTTATTCCTTCAGGCGCCAGGTGAAGATGACCTTTTTATTTACCCAATATTTTAATGGTTAGATTTTTATCCGCATTTTTATTATCACTACTGTACCTCCGGTCTGACACTTTTGGTTTTAAGATTATTGTTTTTATCCTGCTTCTTTGTAAACCGTCCAGGGAGCCTTTTGGCTGATGTGGGTCCCCAGATGTTTTTGGCCTACAACTCCCAGCATGCCCCAGCCAGCTATGCTGGCTGGGGCATGCTGGGAGTTGTAGGCCAAAAACATCTGGGGACCCATGGTTGGAGAACACTGCTTTAAAAGCTCCATGAGGCCTCGCCTAGACTGATTCACAACACGGGGCTTAGAAATTGCTGAGTGGGCTGCCGTCACCTCGATCCAGACGGTGTGTCACTTGCCGCCAGGCACTCCTCGGCTGGCACTCCTATAAATAACCGCCGACGTCAGGGAACTTCATCTCACTGGTTCTTTGGACTTAAAACGACAGGGCCCCCGAGATGTTTTTTTCTGAACAGAGAAAGAAAACAGAGAGAAAGCTTGAGCGTTTATTATAATTTTATTTCTACGCCGCCCAATAGCCGAAGCTCTTCCATCTATTCTTCTGTTAGTTTATTCTTCATCTCCCATAATCTCTCGAACGCGTCATTATCCAACGAAATGATTGGCCAGCGGGCCCAAAAGGAAGGATTAATTTTACAACCTAGAATTAATTTGCAGCTGTCTCCGATAGCTTGGAAACTTAACTGGTGCAAAAAAATAATTTAAAAAAATGCACACACACCCCAGATGCTTGTGGGGGCCAGAAAGTCTGACCATGTATCTCCATTATATGCTCCCGCTGCACCGGCTGCCAGTAGTTCTGGGCCCAAGTAAAATAATGGTTTTTACTTTAAGGCAGGGAGCCCCAACACAGGGGAATCCCCAATTTTTAAAAATATATTTTCCATTTTTAAAAAGTAGATAGATTTGTATGAAATGTTTACAACTTTCTAGCGATCACACATAGGTTTCAACAAAAGTGGACCAAATATCCAAATAAATATCCATTTGCAGGTGGCGTCTATATGTCCATCCATATATCGAAAGCGTTGTAAGGTCCTCAATCCATTGCATTATAAGAAGTGAGTGTTCATCCTATTCCTTCCAATGTTGGACGATCGGTTTTTTAGCTGTCAAAAGGGTAAGCTTTTAGCTGCTTCTTTTTAAAAATACCCCTTTGGGGTCCGTGATGACCTCAAATCCTTGGAGCAGGCCCCATAGTTTCAGCTGCATCTTTTTAATGTGGGGGTGGGGGGATATGATACAGTCCCCCACCCTTCCCAATGTGGATTTGGGCCAGCTGCATTCTTTAGCGTAACAAAAGCTGGCCCTGCTCATTTCCTAGAGATGTCTCGCAACAACAACAACACGGATGCATCCGGAAGAGGATTTATTGTTTGCTTCCAAAGGAATTCCTGCTTTGAGAGAGAACTGTGAGCACTCCAGTAGGTGTCCTGGACGACCACGTCCATTGTCCCCAGTCAGCATAGCCACTGGTTCAAGGCCGAAGGCACCTCTGAGCATGTGCGCCAGCGCGGTGGAGAGCGCAGTTTCTGTCCAAGGCCACCTTCTCTTTTTGGGCAGTCTGTTGGGGGCTACATCGGGCCAGTGGTGGGCGGGGCCAAAGTCCAAACTGGGCGGGGCCCTAATTTTTCTCCACTGGACTTACCCATTTAGCATCTCCAGCCGTATCCCACCTTTAAAGAAATTTCTATGAATATTATCGTCTGAGCTTTGGGTCTGAATTCAGGGCCGGTGCTACCATTAGGCCAACTAGGCGGCTGCCTAGGGCGCATGGCTAAATGGGGCGCAGAAACCACACCAAATCAGAAGCCTCCCTGGTTTCCCTCCCCTTCACTTCGCTTCTTTCTCTCTCCATGTGCCGGTCTCTTCTTCTGTTTTTGTCCCCAGGCTTGCTTTCTCTTTCTGCTTTCTTCCCCCCCCCTCTCCTTCCGCCTCTCTCCCCTTCCTCCTTTTCTTTCCCCGCTGCGGCTACTTCTGCTCTCTCCTTTTTTTCGCCGTCCTCCTCTGCTGCCGCTTTCCCATGCCTTATGCCGCTCCTGTTTCTTTCGCAAGTGGGTCTCTTTAGCAAAGCTGCTTTCTCGCACAGCACATGGGGCGATAAGGGGAGGAGAAGAGGGGGGGTGGTTAGGGAGGGAGGCGGCGGCGCTGGAGGAGGTGGGTGGAGGGAGGGAGGGAGGCAGAAAGAGAGAGGGGGTAACCAGAGTGAACTCTCCCCAAGCTGAGGAGCCCCCACCCCTAGCCAGGGAGAATGATAAAAGGAGTGGGGGGGGAGGGGGAGCTGGGGGAGCAAAAAAATTAATAATAAATTTTTATTTAATAATATCAGAAGCAAAAAATAAACCAGAATTTTGCATGCACGTGAAAGTAGAAATTGGAGAGGGGGGGGAAAGGAGCTTGCAAGAGAGGATGTGGGGGGAGGAGAGATAATTTTGCACATACACACAAAAAAGAGGTAAAGGGGGAGGGGAACAAAAAGAAGAGAGAGAGAGAGAACGAAAGAGAGAAGGGGTAAGAAAGAAAGGAGGGGGGGGAGAAAGAGAGGGAAGACAGACCAGAGAATCCCAGTGATCAAATATGCTAAGGGAGGAGGATAATAATGCCAATTGACTTTTATTTCTAATGGGCATAAGGCTGAGGGAGGAGGAGGGCTCAAGTGGGAAGGGGGGCTAAATATCTGATCTTGCCTAGGGCACCAAGACTGCCTTGCACCAGCCCTGGGTCCGATGCGATGCAGCCAGCCGGGCTCGTTTTGACGGTCTTCGGTTCGGGTTTCGGGGTGGGGGGGTCAGGAAGTCAGCACAGTCGGCGGATAAGTGGACATCTGTTGTAGCAATGTTGCGCGCTTTGTCTGTTGGATTTCTGCCTGCCGCGGAGCTCTTAAAGGCACAACCCTGTTGATGGGCAGGAGGTGCTACCTTACAGCCAGCTGGGGGACGCTGGGTGTTGTAGTCCAACGCTTCTGAAGGGCGCCCGGTTGGGGATGCCTGGGCGCCGCAGTCCAAGCTCGGTGGAGGGCGCCAGGTTGGCCGGCTGGGGGATGCTGGGACTCGTAATCCAAGCCACCCGGAGGAGGAGGAGGAGGACGCCTGGCTGGGAGAAGGCTGGGCTCCAATCAGAGGAGGTGTCCTCGCCGGCCAGCCATCTGCCAGCCGGCTGTCCCCTCGGGGCGTGCTCAGCTCAGCCAGCCCAGCCGGATGGGAGGGCGCCCGGCGGGCGGGGGGCGGGGAAGGGAGGCTGGGCTTCCCGGCTCCGGGGCGCGGCGGCGGCGGCGGCAGAGCAACGCCGAATGGGCGATGGCCGGCGCCCGGGCCGCGGCTCTCCTGCGGCTGCTGCTGCTGCTGCTGCTCCTCCACGCCGCGTGCCCCGGAGCCAGCGGGGGCAGCGGGCGGGGGCTGCCCGGAGCCAGCGGGCGGCAGAGGTGAGGCCGCGCGGAGCGCGTCCAGGCAGGCAGGCAGACAGGCGGGCAGGCAGGCGGGGGCTCAATTTCCCGGCGGAGAGGTGCAGGGGCTCAAGGGCCGGGAAGCCGGCGGGCGCGGGCGAGGGAGGGAGGTTTTCCCTGGGCTGCTTCGGCCGCGCTTTGTACCTGCAACTCAGAGGTGCGGCCCGAAACGGGTCCCCGGCCGCAGCCCCTTTTGCCACAGTGGTTCTCGAGCATTGGGCACGCTGACTGGTGTGGTGCTGTGGACCAAAACCCCTGGAGGGCGCCAGATTGGGGAAGGCTGGACTGATAAGAGTGAGTCCCCCATACCACCCCACCCCACCCAACCCCCACCCCCAAATTGGCTGAGGCCGATGAGGCTGCTATTCTAGGCACACGAGAACGCAGATATTGTGGCTCGAACCAAGGGTGTAATATCAGCCTTCCCCAACCTG